>OY728165.1:2140893586-2141493586 GCA_963277665.1 Viscum album | reverse complement strand
ATACTCATTAATTACCCTTTATATTTTTATTCTATAAATATAACTTTTCATTCAATTTTCCTAACCATATGAACTGAAGAGATAATAAATATATTTTTAATAAATATCATCTTTATTTCTCTATTCGATCAGAAATCCTTTTTATTTCATATCAATGTTTTATAAAAATGTTTTAAATAATGGTTTAACTATTATACTATAATTATTTAAATTTATTTTTACCATTTTTTATTTTGACTAATTATATTAAAATTAATGTTAATATAATTTTCCAAATTATATACCTTGAAACTTTTCAGAAAAATCTTGGAATGAATGTATATATAACATATAAAGAAGGAATAGATGTCCAAAATTCATGTTTTGGTATAATTTATAGATTACAATAAATTTTCCCATTATAATTTTCAGAAACAATTATTTCCAAAACATTTTAAAAATATTTCAATTTTAAAGAAGTTATTTGAATTTTGATAGGTTATTTTCTTAAATAATGTTTTAAGGATCTTTCAATTCATCAACGTTATAAAAATTTAATGCTTCGTATTCATTAATAGGAATATTATTAAAGGGTGCCAATATTATTATTTTTATGGATGAAATATATTTATGATGGAATTATTTTTATGAAACCCATTTCTTTTTCATGGATTATGTTATGAGAATTTTGTTGAATCCCATTCATTTCATATGATAGTTTATAAGAAATAGATTATGATATTTTGACATTAATATATATCATTTTCAAAATGGGAATGGTGGTACCAATATCTCCCCCCATTTAATTATATAATTAATGATATCTCTAAAGAGGAAAAAATATTTGGATGGGGACTGAGCTGACATCAGTAAGGTACTATGACCACTATAACAGTCGTGAGAGCGAACCATGATTATTGTGATAGTTTTGGGAGTAAACACATTCCTCAATGATATTCATTAAAATTATGCTTTAATATTAAATAAATTACTTTCTATGATTTTCTATGTCAACATTCCATGTCATATGTGTATTTTTATCTTGTGACTCATGTTATAGGATTATTTTATGATTCATGTCATATAATATTCCATGATTAATGATTATGATCTGTGACATGTGTCGTATAGTTGTCAAATGTTAATATAATATTTTCATACACATTATCACATGATATTATTATATGACCATTGATATATCTATTTTTATCCTTACTAAGAATCAAATGTCACCCTTTCTTATGAATCTAATCACACGTAATGAAGAAACATTTTATGTAAAATACATCTCGTAATTGTGATTGTTATGATCACTTATGTGGGAGACCATATAAAACATTTATTCACAAGATGTTCATGTATGTATTATCCCAATTATCCTATAACTATAAAATTATATCATGCTTCGTTAGATTATATAAATAATATTAATCCACAGAGATGTAATATCTATGTATGAAAAGTTCAGGTCAATAATGTTTCTACTAGAGAATGGTTTTGTTAAACATTAGAGACTAGGATAATAATACATTAATGGAAAAACTGTGGATATTTATAAGTATATAATGAAATAGTAATGTTTTGTTCATGATCACAAATTAACTATTTTAAAGCTAACTTTTCATAGAATAAGGATCCATGATTTAAACATCCAAAAATATATTTTTCTTAATTATATAGAATCTCATTATGACTATTCTTTCTCACAAAATATTTTTCCTTTTATTGAGTGACTATAACTTTATAGAATGATGATTATTTTCAAAATTATAGACAATGAAATTATTATCCTCCTGATAAACTAAATTTTACAGGGGATGGAATGGATAATAACTATATATTTTTTACAAGAATATTTTTAATCTATGAGTCACATTGATCATTAAAATGATAAATGGAGTGTACGCATATATGATAAGTCCTTCAAGATTAAAATACTACATTATTTTTGTGGATCAATTGATCTAGTAATCATTGAGTAATAGATTAGTACCACTGAAAATATATATTTCATTCTCTAGTGTTCAGAACATGTGAAAATTATTCTGGGTATTTATCATTTAAAATGTGAAGTAGATCAAATTTTGACTCTTATATATAACACAACATCATAGGAAGAATTTTAATCCAGGGAGTGGGATGATTTTGGGAACTTATATTTCATTTTTTATATTCATTTTATTTACCATAAAAAAGGCAGATAGAATTATTTTAGTTGGAATAGAAAGGAGATGAATCCAATGGCACATATGAGGAATGTGGAACACGAATAATGAGGTATGCTACTATTATTATCATTCAACCATAATGTTAGGTTGATCAATTAATTATTTTTTTAAAAACAATTCTTTGAATTTTGATATCAATAAAGGACTACTATAGTTATGAAGTAATCAAACAATGTGTTACCAAGTTGTAAAAAAGAAATTTTAGTTATAGAATAAACTATGTGTATAGAAATTAAATAAAAAAATTGATTTTTCATGATGTATTTAAAATTTCTGATAGATATAGATAATATTTACATTATTCTCAAATGATTTAAGGAAACATGAGGTAAATTTTCTTAATCTAACAATATAATGTTTCATGTATGGAATGGAAGGTCATCCGAAAATCAAATGTCGATGTGATGGGAAGAAGCTAACTAATCTACTGAATAGAGTGATAGAGTCAAGGAATCCCCATAGATAATATAGTGTTTTAAAATAAATGTTTATGGTTATTATTCAATATGGTTACCTTATTTTAGTGTTATTTATGATTATCAACGTCAACATCCTTATAATCCAAGAGACCAGATAAATCACATTAGATCATTATATTATTAATGGGTAAGATAATGATATATTAAAAGGTATACCTGAAATCCACTCTTTAACTTATCTTATTTGATTGTAGATCTACCCATGCTATTATATCTAAATAATTTTCCATGGGTATGACAGTACCATATCAACTGTCAGATGGCCAATTAGTAGTAAAAATATAAAATTATAATGATCACATCTGAATTTTTGTTATTCATCTCTAGTTGAATATTATGGGAATGAATTTATGGAATGTCAAGTCATTATACCTCTTAGCGAATACTATGTATAAGGACTCATCCTTAAAACATTACATAATCAAGAATTAAATGAATAATTAACATTGAGGATCTTTTCAGGTTTAATGTTTCAGATAATTATGACCTAACTATTACATCTCAATGATTACAAAGTTGAAACATATACTCAGTTTCAATTTTTTCACAATATAAAAACTCTTGATCAAAAGAGTAATTTATAATTCCATGTTTTAGACAGCATGACATTTCCATGATCCCATCCTTGACCATATTCTACTTTATGTCCTGTGAAAAATATTTCAAAAATTTGGGATGATCATAAAAATCCCAGTAAGGGATACACAAAGAAAGTAAACATTAGATCATTAATATATACATTACATAATATTTTTCACATATCCCATTAAATCATAAGATTTGTGAAATACACATTGATATCAAAAAACATAAATGTAACTTGGGGAATTCATAACATTCTTACATAGGTAGTAACCCTCATGCTTACATTTGGAATACCCATCACAGTATATTCCCAAAATCTTTTCGAAGAAACCTTAGTGTTTAACTCCTTCACGTTACCCAATGTAGTGGAGAGCTATCTCGGGCTCACCCACCCTTGAACCAACTAACTTCATAAACAATTCTGATGAACAATAACATAATCATATCACATAAAACATTCCCAAAGGAAACATAACATTTCAAGATTTCAATCACAATATATCAACACAAAAAATTGATATAATCAAAACAATATTTAAACCAATGTCAATAAAAAAATAAAATAAAAGTAAATAATGTTATTTATTTTTCATTTAACAACATTATGTCTTTTAGAGGAAGCTGAAACTCAAATAATGGTTATTGCAGCAGAGAAGTTGTTGTCGCCGCATACGTAAGACAAAAACATTCCTTTTGTCATTTAGTAAAACGCTTCATGTAAAAATATTTCTTTTGAATGTAATTAAAAGCCAATAGGGTTTATTATACAAATAATAAAAGACAGTTGTATATAAATTGAAGTATACCTCAATGAATGGTGATTGAGATGAAGTCCCTTACAAAGATGATATCCTTAGATTAAGGATAAATCAATTACATAATTATGGGTGCCAAATATAAATACACCCAATATAAGTGAATATTTAGTGTAAAACAATCATATGTCATCCAAACATATTCATATCACAACATAATCAATAAGTAGAGTTTGAACCTAAAGAATTGAAATTGGGTTAAGAAGTTCCCCTATAGAAATTCGACAGCTTAACGATGTCACTTTAAAATTCAAAAAATGAGTTGATGAGAGATAAAAAGGGTATCTCATCCCTTGGACATATAATTAAGGGAAATAATGATATATAAAAACATATCCCAACATAAGAAGATGTAAATTAAAAGACCTTACAAAAATAAGTCTTTTAAAAAGCAGAGGGTGAAAGGTTCTCTTACCGATTTGGGAAACTTTTGAAATATACGCCCGATGAAAGAAGGGTCATACAATGAAGATGTAAATAACCATAAATTAAAGTATATAATATAAATAATACAATCATGGAAAGTACAGACACCACACAAAGGATATAGTGGAAAATCTATCATGAGTCTCATGGGAATAAAAAGTGAGATAAAACCCCTTACCGTGTTGTAATCTATCGAGTCATATGACCATAAGATAATAAACACCAAATGAGGTACATAATACCATGAATATAAATAGAATAATGATAATATATTTGAAATGGAAGTACACAATACACCACATGAAATAAATAAGTGGTTAACAATAGAAATCTCACGGAATTAAAAGTGAGATAAGAAATCACCTTACCTCAAGTCTGACTTGTCTTGTTCATTTCTTTATATTCCTCTAAACCGATAAACTCTTTTTGATTTGAGCCAAAGGATTCCATGGAATGAATTCTGTCAAATGTGAGGCTCCTAGGAGTAATAGAGGGATTCAAATAGATATAATGAGCAGAGGTTGGATGATCCAAGGGCTTGAAAGGTGTGGGTAAGGGGGTAGAGGTGGGGGCATTTATAAGAGGGAGGAGGGTCACTTTTGGAAAGTCATGAAATGTTACAATATTATAATTTTTTCCAGATTTTAAATGTCCCACAATGATATATTTCTTGGATAAGGTGATAAGGGTTCGAATTCCACCCATCCAATAGGTTTTTGACAAGTTTATGTCTTATATTATTCCTTATCTTTTTATTTTATTTAAATCGTTCATTAATGACGTAATCACTGCATCATCGTGGTTTCATAAATAAATAAATTTATTTAATGTCTAACAATAATAAAAAAATTCAATGATGTAAGAAATATTCTTAGCTTTCCAATGACCATTTATATTCTATGAGATCATTTATTTAAACAATATTAAAATTGTTTTACTTAGAATATACAAACTTTGATTATATTTCTCTTCTTTTAAAAAAATAATGTCATAAATGTCACTATTACACCCATGTGACTCCATAGGCCCTCATGTTCGGTAAAAAGCTTCCAATGGTCGGCCATGAATCAAAAAAGTGGATTTGGATACATGTTGGGGTCATTTTATATTATTAGGATTTTTTTATTACCCTTAACTACCCGATTACTAATTAATTACGATAATTAAAGATAATTACCATCATTACTATTCATAATGTCTAAAAAACAAGAGTCTTAATTACATATTTTGGACCTTATGATTAAAAATATGGAATCTATTTTACCAAATTCCAAACACAAAAATTTCAGTAATTTATTTAAAAGTAATTCCCGTTGTCACAACCAAAGACGAGTTTTTAAGAAGTAAAATTGTATCAAAAGATTTACTTGTTTTAACATACAAATGAAAATTGAAATTACTTCAAATGAACAAAATTGTATTAAGTGATAAAAAAATAATTCAATTACACATTAAAAAACATTAAAATGAACATCTAACTCTACAATTAAATTAGATGAAAAAGAAGTTATGATGTAAAATTCAGTATTTTTAACTATTCATTAAAAATGAACATTTGTCAGAAAAATACCAAAAATTTATCCAAAGTAAATATGATATTAAAAATTAAAAAATTATATCTATTTTACAAAATTCAAAGCATTGAAGTTTCATTAACTAATATTATAATTAATTTCCACTATCAAAACAAATAGCTTGTTTTTGAGGAAACAATATCTATCAAAAGATTGACACTTGTTTATATCCAATATCAAAGTGAAATTAATTCTAATGAAAAATATTGGATTAAATGGTAAAAATATATTTCAACTAAACTTTAAACCCAATAAAAAAGTTAATCTAACTATATAAATAAATTATATTAAAAAGAGGTTCTGAATTAAAATACAACATTTTCACTATTCATTAAAATAGGAACTTTATCGGAAAAAGAACAAAAATTTACAGAAAGTAAATTTTTATGTCCTGAATCTAAAGAAGGATTTTATTTTGTCAAATATAAAATATAAAATTTACAAAAAGTAGATTTAAAAGTATTTCTGCATCAAAAGGCAGTTAATCGATCTTTTAAAGAACATAAGAATATTTATGCTTAAAATTGAATTATTTTCTTATTTTAAGCCTCTAACTTTTATTGGATATATGTAAAAATATTTAACAAACTTATATAATCATTTTGTAGTAAGTTCTGTTCATTCCTACCATTACAACGAATACGAATTAACTACCATTTAAAATAATATTATTATATTATTAGAATGCAACGTAAGATTTCAAAGAAACCCGTTGTTGTGTATTGGGTACGCCATCAAACATAGCATCCCCCTAGATGTAATATTAACATTTTATTCAAAAATATTAATAAATATGAAAATGTCATATACATTATTTACCTGGGATGTTAAATCCTTACCCCCTTTTGGGAATTACATCCACACTATTTTCAAATTGGGCTTAGGAACTTCATTGAAATCCCCACATCGGAAAAGATGTAAATTAAACTATCACTTTAAAAGAATGAAATAAAAGTAAAAAGTTCAACTGAGAAATCAGATACTATGATTCAATGAAAACATGGATATGGAAGAGAATACAAAGGGTCAACGTTTGATGGAGAGTGATTGAAAACATGTTTAGGAGAAAGTTAACAACCAGAAAATCGCAAACTTGTGATGGGTTAAATGGTATTTGATTCCCTAGTATGATAAAGATAACAGAAAACATTTTTGGTTTAAGTTACTTTTCATTGAGTAATTTATTTATAAACTTAACTAAATCATAAGGAAACATTCTTACATGTCATGTAGACTTTCATATCTTACTATATTTCTTACACAAACTCAAATTTTCTCCAAAAGATAAGTATTTAGGACGACTTGTTCACATTAAGAGCGCTATAATCAACTTCTTGAGAATCAAATAATCCAAAAAAGATGAACTATATATTTCCCATGTCCTTAGACCTTAATCAAAATCAAAATTGTTAGCATAATATCAGATAATCCCCAAAAGGATAATCTTTCATATAATGAAAAACTACCCTTAATCATCAAAATATGTCCAACAAAACCCAAAGTTCATCAAATACCATTCAATAAACATATATCCTTAAAATTCATCAATTTAATCTAAACTAAGATTGAAAACCAAATCCTTGTAGGATTTAATCACATAGTCTTCGAAGGTAAATAATAACATTTATCTCAAAATAACATCAGTTACTCTTAAAGTCTCATTCTGAATTGTATTTAACCTAATCACATATCCTCTGTGATAGGTTAATCATTTACCAAAAACAAACTTATCCCTGATTCATATGATCATCTAACTAAAAATAATTAGTCATACTAACCAGGGACTTCACGTAGTCCAGTGATGGGTGATAAATACCGGTCTCACTTTGTTTGTAGGTTCGATTCTCGCAGCTTCGTCCAACACGACGGGTTGCCACATGATTTGCGTGTTGTCCCTTTTTAAAAACTACATAATTTTATAATATTCCCAAAAAAAGATAAATTCATCAAAAATAACCATAACATATTTTAACCAAAAAGGTTATCTAATAACTTTCATTTTTCATCCTAATATGTATTAACTAGTAATTACCTCAAATTCAAGGATCATATAAACCAAAATGGTTCTTTATAACTATATCCACAAAAGAAAAGATAATTATTCCTTGAATAAAATTTTCATATATCAAACATCAGGGTTACACATACAATAAAAAGTCTTTTAATATAATCTCATCATCAAAAGAGCCTTAATACTTTTAAGAATTTCACCATCCTAAAATATACTATGACACTTGAATCCCTTATATATTCACTTCTAACTCATTCAACATTCATCACAATCCATTAACCATTCCTTTCCAACATATTCTGAAATACTTCTTTCCTACAAACAAAATCATGAATCCTATCCTAAGATTCAATAATAGTAAAACATATTTTAAGAAATAATCCATACCTTTCATTGGTCATTGTATGTTTCTTCATCCTCAGTAGGAATGACATTAGGTGTTGGTAAATGAATAATTGTACGATCTGGGTGATCCCATTCCTAAAAATTCTTCGTAGGACATGTGATTGCATAATGACCATGCACACCACATTTAAAACATTCAATTGATACTTATGGAAGAACATCTTTCCCATTCCTAGAGTCGACTAGATGCTTCCTTTTTTAATGGAAGGTTCTTGCTTTACAACCTTCACTTCCACATCAATATAATCATTCTATCCCTTTGAATCATTTTCTTATGTGTTTCTTTCCACATCTTTGACACATAGGTTTTTGAACACACTTACCTTTATGATTATTACCTGATTTTACGTAGAGATTTGTTTCTCTCATATATGATACCTTATAAAAATTACTATGGTTCAGGTGGTCAATCATTACTCCAAATAGTTAGATGAGAATAACCACAAGAGTTCTCATTGCAGCTCCCATATCATTCAGTTTCTCGTTCAGAAAACCGCCACAGTTTTTTTCACATCCACTGTTACTTTGGTGCCTGCTAGATCCATCAATTTACTAAAACTATAAAGGTATGTGTGAGTATATCAGTAAATTATCATATAATATCTTATGAGGAGTGTAAATACTAAGATATAATTATTTATATTATCTTAAACAGGTTTACATTATCTATATATAAAAACTATGACTGTAACACCCCAGGTAAATAAAGAATATAAATTTTTCATATTTATCCATATTTGTGAATAAAATATTAATATTACTTTAAAGGGAATGCTATGTTCGATAGCGTACCCAATACGCAACAACGAGTTTCTTTGAAATCTTACATTGCACTCTAATAATAAAATAATATTATTTTAAATGGTAGGTAACGCCTAGCCGATGTAATGGCAGTAATGAACAGAACTAACTACAAAATGATTATATATGTTTTTCAAATATTTTTACATTTTCCAATAAATGTTATAGGATTGAAAATGCGAATGAATCCAATTTTAGGCGTAAACATTCTGATATTCTTTAAAAGGTCGATTAACTGCCTTTTGATGGCGAAACTATTTTAAATCGACATTTTGAAAATTTTATTTGTTATATTTGACAAAAAAATTCTTCTTTAGAATCAGGACATCAAAATTTACTTTGTGTAAATTTTTGGTATTTTTCCGATAAAGTTTGTTTTTAATGAATAGTCAAAAATGATGTATTTTAATTCAAACCCCCTTTTTAATCAAATTTATTTATATGATTAGATTATCTTTTGAAATGGGTTTGAAGTGAAATTATAATATATTTTTAGAATTTAATCCAATAGTGGTCATTGGAATTAATTTCACTTTGAAATTGGACTTAAACTGGTGTCAATCTTTTAATAGATTTTGTTTCTTAAAATCACGCTATTTGTTTTGACAGCGGGAATTAATTGTTAAATTAATTAATGAAAATTATATGTTTTGAATTTTTTAAAATATAAATCATTTTTTAATTCGGAATATCAAGTATTGCTTAGGGTGAATTTATGGTATTTTTCTGAAAAACATCAATTTTAGATGAATAGTGAAACCACTAAGTGGTAGTTTAAAAACTGATTTTTCGTTTAAATGAAACATTACCACTTCTGTGATTTGAATTTCGAAAATCTGACATACATGTTTGTCATTAGGATGTAAAATTTGGTTCAATGGGTTTAAAATAATGTTTTGGTGAATAGTAACTTTTAAGTTTTATTAATCGCGATTAAAGGTAATTAGTGTAATTTAAGGTAAAAATAAAGTTTTAAGAATATGAAATGACCTAGACACATGTCCTACCATCATTTTATGTGTCATGGATGACCAAAAAATCCATGGTTCAACTTGGGGACCCCATGGAGCCACATTGGTAGTAAAATAACATAAATAACTTTTTATTTAAAGTAAAAATAAAAATGTCACAAACATAAGTTGTTTTACTAAAAGAATTTTTAAATGGGGTTATAAAAGTCATATTTTTGACTATAAATATTAATTATAAAGACAAAAATATTTCCTACATCATGATATTTTTTTATACTTTTTAGACATTATATAAATTTAATTATTTATGACACCATAATGATGCAGTGATTACCTCATTATTTAACGATTTAAATAAAATAAAACGATAATGTAAAATATAATACATAAACTTGTAAAAAACCTATTGTATGTGTGGATTTCAAAAACATATCACCTTATCCTAGAAATAAATCCTTTTTGGGCCTTTAAAATCTGAAAATCATTTTATAATAAAGTAACATTTTATAACTTTCCAAGAGTGCCCCTCCTCTCCTCTTATAAAAGTCCCCCAACTCTACAACCTTACCCACACCTCTCAATACTTTAGATCGGCCTAATCCTGCAAATTTTGTCTCTCCACATCCCTATCTTACTTTTAGTAGCCTCACATTGGGCATAAGTCTTCACAAGGAAGCCTTTGAGCTCAAATCAAAAAGAGTTACCTATTTTAATGGTAATGTCTTCCCTAGTGTTGTTTTGTATTATTTTGCTTCTCCAACCCCCTAAACTCTTTTTATTTATTTATTTTGTAACAGAACCAGTATATTCAATATACTAGGATGTTGTTAGGAGGAGTATTCTAGCTACACTAACACACACCTCCGTCTAATGGTTAAAGAACATTCTGTTTTTGTTGATGGCAAATTATTGCCTCATGAAACGATGATTGTTCTATCTTCTCATACCACCTCTCATGGTGGTCATTATGACAGAACGATATTTATTTATGGTATATATTATATTTATTTATTCTTTGTGCTTCTTTATTTTTTTTATTTAATACATACCTTTATGCTTTGCATGTTGTGCAAATGCAATAATTTCATTTGAGGAATTGTGGACTACCGCCCCCTCATGTGATGTGACTCGTTCATGCAATACATGGAATATATAAAGAATGAAATTGATGAAATTATGTGATATATATATCATATATATTATAATGGAATTATAATATATATATATATATATCTCATCTAGTTTTAATTCCATTAATGTGCCAACGAAATGAAAGTAGCGTTCATGCGTACGTACAGCTTACTGTCTCCATGAACGGTACATTTCATTTCTTATCTCCAAATGTTATGTACTATTATAAGTACATATTTATAATGGATATATATGTCATATATTACATATAAATGATGAATGTCATTCTGGAATTATAATATATATATCTCTCTTTTAACTTTAATTCCATTTATATGACAAAAAAATGAAAGTAGCGTTCATGCGTACGTACGGCCTACCGTCTCCATGAACGGTGCTTTTAATTTTTTTATCTCCAAATGTTATGGAATAGTAAAAAAGGAATATATACAGGATATATATGATATTTAAAACATTAATAATTTTTTTGAGATGATGTACCTATAACTACATGGAAAATTCTTTTCCATCAAGTTCAATTTTTACTCATGTGCCGAACATCGACAAAAACATTTGATATGAACTCACATTATTAACCAATTATTATAACATTATAATATGTGATATGAACTGAATAATAATATTTAAAGGATGTCCTTAACCAATTATAAAATGACCAAACTTTATTATTCAGGAGATTAAAGAATGATCGAGTCATGTCGGACAGGAGGTAAGGGATCTAACCTCTCTCTTTCTTTTTAAGTACTCTCTTTTATGTCATTTCATTTAATCTCATCTTTCTTATGTTTGGGGATGTTATTTTATATTCCTCATACAATAATTTTTATGTTCAGGTTATGAGAGACCCTATTTGATCTCATAAATCCATTTTTGGAAGTTTTAAGTGGTGTCGTTAGGCTACCGAGTTTTCGTAAGAGATTTTTCATCTCACTTTTATTCCCGTGACATTTATGCTACGTTTTCCACCATTTCCATTGATTGGTGTATCTAATGCCCATTATTATACACTTTTTTTAGTATAATTTTATTTATGGGTATTTAAATCTTTATTTTATGACCCTTCTTCCATGGGGTGTATGTTTCGAAAGTTACCCAACTCGGTAAGGGGACCTTTCACCATTCTCTTTTTAAAAGACTTCTTTTGTTATGTCTTTTAATTAACATACTATTATGTTGGGATATTTTCTTATCTCTCCTTATTTATGTAAATTTTATTTCCAAGTGATGAGATACCATTTTCTCTCTCATCAACTCATTTTATGAATTTTAATGTGACGTCGTTAGGCTATCGGATTTCTGTAAGGGAACTTCTTAACCCACTTTCAATTAATTGTGTTAAACATCTACTTCTTGATTTTATTATGAAAATATTATGTGTGGAATATCTATGTTGTAATTTCCACAATCCTTTGTGTAGATATACTATTTCTACACATAATCATCTCATTGATAAATTCTTACGAACTTGTATGGGAAATCATAACTCAATCACATTTCATTGAGTTAAATATCTATGTCATTGGTTTTGTTTTTCCACGATTATGTGTGAATGACCTATGATTGTTTCACACTTAATTTCCACTTATATTGGGTGTATTTATATTTCTCACACATAATTATGTGATAGATTTATCCTTAATTTTAGGATACCATCTTTATAATGGATTTCATCTCAATTTACATTTCCCTTGAAACTTTATTGTTTTTATGCACCAATTCACTCTTATATGGCGTGTATACTGTCCTTTGACATATTATATCATGAATACATTTATTCTCATGATATTATAAAGTTCGGATTAAATGTTATTCCACAATTATTTGTATTCAAGAGTCTCTTATTTTGTCAAAAACTCTTTAACAAAAATATCATTTTAAATATTTTAAAGATCCATTATTCTAAATCTTTATCTTCAATGTCCATGTTTTCAAAATAGTTTTTAGTATTTATTTATATGGACATTAATGTTTTAAAATTATAATTCCATTAAAATCTTCAAAGTGGTATGGGACACTTTTATTCAAAAATATCTTTTAAATGGTTTTTGAAAATGGATTGATTAATTCAATATCTTGGAATTACTTATTGTGATTGAAAATGAAATGTTGTTATTGAAATGTTTATATTTTCAATATTTTATGTGTAATGATGGTACTCAGACATTTTACGGGTGGTTACGTGATAAACCATATGATGGGTGGTGTCGTGAATATCAGGACGGGTGGTTACGTTATAACCTCTAGTGCATTGGATATAGAAGTCGGTTGTATGGCTATTCCATTAAGTGATATGTGTGGAAGTTGACCGTATGGTTATTCCATTTAAGTATGATTATGTCCCAAGTTACCTTTATGTGTTATGTGTTATTTATATGGGTTTTATGGTAATATTTTGGTTACAAAGGGTAAGTAATGATCTTTTATTCAGTGAAGATTTTTGTTTACTACTTCATAAAGGTGAAAAGTATTACTTTGATAACGTATTCTTGGTTTACTTGTTGTTTTGAAAAACTAACAATTTTCCTTCTTTATGTATCCTTTACTGAGCTTTTATGCTCACCCCACGTTTTTTAAAATGTTTTTCATAGGACATAATGTGGAACATGGTCAAGGATGGGATCAAGGAAAGACATGCTATCCAAAACATGGAACTAGACATGTTTCTTTTTAAGTGTTTGTATTTTATGGAAACTTAGTAGAAGTGTATACTTTGTAATATTTGAGATGTAATAGTTATTTCCTAATTCTCTAAAACTCTAAACCTGAAAATATCCGCAATGTGAATTATTCATTTAACTCAATATTAAGTAAGGTTTAAGGCCGGGGCCTTATAGTTGGTATCAAAGGTCAGCTTAGATAACGTTAGAGATTAGGGTATTCTCTAAGCATAAGTGACGTTGTCATAATGGTTAGGATTTTAGAAAGAGTCCTATTTTTAGATAAAGTCAATGAGTATGTATATATTAGTGTTTGTCTTCTTCATTAGTACATGATGGTATTGTTGATATACTCACACTGACCTTTTTGGTTTTGGTAAATGGATGGATATAGCAGGAACCAAAGTCACAATGGGTTTGAAGGAAACTGTGGTGGTTCTCTAATTAAGAGACTGGATGAAATGGGGGATTCAATGAGAAATCATGTGGTTATTCTAAACCAACTATCAAGGAGTCATGATCAACCACTTGAACCATGGTGAGTTCTCTAATGCATCATGTATGAGAGAACCAAATCGACATGGATGTTCAGGTAATAATTATAAAGGTAACCATTATGGTTTATATGATCCTTACTTTTGAGGTAATTATGGGTTACTATATGTTATGATGGAATATGAACGACATGAGATAAACATGTTGTTAAATTATGTTATGGTTATTTTTGAATATTTTAACCTTTTTTGGGGAATGTTATAAGAAATATATAGTTTTGGAAAAAGGACAACACACAGACCGTGTGACAACCCGTCACGTCAGACAAAGCTGTGGGAATCGAACCCACATCCAAAGTGCAATGGGTATTTATCACCTACCATTGGACTATGTGAAGTCCCTAGTTAGTTTGATTAATTCTTTTTAGTTAGATGATTTTATGAATTAAGAGTAAGTTGATTTTGGGTTATCTATGGAAATTACTAACCTATCATGGAGGCTATGTGATTATGTTAATTACTTTTCAATATGAGACTTTAAGAGAAACTGATGTTATTTGGAGATAAGTGTTAATTTGTACCTTGGAAGACTATGTGATTAAATCCTTAAAATATTTGGGTTTCAATCTTAGTTTGGTTTAACTTGAAGAATTTTATGGATGAATTGTTTATCGAATGGTCTTCGTTGAACTTTGGGTTTTTTTGGACAAATTTTGGAGATTAAGAATAGATATTCTTTTTATAAAGGGTTATCCTTTTCTGGATTATCTGATCATGTAATAATCTTTTTGATTTTTGTTTTGGTTAAAGTGTAAAGACATGGGAAGTATATAGTTCTCTTTTGTGGATAGGTGATTCTCTAGAAGATGATTATAACGCTCTTAATATGAACATGTCATCCTAAATACTCATCTATTGGAGAAAATATGAGTTTGTGTAAGAAATTTATTAGGAGATAAGAGTCTAAACGACAAGTAAGTATGTTTCCTTATGATTTAGTTAAGCAAATAAATAAATTCATCAATGAAAAGTAATTTTAAAACAAAAATTTTATCTATTAACTTTTCCTACTGGAGAATCAAATACCGTTTAACCCACCACAATTTTGTGATTTTCTTGTGGTTAACTTTCTCCTAAACATGTTTTCTATCACTCTCCCTCAGAACATGACCCTTTTCTTTTTCTTCCATATCCATGTCTTGTTACATGGAATACTAGTATGGGTTAACTCGGGTGACCTCTGTACTTCTCTTTCTTTCTTTTAAAGTGATTTGTTTACTGACTCTTGTTCCGATGTGGGACTTTCAATGATATTTCCAAGCCCAATTTTAAAATTGAGAGGACGCCAATCTCAAAAGGGGGGAAGGATGTAACACCCCAGGTAAATAAAGAATATGAAATTTTCATATTTATCCTTATTTTTGAATAAAATATTAATATTACTTTAAATGGAACGCTATGCCCGATGGCGTACCCAATACGCAACAACAAGTATTTTTGAAATCTTACGTTGCACTATAATAATAAAATAATATTAATTTAAATGGTAGTTAACGCCTAGCCATTGTAATGGCGGGAATGAATGGAACTAACTACAAAATGATTATATATGATTGTCAAATATTTTTACTTTTTACAATAAATGTTAGAGGATTAAAAATGCGAATGAATCCAATTTTAGGCGTAAACATTCTAATATTCTTTAAAAGGTCGATTAACCATCGTATGATGGAGAACCTATTTTAAATCCACTTTTTGACAATTTTAGGTGTAATATTTGTCAAAATAAAATTCGTCTTTATAATCGGGACATCAAAATTTACTTTGTGTAAATTTTAGGTATTTTTCCGATAAAGTTCATTTTTTAATGAATTGTGAAAAATGTTGTATTTTAATTCAAAACCTCTTTTTAATCTAATTTTTTTATATGATTAGATTATATTTTAAATTGGTATTAAAGTTAAAATAGAATATATTTTTACCATTTAATCTAATAGTTGTCATTGAAATTAATTTCACTTTGAAATTGGACTAAAACTGGTTTCAATCTTTTAATAGATTTTGTTTCTTAAAAACACGCTATTTGTTTTGACAGCGGGAATTAATTGTTAAATTAATTAATTAAAATTATATGTTTTTAATTATGTAAAATAGACATCATTTTTGAATTCGGAATATCAAATATAGCTTAGGGTGAATTTATGGAATTTTTCTGAAAAACTTCAATTTTAGATGAATAGTGAAACCACTAAGTGGTAGTTTAAAAACTGATTTTTTGTTTAAATGAAATTTTACCACTTATGTGATTTGAATTTCAAAAACCCGACATACATGGTTTTCATTAGGATGTAAAATGTGTTTCAATGGGATTAAAATAATTTTTTGATAAATAGTAACTTTTAAGTTTTATTAATCGCGATTTAAGGTAATTAGTGTAATTTAAGGTAAAAATAATGTTTTAATAATATGAAATGACCTAGACACATGTCATACCCTCATTGGATGTGTCATGGCCGACCAAAACTATCCATCGGTCAACTTGGGGACCCCATAGATCCACTTTGGTAGGAAAATGACACAAATTACTTTTTATTTAAAGTAAAAATAAAAATGTCACAAACATGAGTCGTTTTACTAAAAAAAATTAAATAGGGTTATGAAAGTCATATTTTGGACTACAAATTTTCATTAGAAATATAAAAAGGTTTCCTACATCATGTTATTTTTTATAATTTTTAGACATTAAATAAGATTAATTATTTATGACACCATGATGATGCACCGATTACCTCATTATTTAACAATTTAAAAAAAATTGAAAATATAATGTAAAATATAAGACCTAAACATGTCAAACACCTATTGGATGTGTGGATTTGGAAACCTTATCACCTGATCCTTGAAATATATCCTTTTGGTACCTTAAAAATATGAAAAGAATTTTATAATAAAGTAACCTTTTATAACTTTCCAAGAGTGCCCCTCCCCTCCTCTTATAAAAGGCCCCCACCTCTACCACCTTACCCACACCTCTCAAGCCATTGACTCTGCCAACCCCTACCCATTTTATCTCTCCAAATCCCTATATTACTCCTATAATCCACACTATGGGCAAAAGTCTTCCCAAGGAAGCTTTTGAGATAAAATCAAAAAGAGTTACCCGTTTTAAAGGTAATGTCTTCTCTAGTGTTCTTTTATTTTATTTTGCTTCTCAAACCCCCAAATGTCACGAACCAGGCCGGGTCGCCATCCGACCTGGCGCCCGACCCGGTCCACCGCAAGACCCGAATGGCGTCCCCGATCCCCACGGGCTGGAAACTAGTGTCGGGCATCAAAACATGCAGTTGGGAACGATTTAGCCCAGAAAATAAAAGACAAAAAAAAACAAAAATAAACAGAACAAAACAATTAAACACTAATAGCGGAAAATAAAATAAAGAAAGGCAACTAGGCATACCTCCAAGTGACCTCATGGGTCACCACCAAACTTATAACCACGCTCGTCGAAGAGCGATCCAAGTCTATAACCTGAAACTGAAAATTAAAGTAGGTGTGAGCACCGAGATGCTCAGTAGGAAAGCGAAGGAATAACCACGCCCTATGCCCTTACCTTAAAAAAAGAAATCCAATTATGCTAGTTTGAAAATAAGACAAAATAAAATAATGTTTTTTTTTCTTTTCAAATCCAAATCACAAGTTGAAATTTTTATGAAAATCATTTCTATTCCACCATATTTTCAAAATCGATTCCAAGAGTGCATTCACCTTTCGAGATTGCAAGAAAAACAGTTTAGTTTGAAATAGGGTTTTTCACAATGAGACAGTAAGTATGAAACAACTGAAAAGAAAGTTACACCGCTAGTAGCATGTCACAAATGAGCACCATGGGTAGCCCCTATAGGTATCTAGGAAAAGTGGGAACCTAGAGACCTCGTACCTCGGTGAAACGTGGATTAGAAGGCCACGACCCTCAGAAAACGTGGCTTAGATGGGCACGACCCTCAGAAAACGTGGCTTATATGGCCACGACCCTCAGAATTTCATATGTTTAGTTAGTGTTGTTGCGTCAATCCTGCTAGACAACCTGGGACAAACCCCTGCCGTGTCATATAACGTACTAGTCCTGGTCGCCCACCTAGGTACCTAGGGTTTCCCATGTGCTCTATTTCAAAGGGTGGTGAGGTTTTAACAAAAACATATAAAGAACATAACACTTTCTTACCCAAGTCCATTTCACCACTCACCACCGTTCTCCCTCATTAAGCGCATCCCCCTTTTTATGTCACATAACCTATCACAAGACTCTTTATTAGACACATATCACAAATCACACACTTAACACACACATCATGTTTCTACAACAACGGGGCATGCCTTAAGAGGGGTTTTCTTTTACTTTCGCAAACCATTCTCAAAGTGCCAGACGAGCTTAATTAATTACAATAAACACATTTCATTTTTGAACACAAAATCACCCAACGCTTATGTTTCCAAAACCATTTGAAAGTTCAACTAAACAACCATGGTACTATATCTTTAAAATCAAGCTAGAAAACATGTTTAAATCTAAAAAAACCATTGGAAATACTTATCACACACTAAAATCATTATGGAAACCACTTTTAAAGAACCATGACCATTTGTGTATATACACACATATATATAGCATGTTCATTTTACATAAAAGCAGAATACGCATTTAATGAACACCAAGCAAAAATGGAAATTCTAATTATAGATTAGGGCATAGGAGACCTACCTCAAGATGCGCAGCTTTTGACAAGGGTAATCCGAGACCGCTTCACCGCCATGCATATACATTTTCATGCGTATGTATATACACAGGTCCTTACTGCCAACGACTCGAACCCCCGAGGAAGGGACCATTGACTATAAATATAATTTAATAAAGGAATTAAACATTTAAACAATTTATAAAACATTTGAAATATCACATTAAAGTTTTATACCAACAACGCACTCGAACATCCTTCCAAATACCAAGCGCACCATGATGCAACACCAAAAACATGATAAAACAGACTTTACAGCACTTGCACGACATAATAAACCCACAGCAAAGAATCGCGCCAATGACACACTCAACTTCAAGTTGAGAAGCCACATTAAAACCAAACTTAAAACAAATAGACATTAAACACCACAACCTCATTAAATGTTCACTTTTGAAAATAAAACGCATATAGACACTATGCCCAAAACATCATTCACACCCTTGCACATTCTAACAAAATAAACTTCACAACTTATGAAGCACTAGCAATCAGTTCGACAGGGGGCAAAAATACTCATCTCATATTAACACGCTAGTAAACACATTAAAACATACCGAACCTCAAGTAAAAGAAATTCATTGAGCACCAAACAAACTGATTAGTAAACATACTAAGTTAATTAATTAAGCAAATAAACTTAGCAATTAATAATCATACGCAAAACTACATACATTGGTGTAGACTGACTTCACAAAAAAAAAGTGTGCAAGGTCCGCCGCACTTCAAACGCACCGCAACAACACAACAAATCCCTAAAAACATGCAGTCGGAGCAATTACAACATAATCGGACCAAACACGAATCCAAAATATCAAAATCAAACCAATTAAAACACCAAACATAATCCAATAAACTCTCAAACAAATAAAATCAACTAAATGAAGAACAACCAACATGCGACGAGGGAGCGGGATGCTGGTTCGAGCTAAAGGGGAATGTCGGGTTGCGGCGCGAGGCAGCGGGTAGAGAGGGGGCGTCGGTCCGGGTGCGCGTCGCCGGAGGGGATTGAGAGTGGTGGTCTAGTGAGGGAGGAGCCTTGACGGGTGAGTGTCGGGGTAGGCTGCGCCGGGGGAAGTCACGCCGGAGGGGGAGATGCACTGGTCCCACCGCGACGCCGGAGGGAGGTGAGGGGAGGGGCGAGCGGCGAGGTCGGCTAGGGTTTAAGAGGGGAGGGTGCTGCGTAGGGTCGGGGTGATGTGCCCTGCTTTTTCTGGTGGTCCGGCCGAGAGGGAGGTGGAAGCTCGGGTGTAGCCGGTCCGGAAAGGAGGGCTGAAGGGGAGGTCCGCGCCGTTGGAAGCCATGCCGGTGCACTACGGAAGGCAGCGGCGCTTAGGGTTGCAAGGGGGAGGGTCCGCGAAACAGAATGGGGGGGGAGGAGATCCGCGCGAGGGAGAGGGGAGAGCAAGAGAGAGGGAGGAAAAAAAGAAAGGAGAGAAAAAAAAAATAAATAAATAAAGGGAAAAATAAATGGAGAGAAAATAATAATAATAATAATAATAAATAAAATTAAATAATAAATAAATAATGAAACAAATAATGAAATGAAAATAAAAGAAATGACTTAAACTAACCTATACATAAATTACAAAAAAATAACAGTAATCTAAATAGTAAGTGAATTATTTTATAATTGTAACATTAATTTGACATTAACGACCAAATCAAAAAAACTATAACTGTGAAAGAAAAGATAAAAATAATAAGAAGAATAATACCCAATAATAATAATAATAATAATAAAACAAAACTTAAGTTAATCAATCATTTTTCATATTTTATTTTTCCCTTAATGTATTATTTAACTCACCAATTAAATGATTACTCGCACACCGAGTAGGTCGCACGAACATCTGACGAAGCCATGCAGCATCGCCCGTTCCTTACCAACGCGCCGGAAACCACCATGCTAAAACACTCATTTATCCTCAAAACGCAACAACTCAAGACGGTTCCGGCAACATGTACAGTCTTGTGTAAGGTCACGCACCAAAATAATAACACATTTAATAATAACACATCGTCCAATTTTGATTGGGCTCTACACACGGTGGTGTGTACAGGCGCACACCAGTATAAGATCACGAAACCCTTTTAAATTAGAATCAATTCAAACTGTAAATCAAAGAAAGACCTAAAATAAATGAAAATATAATAAGCGTCAGGTCGGGGTTTGACAATTCTCCCCACCATGACACTTTCTGCCCCCAGAAAGACCCAAAATACTAGGTCAACTAAGGGTTCCAAGCGAGACCACGAAGACCCCTAAAACAAAACCTCAATCACCCGATGACCGAGCATACAAAATCACATGATCTGAAACTCCAACTTCTCAAAACCAGAATCACCAAGAAAAATGACCAACAAGGAATTCACCTCGGAGTAGAACTACAATATGGAACACCCCAACCCCTGACGTAGGGATCATCTGGACCACTCGAGATCTCCAAGAATTCTCGTTAAGCGACCCCCTACTTAAGTTATCCAACTAACATGGTCGAGGTTGGGCGGAGCAGAATCAAGGGGTTGCTCCGCCAAGCGCACATTGAAAACATAGCCTTCCCCAAGCTTTTCCTATGGTGGTCTCCCCACCATATTTGGGTTCTCGTGAAACATTGGTTCTCCAAACCAAAACGACTCCCAAACCCAGACAACTATAACACCGGCTTGGTCCCCAGAGTTCCCTATGTTGAACTAACACAAGATGGGACATCAGCGAGACCCGCACAGGGCTTCCCACCATTTTAAAACATCCTAACACCATGAAACCCACGCGGGCATTCCTAGTTTACTTTAAGCGATACCTATTGAACCCTTCATCGCGAAACCGCCACACGGGCCGACCCGCACTGATCATTCCTACAGTGGACAACACTCTGCCACGTGAGATAGCTTTGATAGCAGAAACCCCTAACCAAGAGATGAACCAGACAGGTGCACAAAGTTTCCACAAGACATGAGTATCGCCGACAGCAAGAAGGTTCACGAAGCACACCAACTAGCTTTACAAGAATATGGGTTTTTCCGAACCTCTTTAATGCCCAAGAGGAACTCCCATAAAATAAGACCACGAAAAGTAGACAAGGGCTCCATTCCCCTGACAACATGAATGACGCCTTCGGAGAGGGTACCACAATAGGGAAATTTAAGTTTTCCCCATCCCGACATTGCGGACTAAAGTCGGACCAAGCCCGTCCCACTTCTGATGAGTCCTGACTGCGCGCAAGCTTCACCCCGAGACCTATGGCTGGGGCACTGATGTCTGAAGCATCTCCAGCCTCGCAGTCACAAGCTGACCACTTCTAACTGGAACATCCCCCGCTGGAAAAGCAGCCTGCATACTTCTCCTCGTGTCTCGCGCGGACACACTATTAACATACCAATTTAGAATTGCAGCGAACGACCTAGAGTGTCTAACTGGCCACACTAGAGATAAGAGGTTGAGCGGTCTGTCCGACACGCAACACAAACTGATGGAAGGAGCAATCCACGAACAAGTCCCTTTGGTTCACACTCTTCATAAAATGAGAGACCTACTCTTACCACAATATAAGCAGGACCAACAACTTGTACTTTTTTTTTACCGACGATTCAACCCTACTTCTGGGGTACATGGAACTAGCTCATCAGAAACGTCAACACACCTCCTTCGCCTCATGTTGACTGGTCGAGAACCTACGAGATCAACCAATTTCCCTCACCTTCACGTCCTTAGGTACAATCATGGAATGAGGATTGTCTTGAGGATTTCTCACGACGTCCCCATTTGCAACGAAAACAGAACGATCACCATTCACTAGTTTAGTCCCGCTCCACCAGAAGTACTCGAGACAATATTACATCCGCACAACATTTGAAGTTCCTTCAAAACCAGAGACACTTCCCACTTTCCCAAATCACTCAATGGAATCCAACTGACATCGACGTCTACGAACAGTCGACGCCACCAAGCCTAACCCAACTCTGACACTCCACTAAGAGTATGGGTCAGGCCAAGAACTGAGAGAGACTTGCTGGAACCCATGGAACGTTTCTATGGGAATATCCCAAACAAGAAACACAAAACAGCCTTCCACAAATCCAAACACATCACAAAACAAACACCCACATTCCGGAAACAAATCCAATGATTCCAATTTAAAACATCAATTCATTTTCAAAGAAAAAAACTCACTTGAAAAACCAAGCACCGCACAACAAGCCCAAAAACAATTTTAAAAATATATCTTTACATTAAAAGCAATGTCATTTTTTTTCATTTCCAAAACCATTTGAGCATGAAAACCCATTTAAGAAAAAGGACCACTTTCTAGGAAACAAGAAGCAACCTTAGAGATCAATCAACTACCAATGATATTCCATGGTGCCTCGCAAGTATGCATTTTCGTACCACTCAGGCACCCGTCCACACGATCCATTAATCAAGTCCATACGAACATGCGAGCCCCCATAGGAATACCACTGAAAAGAAACAAGGCTACTCCGCTTTCAAAACGAAACATTCTCAATGTTAGAAAATACCTTTTTCTTTTCAAACCCATTTCAAAAATTCAAGGAAAATTTCAAGAATGATTTCCATTTCTAAAACAGCCCATTTCAATTTCAGATGACCCAATACATCCCTTTAGAAATTCAACGTTGACAAATCGATGCCAAATTCTGAAAACAAGGTCCAAGAGAAACGCACCCCAAATATCATGTCAACCGCAAATAAGAGCAGCAGCAAAGTCTGCTTCACTTTTTAAAGGAAAACAAATTCACGTCAGTCCCAAAATTGAAGCAAGACATCACAAACATTAAAGCATTTGGGAGAAGGACTAGTGGTCGTGTCTAACCCGGCTACATGGTTTAGCAAACCATGCCCTAGGCAAGCACCACCCACTAGGAGTGTCGAACCGTACTCTCAAGCATCACATGGGTCGCTACTCCATGTGAGACCATGAATAGTACCGGTTTACCCCTATTTTCATCCCCATCCACACAGAGCGAAACCAATACTTAAATCCCGGACTACCCCTGGTTACTCGAGGATCGGAACGCGTAAGAGTCCGCGACGCTCTTCTCGTACCTACCACTCGAGTACCGACAGTCCTATCTCCGATCTACTTGACACCCCAAATAACAAGAACAAAAACCTCCCTCTGATACCATTTTGTCACGAACCAGGCCGGGTCGCCATCCGACCCGGCGCCCGACCCGGTCCGCGTCAAGACCCGAAGGGCGTCCCCGATCCCCACGGGCTGGCAACTAGTGCCGGGCATCAAAACATGCAGTTGGGAACGATTTAGCCCAGAAAATAAAAGACAAAAAAAACAAAATTAAACAGAACAAAACAATTAAACACTAACAGTGGAAAATAAAATAAAGAAAGGCAACTAGACATACCTCCAAGTGACCCCATGGGTCACCACCAAACTTATAACCATGCTCGCTCGAAGAGCGATCCAAGTCTATAACCTGAAACTGAAAATTAAAGTAGGCGTGAGCACCGAGATGCTCAGTAGGAAAGCCAAGGAATAACCACACCCTATGCCCTTACCTTAAAAAAGAAATCCAATTATGCTAGTTTGAAAATAAGACATAATAAAATAATGTTTTTTTTCTTTTCAAATCCAAATCACAAGTTGACATTTTTATGAAAATCATTTCTATTCCTCCATATTTTCAAAATCGATTCCAAGAGTGCATTCACCTTTCGAAATTGCAAGAAAAACAGTTTAGTTTGAAACAGGGTTTTTCACAATGAGACAGTAAGTATGAAACAACTGAAAAGAAAGTTACACCGCTAGTAGCATGTCACAAATGAGCGCCATGGGTAGCCCCTATAGGTAGCTAGGAAAAGTGGGAACCTAGAGACCTTGTACCTCGGTGAAACGTGGCTTAGAAGGCCATGACCCTCAGAAAACGTGTCTTAGATGGCCACGACCCTCAGAAAACGTGGCTTAGATGGCCATGACCCTCAGAATTTCATATGTTTAGTTAGTGTTGTTGCGTCAATCCTGCTAGACAACCCGGGACGAACCCCTGCCGTGTCATCTAACGTACTAGTCCTGGTCGCCCACCTAGGTACCCAAGGTTTCCCATGTGCTCTATTTCAAAGGGTGGTGAGGTTTTAACAAAAACATATAAAGAACATAACACTTTATTACCCAAGTCCATTTCACCACTCACCACTGTTCTCCCTCCTTAAGCGAATCCCCCTTTTTATGTCACATAAACTAGCACAAGCCTCTTTATTAGACACATATCACAAATCACACACTTAACACACACATCATGTTTCTACAACAACGGGGCATGCCTTAAGAGGGGTTTTGTTTTACTTTCGCAAACCATTCTCAAAGTGCCAGACGAGCTTAATTAATTACAATAAACAAATTTCATTTTTGAACAGAAAATCACCCAATGCTTATGTTTCCAAAACCATTTGAAAGTTCAACTAAACAACCAAGGTACTATATCTTTAAAAGAAAGCTAGAAAACATGTTTAAATCTAAAAAAACCATTGGAAATACTTATCACACACTAAAATCATTATGGAAACCACTTTTAAAGAACCATGACCATTTGTGTATATACACACATATATATAGCAAGTTCATTTTATATAAATGCAGAATATGCATTTAAAGAACACCAAGCAAAAATGGAAATTCTAATTAAAGATTAGGGCATAGGGGACCTACCTCAAGATGCGCAGCTTTTGACAAGGGTAATCCGAGACCGCTTCACCGCCATGCATATACATTTTCATGCGTATGCATATACACAGGTCCTTACTGCCAACGACTCGAACCCTCGAGGAAGGGACCATTCACTATACATATAATTTAATAAAGGAATTAATCATTTAAACAATTTATAAAACATTTGAAATATCACATTAAAGTTTTATACCAACAACGCACTCGAACATCCTTCCTAATACCAACCGCACCATGACGCAACACCAAAAACATGAAAAACAGACTTTGCAGCACTTGCGTGACATAATAAACCCACAGCAAATAATCGCACCAATGACACACTCAACTTCAAGTTGAGAAGCCACATTAAAACCAAACTTAAAATAAATAGACATTAAACACCAGAACCTCATTAAATGATCACTTATGAAAATAAAACGCATATAGACATTGTTCCCAAGACATCATTCACACCCTTGCAAATTCTAACAAAATAAACTGCACAACTTATGAAGCACTAGCAAGCAGTTCGACAGGGGGCAAAAATACTCATCTCATATTAACACGCTAGTAAACACATTAAAACATACCGAACCTCAAGTAAAAGAAATTCATTGTGCACCAAACAAACTGATTAGTAAACATACTAAGTTAATTAATTAAGCAAATAAACTTAGCAATTAATAATCATACGCGAAACTACATACCTTGGTGTAGACCGACATCACAAAAAAAAAGTGCGCAAGGTCCGCCGCACTTCAAACGCACCGCAACAACACAACAAATCCCTAAAAACACGCAATCGGAGCAATTACACCATAATCGGACCAAACACGAATCCAAAATATCAAAATCAAACCAATTAAAACACCAAACATAATCAAATAAACTCTCAAAAAAATAAAATCAACTAGATGAAGAACAACCAACCAGCGACGAGGGAGCGGGATGCTGGTTCGAGCTAAAGGGGAATGTCGGGTTGTGGAGCGAGGCAGCGGGTAGAGAGGGGGCGTCGGTCCGGGTGCGCGTCGCCGGAGGGGATTGAGAGTGGCGGTCCAGTGAGGGAGGAGCCGTGACGGGTGAGTGCCAGGGTAGGCTGCACCGGGGGAAGTCACGCCGGAGGGGGAGATGCGCTGGTCCCACCGCGACGCCGGAGGGAGGTGAGGGGAGGGGCGAGCGGCGAGGTCAGCTAGGGTTTAGGAGGGGAGGGTGCTGCGTAGGGTCGGGGTGACGCGCCCTGCTTTTCCTAGTGGTCCGGCCGAGAGGGAGGTGGAAGCTTGGGTGTAGCATGTCCGGCAAGGAGGGCTGAAGGGGAGGTCCGCGCTGCTGGAAGCCACGCCGGTGCACTACGGAAGGCAGTGGCGCTTAGGGTTTCAAGGGGGGAGGGTCCGAGAAATAGAATGGGGGGAGGAGATCCGCGCGAGGGAGAGGGGAGAGCAAGAGATAGGGAGGAAAAAATGAAAGGAAAGGAAAATAAATAAATAAATAAAGGGAAAAATAAATGGAGAGAAAAATAATAATAATAATAAATAAATAAATAAAATTAAATAATAAATAAATAATGAAACAAATAATGAAATGAAACTAAAAGAAACGACTAAAACTAACCTATACATAAATTTCAAAAAAATAACAGTAATCTAAATAGTAAGTCGATTATTTTATAATTGTAAAATTAATTTGACATTAACGACCAAATCAAAAAAAACATTAACTATGAAGTAAAAGATAATAATAATAAGAAGAATAATACCCAATAATAATAATAATAAAACAAAACTTAAGTTAATCAATCATTTTTCATATTTTATTTTTCCCTTAATGTATTATTTAACTCACCAATTAAATGATTACTCGCACACCGAGTAGGTCGCACGAACATCTGACGAAGCCATACAGCTTCGCCCGTCCCTTACCAACGCGCCGGAAACCACCATGCTAAAACACTCATTTATCCTCAAAATGCAACAACCCAAGACGGTTCCGGCAACGTGTACAGTCTTGTGCAAGGTCGCGCACCAAAATAATAACACATTTAATAATAACACATCGTCCAATTTTGATTGGGCTCTACACACGGTGCTGCGTACAGGCGCACACCAGTATAAGATCACGAAACCCTTTTAAATTAGAATCAATTCAAACTGTAAATCAAAGAAATACCTAAAATAAATGAAAATATAATAAGCATCAGGTCGGGGTGTGACACCAAAACTCTTTTTATTAATTTATTTTGTAACAACACCAGTATCATCAAAATACTAGGATGTTTTTATGAGGATGATTCGAGATACACTAACACACACATCCGTCTGATGGTTAAAGAACATACTATTTCTGTGGATGATGAATTACTGCCTCACGAAACGATGATTGTTCTATCTTCTCATACAACCTCTCATGGTGGACATTATAATGGAACTATATTTATTTATGATATGTATTATATTTATTTTCTCTCTATGCTTCTGTATTTTATTTTTAATACATGCCATTATACTTTGCATGTTGTGAAAATGCGATAATTTCATTTGAGGAAGTGTGGACTACCACCCCCTCAAGTGATGTGACTCGTTCATGAAATACATTGAATGTATAAAGAATGAAACTTATGAACGTATGTGATATATATATATAATATATTATACTGGAATTATAATATATATATATATATCTCATATAGTTTTAATTCCATTAATGTGCCAAAGAAATGAAAGTAGCGTTCATGCGTACGTACGGCTTACCGTCTCCATGAACGGTACATTTCATTTCTTATCTCTAAATGTTATGTACTATTATAAGTACATATATATAATGGATATATATGTAATATATTACATATAAATTATGGATATCATTCTGGAATTATAATATATATATATATCTCTTTAACATTAATTCAATTAATATGACAAAAAAATGAAAGTAGCGTTCATGCGTACGTACGACCTACCGTCTGAATGAACGGTGATTTTAATTTTTTTATCTAAAAATGTTATTGAATAGTAATAAATGAATATATACTGGATATATATGATATTTAAAACATTATTATTATTCTGGAGATGATGTACCTATAACTACATGGAAAATTCTTTTCCAACAAGTTCAATTTTTACTCATGTACCGAACATCGAGAAAAATATCAGATATGAACTCACATTATTAAAAAATTATTATAAAATTATAATATGTGATATGAACTGAAAAATAATATTTAAATTACGTCCTTATGAAATTATAAATCGACCAAATTTTATTAGTCAGGAGATTAAAGAACGATCGAGTCGTGTCAGACACGAGGTAAGGGATCCAACCTCTCTCTTTCTTTTAAAGTACTCTCATTTATGTCATTTCTTTTACGCTCATATTTCTTATGTTTGGGGATGTTATTTTATATTCCTCATACTTTAATTTTTATGTTCATATTATTAGAGATCCTATTTGATCTCATAAATCTATTTTTGGAAGTTTTAAGTGGCGCCGTTAGGCTGCCAAGTTTTCATAAGGGATTTTTCATCTCACATTTATTCCCATGACATTTATGCTACATTTGACACAATTTTCATTGAGTGGTGTATGTACTGCCCATTATTATAAAATTTTTGTAGTATAATTTCATTTATGGGTATTTATATCTTCATTGTATGACCCTTCTTCATTGGGGTGTACGTTTCGAAAGTTACCCAACTCGGTAAGGGGACCTTTCACCGTCCTCTTTTTAAAAGACTTATTTTGTTATGTCTTTTAATTGACATATTATTATGTTGGGATATGTTATTCTATATCCTTATTTATGTAAATTTTATGTCCAAGTGATGAGATACCATTTTCTCTCTCATCAACTCATTTTCTGAATTTTAAAGTGACGTCGTTAGGCTGTGGGATTTCTGTAAGGGAACTTCTTAACCCACTTTCAATTCTTTGGGTTAAACCTCTACTTAGTGATTTTATTATTCCAAGATTATGTGTAGAATCCATATGTTGAAATTTCCACAAAACATTTTGTAGATATATTGTTTCTACACATAATCATCTCATTGATAAATTCTTACGAACTTGTATTGGAAATCATAACTCAATCTCATTTCATTGAGTTAAATATCTATGTCATTGGTTTTGTTTTTCCAATATTATGTGTGAATGACCTTTGATTGTTTCACACATAAAATCCAATTGTATTGGTTGTATTTATATTTCTCACATATTATTATGTGATAGATTTATCCTTAATTTAAGGATACCATCTTTATAATGGATTTCATCTCAATTTACATTTCCATTGAGACCTCATTGTTGTTATGCACCAATTCACTCTTATATGGTGTGTATAATTTTTTTTGACATATTATATCATGAATCCCTTTATTCTCATTATATTATAATGTTCATATTAAATGTAATTCCATGATTATTTTTATTCAAGAGTCTCTCATTTTGTTAAAAACTCTTTAACAAAAATATCATTTTAAATGTTTTAAAGATCCATTATTCTATATCATTATCTTTAATGTCCATGTTTTCAAAATGGTTTTTACTGTTTATTTATATGGATATTAATGTTTTAAAATTATAATTCCATTAAAATCTACAAAGTGGTATGGCACACTTTGATTCAAAAATCTCTTTTAAATGGTTTTTGAAAATGGATTGATTAATTCAATAGCTTGGAATTACTTATTGTGATTGAAAATGAAATGTTGTTATTGAAATGTTTATATTTTAAATTTTTTATGTGTAATGATGATACTCAGACATTTTACGGGTGGTTACGTGATAAAACATATGACGGGTGGTGCCGCGAATACCAGGATGGGTGGTTATGTTATAACCTCCAATGCATTGGGTATGGAAGTCGGCCGTATGGCTATTCCATTAAGTGATATGTGTTGAAGTAGACCGTATGGTTATTCCATTTGTGTATATTTATGTCCCAAGTTATCTTTATATGTTATGTGTTCATTATATGGGTTTTATGGTAATATTTTGGTTACAAAAGGGTAAGTAATGATCTTTTATTCAGTGAAGAGTTTTTTTACTACTTCATAAAGGTGAAAAGTATTACTTTGATAAAGTATTCTTGGTTTACTTGTTGTTTTGAAAAAGCAACAGTTTTCCTTCGTTATGTATCCATTATTGAGATTTTTATGCTCACCCCATGTTTTTTGAAATGTTTTTCACAGGACATAATGTGGAATAGGGTCAAGGATAGGATCAAGGAAAACATGCTATCTAAATCATGGAACTAGACATGTTTATTTTTAAGTGTTTTTATTTTATGGAAACTTAGTAGAAGTGTATACTTTGTAATATTTGAGATGTAATAGTTATTTACTAATTATATAAAACTCTAAACCTGAAAAGATCCTCAATTTGAATTATTCATTTAACTCCATATTAAGTAAGGTTTAAGGCCGGGGCCTTATAATGACTCTTTCTGAAATCCTAACCATTATGGTAATGTCACCTGTGCTTAAAGAATACCCTAACCTCTAAAGTTATCTAAAACAACCACTGATACCAACTATTAGTACCTATACTTAAAACATTACATAATCATGAATTAAATGAATAATTCACATTGAGTATCTTTTCAGGTTTACTGTTTTAGAGAATTAGGACATAACTATTACATCTCAATGATTACAAAGTAGATACATCTACTCAGTTTCCATTTTTTCACAAAATAAAAACTATTGAACAAAATATTCATGTCTAGTTCCATGTTTTAGACAGCATGACATTTCCTTGATCCCATCCTTGACCCTATTGTACTTTATGTCCTGTGAAAAAAAAATCAAAAACTTGGGATGAGCATAAAAATATCAGAAAGGGATACACAAATAAATAAAACATTAGATCATCAGTATATACATAACACATGATTTTTAACATATCCCATTAAATAATAAGATTTGTGAAATACACATAGAAATCATAAAACATAATGGTAACTTGAGGCATTCATAACATTCTTACATAGGGAGTAACCCTCATGGTTACGTTTGGAATATCCATCACAGTATATTCCCTAAATATATTCGGAGAAAACATAGAGTTTAACTCCTTCTCATTACCCGATGCATTAGAGAGATATCTCAGGCTTACCCGCCCTTAGTTTATCACAAAACCACCTGACTTCATAATCAATGCCTAAGAACCATAACATAATTGTATCACATAAATCATGCATAAAGCAAACATAATATTTCCACATTTTAATCACAATATATCACTACAACACATTAATATAATCAAAAAATTATCAAAACCATTTTAAATACCAAAATTAAAAAAAAGTAAATCAGGGTATTTATTTTCCACTTAAAAACATTATGGCTTGTAGAGGAAGCCAAAACTCAAATAAGGGTCACGGTGGCAAAGAAGTCATTGTCGCCGCATACGTAAGACAAAAACATTCCTTTTGTCATTTAGTAAAACGCTTCATTTAAAAAGACTCCTTTTGAATGAAATAAAAATTCAAAATGGTCTATTATACAACTAATACTAGAAATTTTTATATAAATTTAAGTATGACTAAACAAAAGGGGATTGAGATGAAGTCTCTTACAAAGATGATATCTTTAGATTAAGGATAAAGAAATTACATAATTATGAATGAAAAATAAAAATACGCCCAATATAAGTAGATATTAAGTATAAAACAATTTGAGTTCATCCAAAAATATTCATAAAATCACATAATCATGAAGTATAGGTTTAACCCAATGAATTGAAATTGGGTTCAAAAGTTCCCTTATATAAATTCAACAGCCTAACATCGTCACTTTAAAATTTAGACAATGAGTTGATGATAGATAAAAAGGGTATCCCATCATCTGGACATAGAATTTGCAGAAATAAGGATATATAAGAACATATACCAACATAATAAGATGTAAATTAAAAGTCCTAACAAAGATAAGTCTTTTAAAAAGAAGAGGGTGAAAGGTTCGCTTACCGATTTAGGTAACTTTCGAAATGTACACCCAAAGAAAGAAAGGGCATACAATGAAGATGTAAATAAGCATAAATTGAATTATATTACACAAAGAATAAAATCATGGGTAGTACATACATCACAGAAAAGAAATAGTGGAAAATGTAGCATGAATCTCAGATGAATAAAAAGTGAGATAAAACCCCTTACCTCGTTGTAATCAATCGAGTCGTATGACCAAAAGATAATAAACCCCAAATGAATCACATAATACCATGAATATAAAAATAATAATTATAATATATATGAAATGGAAGTAAAAAATACACCACACGCAATAAATAATTGGCGAACAATAGAAATATCATGGAATTAAAAGTGAGATAAGAAATCCCCTTACCTCACGTCTTACTTGTCTTGTTCGTTTCTTTATATTCCTCTAAATCTGGTAACTCATTTTGATTTGAGCCAATGGCTTCCTTGGAAAGACTTATGCCCAATGTTAGGGTTCTAGGAGTAATAGAGGGATGTGGAGAGATAATATGAGAAGAGTTTGGATGAGGCAAGGGCTTGAAAGGTGTGGGTAAGGGGGTAGAGGTGGGGGCCTTTATAAGAGGGAGGAGGGTCACTTTTGGAATGTCTAGAAATGTTACTTTATTATAAAATGTTTTTTGGATTTTAAAGGTCCCAAAATGATATATTTAGAGGATAAGGTTATAAAGGTTCTAAAACCACCCATCCAAAAGGTTTTCAGCAAGTAAAATTCTTATATTTTACCTTATATTTTCATTTTATTTAAATCGTTCATTACTAAGGTAATCACTGCATCATCATGGTGTCATAAATAAATTTAATTATATAATGTATATAAAATTTTAAAAAAATAACATGATGTTGGAAATATTTTTCGATTTCCAATGAATATGTATAGTTTATGAGATCATTTATGTAAACAAATTAAAAATTGTTTTACTTAGGATATACAAACCTTTATTATATTTCTCTTCATTTAAAAAAATAATGTCATAAATGTCACTCTTACACCCATGTGACTCCATGGGCCCTCATGTTCGGTAAAAAATTTTCCACGGTTGTAAATGACTCAAAAAAGATGATTTGAACACATTTTTGGGTCATTTTATATTATTATGATATTATTTTATTACCCGTAACTACCCAATTACTAATTAATCATGATTATTAAAGTTCATTATCATCGTTACTATTCATAATGTCCTAAAATAAAAGATTCTTAATTAAATAATTTGGACCTTATGATTCCAAATATCGAATCTATTTTACCAAATTCCAAACACAGAAATTGCAGTAATTAATTTAAAAATAATTCATGTTGTCACAACCAAAGACGGGTTTTTAAGAAGTAAACATTTATCAAAATATTGACTTGTTTTTACATCCAATTGAAAAGTTAAATTAATTCCAATGAAAAAATTTGTATTAAGTGATAAAAACATAATTCAATTACACTTTAAAACCAATTAAAAGGACCATCTAACTATATAATTAATTTAGATGAAAATGCAGTTTTGAAGTAAAATACAGTATTTTTTACTATTCATGAAAAATGAACATTTGTCAGAAAAATACCAAGAAGTTATCCGAAGTAAATTTGAAATTACAAATTCAAAAATGATGTCCATTTTACGAAATTAAAAACATAGAATTTTCATTAATTAATTTTATAATTAATTCCTACTGTCAAAACTAAGAACATGTTTTTATGAAACAATATCTATCAAAAGATTGACAGTTGTTTATATATAATTTCAATGTGAAATTAATTCCAATGACCACCATTTGATTAAATGGTAAAAATATATTTCAACTAAACATTACAATCAATTAAAGAGATATTATAACCATATAAATAAATTATATTAAATGAAGGTTTTGAATTAGAATACACCATTTTCACAATTTATTAAAAATGAACTTTATCGGAAAAATTATAAAAATTTACACAAAGTAAATTTTGATGTCCCGATTCAAAATAAGTATTTTAATTTGTCTAATATAGAATATAAAATTGAGAAAAATTTGTTTTAAAAAGGGATCGCCATCAAAAGGTGGTTAATCGACCTTTTAAAGAACATTAGAATATTTATGCTTAAAATCAAATTATTTTCTTATTTTAAGCCTCTAAATTTATTGGATAAATGTAAAAATATTTAAAAAACATATATAATCATTTTGTAGTTAATTCTGTTCATCCTACCATTAAAATGGCTAGGTGTTAACTACTATTTAAAATAATATTATTATATTATTAGTGCAAACGTAAGATTTCAACGAAACTCATTGTTGTGTATTGGGTACGCCATCAAACATATCATTACCTTTAAATTAATATTAAAATTTTATTCAAAAGTATTAATAAATAGGAAAATGTAATATTCTTTATTTACCTAGGATGTTACACTAAGTGTTTGGAATGGTTTATATTTCATTACATAAATTAAAAATCAGTTTTCTAGGAAGGTTTGTTATAATAAATATTGTGAACAAACTAATGATTTTATATCATTATAATGAAAAAAAATGATCATTAACTGGAAATTATATCCACAAAATATTTCATTAAACAAAATAAGAAAATTTGGATTTTATCTTATATGGCAATGTAGAAACTGTAAATCAATTATTTACATTTTGTGTCAGATTTAATTTACATTTTCCTGAAATAATATTATATTCTTCCACATAATAATGAATTTATTTCCTCATTATAACTCATTCATTTTGTTACACTAGTCTATAAGACTCTATATAGATATTCCCAGATTAAGTTATAATATTTGAAGAATAATATCTACGAGAATATTGGAAAGTTATTTATTCAGCCAATTCATTCAACAGGGGTGTACCAATTGAGTTTGTAAAGAGAAAATATTTTGCCATGAGACTCTTCATTGATTATAGAGAACACAATTATACAATATAAATAACAAGTATCATTTACCCAATATTAAGGTCCTCTATATCAAACTTTTCAGGACCAATACATTAACAAGATTGATCATTATTCCTAATATCATCAATTCCGGGTCAAACTGGATGATATACCGCAGAAAAGATTTCATAAAATGTATAGATATTATGTCTTTATAATGATTTATGTTTGTTTTATTAATTCATACAATATAATTGTGGAGTTAAAGAATGAAATATATATATAATACCTTCATATGTTTGTTCTATTTATTATAGATGACATTCATATATATAAAATGAAATAGAGATATTACTATTATATATTCTTTATTGTATGATACCATGTGGATAGATATGGTGTAGGAAAAATTATTAAATATGAATTTTTTTTCATTTGAATGTTTATTTATTTGGAAATATAATATGACATGAGGATATATTATTATATCCTTCATATACCAAAGTTATTGAACGTAGTCCTACACCAAAAAATGTGACTAAAATCCATAGTTTTTTTGGTTTGGGAAAATGTTATAGGTTATTTTTGTGTAATGTTTCATCACTATCGAGTCTACTCAGCATATTAACATGGATGGGATCAATGTTCCTTGGATGAATGAATTTATGGAATGATTTATTTAACTAATTCTTATGGTAGTTATCACCCATATACATATACTACCCTACAATGGATATGGGTTTATAATATTTTATGATGAATCAATAAAATGAATGAGATGTGTCCTCATGCAGAATTAAATGGTTACATATTTTTCAAAATAAAAATGGAATATCCACAAGAAAAATTAAAACTCATGTTTTTTAGAAATAAATTGAATTTTTTCATTATATATTTGGATGCATTATCTCTATAGAAAATGGTGTCATATATATAATCATAAAAAATGAATAATATATATTTTCACTCCAAAATATTTGAACATGACCCAATGAATATGGCTAGAGATTATTATTTGTTATTCATACTTAATACATTACCCACTGGGAAAAAAAATATTATGGCATATGTAATGATTCAGAAAGATTATTATATCTTATCTATAATTAGGTTCACAAAATATCATAGATTTTTTACATCCATAGGATGTTTCATTAAATATAAATAAGTTGGATATATCATTTTATTATCAAATGTTTTTTGAAGGATCAATTCATGTGATGTTTATAGATGATCATAAAAAAGATTCATATCTATAAAAGATGATGATAAATGTTACTATGTTCATCCTTGATTGTGATTTAATAATAGGTTTCGTGAACAATGAATGAGTCCCTTTGGTACTAGACTTGAAGAAGTAGTTATTGGATGATGCTCATAGTTTTTCATTCTCTATTCATCCTAGATGTATCAAGATCTATAGTGTTCTGAAAGAGTATTTTTGTTGGATGGAATGAGATGACATATTAAAGAGTATATTTATCTGTTTTGGTGTGTAACAATTTCATGGATGAGGAATATAAGTTTAGGGTTTTGTTTCAACTATTACACATACCAGAATGGAAATGAAAAAATATCACCAATGATTTTTTCAATAAACTCCTAATAAAATCATACGAGAATAATTTAGTTTGGTTTTTTGTATATCACATTACAATGACATCGCATATTATTTCCATTATATAATATTTATATCTTGAATAAATTACCCAGCTATACTTTATATAAGTGGTATGATTTCATTTTTTACAAATATCATTTTTATGTAATTTTGATCAAATACATTCATTTATGTATTGGAGAAATCATAAGAATTAACTATATATAGAGTTGTATTTCATAATTTCTTATCATGTTTAGGTAGATGGATAGTCTTATAAAAACATTAAAACACTATAAATCATTATGATGGATTGCTATATATGTTTAAAATCTAATTGGGATCAACAACTTTCTTTTGTCGAGTTTCTGTAAAATAATTAATTTCACTCCCACATTTTTATATATCCCTTTGAATACTTCTATGTTAGGAAGTAATGGAAAAGCTTTCTACAATATATATGGTGATAAATATCTATAAAGAATTCATTGGGCTACAAAAATGGAATACAACGTTAGAGGAATTCAAAAACTCATAAGATAATCATAGAGTCAGCGAAAGAGTTATCTTGATAATAATTAGAATGTTATAGATTTTCAGGTTAGTGGTATGTTATTACAACCAATATCTCCCTAGCATAGGGTGATGATATCTCGCATGAATGTAAATCCAATCCCTTAGTATATTATTCCTTTAGATAATTTTCATTGAATCAGGAAAGTAACTTATATATTATACTCCGAGTAATTATCTCTCACATTAATGATGTTTTCTATATATCTATCATTATTAAGTACATAAGTAATACATAACATCTATAGAAATTTTATATTTTATAATTGGATCATATTATTTCTTTTTAGGAACAATAGGTAGAGCTTACAGGTCATATAGAGAAACTGCTTAAAACATTTCCACTAACATAGCCAAGGATTTGTGGATAAAAAATAAATTTGAGAAATCTATTAGGGAACCGTTGAAGAAAATATTTAAAAGGTATAATAATTTATTTTTATTAGTTTAATAGAATTTTTAGAAATAAATTCTGGTAAGGGAGGATGAATATCACACCTTAACATTTTAAGAAATATTTTTTAAAAAAATATAATTTCTTCAATATCAAGTGTTACATGATAAAACTATTTTAATATAACCAAGGTGTAATAAAAAAATGTTATCATCACATTGAAATTATAAATTATTTAAAAAATTTACTAAAAAAATTATAAAAATTTATTGTTTACACATTTATTAAATTTAATCCTTGGTTATTAATTGACTATAAATGATAATAAAAATCATTATAAAATAAAGGATATGTTTTTTTGAAACAAATACTTTTATATATTCAAAATTGTTTTTATCATAATAAATTAAATTAATAACTATTGGGGAATTATTTTAATTATATGTAAATATTATATATTCAATAATTTCTTTTAAATTTATCTAATATTATGCAGTGGATAATAATAAATCTATTTTATTTTCAAAAATATATTTTTCTAATATGTGGTCTTCATCTCATTTCACACACATAAATTAAAATTTATTTATATCATTTTTAAATAATGAATTACATAAAATTAATGACATATTTATAAAAATGAGGATATATTCTTTAATGTTTTCACAATTATATTTTACTTACATGTGTAGTATCCATGGACCAATTTATTAGAATAGTAAATGGTAAATCAGATTAATCTATTATAAAATTATGCTATAAGGCCATGATATTTAAAACTAATTCATATTGAATGATTTTAATTCAACCATTTTTAACATAGTCTCTAAAATGATTATTTTAATAATCCTTGGTCCATGAAAATGACATATAAAAGATATTGATCAAATAAAGCTACCAAATGACATTATATTTGTTTTTAATATCTCACAATTGACCACATATAGACAAAATCATATTATGATTGATTATAGATGTTTATCATGATATTAATTATATATTTTCATGATAGTAATTTATTTATAATTTCTTCTAATTATATAATGACCTCAATTGTTTATGAAACAAACATGTAGTACTTAACTATTTAATAAACCAAATAAACCAATTTAATATTATTAAAAGTGATATATTTTTAAAGAGTAAATGTGTTCCATGAATTTTATATATCAATATGAAATATTAGGTAGTATTTAAATCATTAATTTCAAATTAAACCATTTTAATTTTGTATTTATAGTCATATTAATTAATTAGTTATAAAAATTACATTAATGATTTTTTATAATAATTAATATTATATTAAATGATTTCAAATTTATAAAATTCATATATTCATATAAAATAATGAGATATGGTTTTTTATTTTATCCATGGTACATTTTTGTGGATTTGGTCAGTTTATAGTAATAGTTTTAACCATTAAATGTTAGATATCATTAATACTATGGTAATTGCCATGTTTTAATGGGGGATAAAAAGTTGTATGTAGAAATGTAATCCAATCATATACAGATTTTATATTATAATAGGATTTAGACACATCCTCATATTTTATTCCATTATTTTTAGTTAATTCCAATATTAAATCACAATTAATATATATCAGTTTAATATTTCAATAAGTTCTATGAGTACCCCTCTCCTCAGTTATAAATGGTCTTGTAGTTTCCTTTCATCCGAAAGAAATGAGCCTTCCAGCTTGACCCCACTCTAAAAATTTAGCTTATACACATTCTTATCCATATATTATAGATTATTATCTCCCTATTTGATCATCCCTTGAGTCCTTTAGGGGAGATGAAATGGTGTTGTACCAAAGAATAGTTAATCTCCAAAACCACTAATATTATTTTAAAATTTACAATTAAAAAATAAAAATCTATTATATTTTTAATAAAAAAAATTAATATCTGAAAATTATATTAATTATATTATGAATATTACAACACCATTACAAACACTATTTTCCATGCAATGTGAAGAGAATGTGTCTCACATACATACGTGTGGATTGTTGTCTATACATAGAGATATTATTCATTTCTCATCCCCATATTTTATGGATTCTTATTATAATGAGATTAAGATTCATTCATGATATTTTTTGAACAATTAAAATTATTTAATGATAATATAATCTCTAACATTGAAAAACAAAATTCATTGAGAAACAATAATATCACTCGTCTATACAATTGGACTACAACATCTTTGAAGCGATGTGACACGTTGTTCATATACATTTTATGTGCATGGAAATTAAGATGAATTTGAACATTTTTTATATATGTTAGAATGTTTCTATATTAGGATTTTTAATTAACATATATTTATTAAACAAGACGCATTTAAACAAAAAATAAAATTGTACTAGAGGTATGAGTTTTTATGTTACGATTTCAATATTTATTAATATAGTTTTTGATTATATTTTAAGGATAAAATATTAATATCAAACACTCATTTTACTAATGAATTTTATTAAAATCCATTTATTTCATTAAAATAAATGTTTTTTCTTTTTTTCCTCACCTTATGTAATCATAATATGAAAAAAATTGTTTTTTGGAAAATCATCATTATTTATATCTACGGGGAGAATTCCCCCTTTATTTATAATACATGTGACCTAAAAAATTCAAAATACTTTTTTAATATTCTCCTGTTATATATTAATTAATTTTTAATAGTTTTTTTAATAATTATAAAATGTTTTGGATGAAACCTTAATTTCATTATTGAAACGGTTTAATGTGTCACTTTTTTAAAAAAAACGTACGGAATGGTTTTTTATCATATAAAAAATTAGAAAAATTCCCACCATCATGGTTGATCAATTTTACTAAGATTACTAGATATGTTCACAAGGATAGTTTACCAAAAATTATTTTCTACAATAATATGGTACTTTTTGTATTTTTACTAATTTATTCCAAAATAGATTTGTTATTTTTCTCAAGAACATTTTATTGATATTTTGAATCATCAAGAATAACAACCCCCATTATTCTCAATGATTTACTTGAATATAAACCTAATATAATTTCCTTGTTAATTATATTAACGATAAATGTTTTGTATGGAATTATGTTAATGAATTCCATTTTATTTCCACATGTAATGATATGAACAAATACTTCTAAAACCCATTTCATTTCATCTATACTGATATTAAGAAGGTTTTGTAATTTTATATAACATGAATATATGTTTTTAATTTTATGAAAGGTGGGAATTATATCTCCCAATAACACATTGGGTACAAATTGATATCTCATGAGATCAAAATTGCTTGAATAGGGATTAAACAAAAAAATTTAAGGGATATTTCCACTATGATATTTTTGTGATTCAGCCTTGACTACTACAATAGGTTAGAGAGTGAACACATTCTACTATGATAGTTTTGTAAACAATCCATTTAACATGTGTAAATGATTTGTTCTTATGTGTATTCCAAAATTCCATTTATTATACTTATATAACAATATTATGGCTCATGTTCTTGGATTTTTTTATTAATGTATTAAAAATGTCCATGATTTATGTTGTTATATAAGATTATGATATATGATATGAAAAATACAATTTTTAAATGATAATATCACGATATCATACCCTTTTTCATTTTATACTTATATAATAATTGATATCTCCATTTTTTACTATTATTAGGTGATAGGTCTCACCTTTTCTTTTGTTTACATTCCAATATTTTGAAATAAGGTTTTATGTATGATATTTCTATGAATGTGGACAATTATAAAGGTCAATGTTGAAGAAAATTTATAACTATTATAAAATATTTATTTATTTTTGTACATTTCTAAATAAAATTTAAACATATTAATTTTTATGGGATCATTATCTAATTTGAATAATAATCATGTACTTTGATTAAAAAAATAGTTGTTATGTTCGGTTATCAATTTTTATTTGTAATTATATTAAATAAAATTTCACATTCCATGATATGTTATTAAAATTTCATGATCATGTTCGTGATTTCATTTTCTACATTAGGTTTAAATAGCTTCAATTATTTAATATCATCTCAACATGTTATACTTCTTACATTATTATGATAAAAGACTTTGTATGACACCATTAAATTTCTCATGTGAATGATATCATGGTACTAGAACTATAACCACGGATGATGATTATATTACCTTGATTTTATTTGTATGGTGAAATTTTAAAATATATCATCTTTTTTGGATATTCTACTCATATTTATAATTATAAATATGGTGTTAGTCTGTATTGAATCTTAATAATTTTTTAAGATCATGTGGGATACTTTTTCTTAACGTTGTGGTTAATCTCATATCATGATCTGATATAATCCACAACGATTTTTCCGATATCCTCACAACTATTTATATTAATCTCAATGCATGTTAATAACTTATATGTTATACATAATGTATATTAGTTTACGAGTCCATGTATAACATTACATTATAACCCATTTGGAAATATGGAGCATTAATAACATTGGAAGACCCATAAATAATTCCACGAATATTTTTTCCCATTTATACGTATTTATGGGTTATTATTTTAATAATATCATTACTATTTTTCATTTCTTCCTCAACATAATGTTATATTAGTAATTTTATGTATATTCTATAATTCCCTTCTACTTATTAAGACAAAATTTTGTTCATAGATATCTCTATACAATGCAGTGTTCCTGGGGTGGATGAAAAAATTTTATATGTGTGACACATTCAATATGTACTTAATTGTTTTGTTATATGATCATGGATATAGTAATAATGAATGTAATATATTAAATTCTTCATAAATTTTTATTTTTTCCGGATTTCCCCTTTCATTATTTATTCCACCATATTCTGAATCACTATATCAACCATTGATCATTTATATCAATCTCTATAATGGATGGTTGAATAATCATGTAAGAATAACGTGTTGTAGTTAATTCTATTTTGGGTACCATTTTAATGATTTAATTTGAATAATAATATTATAACTTTCACAATTATATCAGTGATAATTTTTCATAACCATTTCTACCAAGATCATTTACCACTTTATTTTCCTTTATTAGGATAGTTCTTGCATGAATAATCCTATTCTTTGATCTGATCAAACCACATTAAATGAAGCATGTGAAACTTATTTTATGTGAATATATAATTCATGTTCTTATTATCACAATATATTTTACACTTATCTCAATATGTATTGTTACAACCAATTATTATGGAATATATTTTCCTCAAAATTGATATTAGGTTGGACAGTTGGTTTCACATTCAATACTGAACTAATATTACCCACATTATATCTGATGAATATTTAAATAAAATTTATTAGTAATAACCAATCCAGTAAATTTTACAAATATTATTAAATTATAAATTCTTACAAAATAGTACTAAGAACACATAATATTTTAAAAAGAAAATTTTCAAAAAAAATCTATTTTCAATATATATTGTATTTTAACATGAAATATAAATTCACAAATATTATATTTTTTTAAATTTTATTTAATTTATTAATTAGTAATATAAATTTTATCTATATTTTTTTTTTCTAAAAAAATTTATTTCTAAGTGATTAGTGAAAAATAAATATTTTACCCAAATTGTAAATTTATCAAACTTTTTATTATATAAAAAAAAATAAATCCTTAATCATTTTCAATACTAAAATATGTAATATAGGGATAAAAATATTAATTTAACATGACATTCAAAACACAAAAAAACAATGAATAATTTTTAACAAATAGGTAACATTTTATTAAATTATAATGATGTTTTTGGTCATGAAGATTTATAAATATTATTTTATGTAACATTCATATTTATATTTATTTAAAAGATTAAATAAATTTTATATTCTATGTTATTAATGGATTAATTTAATTGAACATAAAAATATTCATAATTTTAAACTACACATAAATTTTATTCCCAAAATAATATTATTTTTAAAAACTGTTTATATGTTTCATTTTCATCATATATGAAATTAATCTAAATTTTATTTGATAAAATTAATTTACAAAATAAAACAAATACTTTTAAATTATTTAATTTGTAAAACATTAATGTTTTGCATTAAAATTAATTACTGAGGATACAAACTGTTGGTAATGTTGCTAATGTAACAAAAATGTAAAAATTGTATTACTAAAAGTAAATGACCAAAAGATATTAAAAAACACACACAAAATATATACATGAATAAGGGCCCGAAAACCCAACCTCTCATCCATTATTTTTCACTTTTAGATCCTTAGTCCTTTTTATAGAGAAATTACATTGTTTAAATACAAATAATACTTCCAAAAGTACACTTCCTTTCAATTATAAAATGAAATTAATTAAATCACATCATGTGAAATCCAGGTAATTACTCATATTTTACAAATAATATTTGGTCGAAATTGAATGGATTATTTTTGGAACTATGAAATGAGACAGAGAGAGATTCTGAGGCCTCAGTATCTTGAAAAAATGTTTTAAATTTATTAATTATTTTAAATAGAATGTGCACAATGCTTTCCTGAAAAGTAGAATAACGTCGATAAAGAGGTTCTCATCATAATTATAAGTTCACAATTAATTTCAAAACTCATGTATTACCCTTGGCATGAAATTACCATGGTCATTGAGGTCAATTTGTGGAAAATCATCATAGGTATTGAAATGAATAAAATTTATATTTTAATTAAATTTCTTCTATATAGAAACCGTAATGTAATTAAATGTTCTAATCTAAAAAATAATAGGTTTGGTGGCATAGACCTCTATCTTTTGAAGAGTTCATTGAATGATATCTATCATAGGAATAGTTACAGGATTGTGGATCGATGATCAACACAAAATAAAATTAAAAGATCTCTCCAAAAATAATGACAATACATCGTTCTTCACTAGTGATCTATCTGAATCGATGTTGGAAATATGTTTCATTGTTTTTCATTCAATATTTCATATTATATGATGAAAGAATATTGATGGATAAACATATAGATTTTTTGATCCTTCATCTTGTGGGAATGTTTTAGGTTTAGAGATTTTATTGGGAGAATTTAACTCAAGTTATTGATTCAATTATTTTGGTTATAATGGAATCAGATTGAGATCAACATGAACATAGATCAAAGTCCATTCCTATATATTATTATTATTATTTTCTAATATTATTTCTTCATTCACCATAATAATTCAATCCTTGTCTTGAGGATTGGAATATCCTATTTAATCAATCATTGAACACCTATATTTTGGTAAAATGATATGATATTGAATATCTAGGATCACTATATTTCTACATAGGTGTGATGATGGTAGTGGATAGCAGCTCAAAATGGATTATAAACCCCCAATTCATCTGGTGTGATAGAATGATGATTAGGAAGAAATGAATCCATCTTCTGAATGTATTCAACTCCCAGATTCCAGAAAATGGCTATGGTGAGGTTTACTTAAGGTGTATCCTTGATTTAAAATGACATTGGAGTTGAGATCCTATGTGGAGGTGACATGGGAATGCATAGAAAGAATATCCAGAGTTTATAGAAAAAATATCCACACGGAATATAACACAAGATTACGCTTTTTGTTGGTCCCTCTTTCTAGTGGCTAGGGTTATGAATAAAGTTATGTCTCACATGATGTGTATTAATTCCACAGTGACTCGGTGTTTGGTATATGGACATGAGTTGGGTTACATTGGTTGGAGAACACTATACACTGCCCTACACATAAACGGGTAGGATTTTACTAGTTAAATCCTTATGTGTACTCCCATACATGGACATGGGTTGTGGTACACTGGTTGGAGCATGTTGTGTACTACCTAAATGGACATCTGATAGAGACATGTTCCATTTACATGTGTAAGACCCAGGGTCTGGGGACACAGAATGTGAACCCTAATACACTATGTGTACTTTATTATACGTGGTATAGAGCCCCATTCCTATGTATAATGGACATGTTTCCTTATTGTGTTTTCCCCATATCTTTTTTTGAGGGTTAGTATAGAATAATCTTTTACACATAAGATAGTGATATAATATACCAGACATATTTCATATTTGCTTTGGAATCCCTCAGTGAGGATTGGAGTGCCAGAGTTTATTCATTATTGTGCCCTATTTGGAGATCATGGTATCATCACAACTAACACTACATGAGATCTTATTATCTACTCATTGGGTAAATCTAGATTGAGTTGTTGGAGTCACACCATGGATGTTATAACCCCTGTGATTTTGGAAAATATTTTTTTTGAATTAATTCAACTTTTCAATATTTTTCACTCAACATGACACTGATGATTTTTCATTATATATATAAATTTATTTGAAAAAACCATGTCAGACATTCCTTTAACTTGAAATATTATCTTGTCCTGATCTACACAAAATAACTACATGTATTGTGCTACACAAAATACCAACTTGCAATGAACTATACAAAGTATAGACTTGGCTTACGGTAAACGCAACACCAACTCGATGTACACTGCACATAAAAATGAGTTTTATTATACATATTTTTATATATATAATTAAATAAGTGAGATAATAATAACTTAACAATAAAAATTGTTTTATGAATGGTAATAACTAAATTCCAAATATTGTTTATATTTTTTTTATATAATTAAAACATATTGATAATGAAATAACAGATTTTTGGTAAAGTCGTTTTATATTTAAAAACATTATCCTATCAAATGAACCAATTATTATAATCAAAGTAATTTTATTCAAATTTTGAAATTTAATATGATAAAATAAACTTCATTTTTTAATTTTTATTGTCGATGATATCCTAGGGTGAATGTTTTGAATTTTTTCTGAAAAAACATCATTTTTGATGAATAGTAAAAAAATACTTCTTAGTTTAAAACTTCCTTTTGACTAATTAATTTTTAATGACAAATTATATTTTAAAGGTAACATTAGTTAAATATTACATCTACTAATAAAATTAGATTCATTAGTATCAATTTTACATAGAAACTGAATATAAAATCATATCAACCTTTTGATATTTTTCCTAAATTAAATCCATCTTATTTGTTCCCTTCGATGGGATGAGAAATAATACTAATTTTTATGCTACTCTAAATTTAATATAAAAAATAAAACATTACAATTATATTAAATATAATATATAGATTCTAATAAGGCCATGTTATATTTTTTACCAAAATGATTAATAAAAGTGATTAAAATTACTCATAATTGTAAAGGCCAAATTAATTTTAATTAGGGATTAAACCTTAATATTAAGGGCCCAAAGGAACAAAAAACATTTCCAAAACCAATTGTATTTCCATATTAAATAATTAATCCTTCTATTATTTATTTATTTTTTTATTCCATATTTTAGTTATGAACATGTGCATATGTAATTTTTTTCTAAGAATTTTGTGTTAGTCCTTTTCCTTCCATATAAAATGAAACCACACCTACCCATTCCACACACCTCTCAAAACATTTAAGATCGACCATGATATACCCATGTAGCCTCAAAAAAATCATCCCTTCTTCCCCGTAGAAAATCATTGGGAATAAATATTCTCAAAGAATCTTTTTGGCACAAACCAAAAGGAGTTACTTGATTAAGAGGTGAAGTCTTCTCTCAAGGTTATTTCATTTATTTTCATTCACCACCCCTACACTATATTTATTAGCTTCTTGTTTGAAAAAACTAGTATCCAACATATAATAGTATTTTTTTTATGCAATGGATCTGACCAAAATATACACACACCTCCATCTAATCAATTTTGAACATATTGTTTCTGTGAAAAGCGAACTACTGCTTCACAAAACAATGATTTTTCCTTTCTATGTTACCATAAATCATGTTGGCCATTATGAAGGAAAACATATTTATATTTGTTATGTATTATATATATTATTTCATTATTTTGATTTATTTCTTTTAAAAGACAAATCTATTTACCTTCCATTTTTTATCAATACGATAGTCTCATTTGTTTAAGTGTAGACTATGACCCCCTCAAAATGATAAGATCTGTTCACACATCACAAATAATGTATTCAGGATAGTTTTAATGAACTTATATGATATATATCATATAATAATTATAATTTAATAATTATTTATATATACATATATATACATATTTCATTTATATACATTCTTCCAACATGAAAATAAAAATGGAAAATGACGTTCATGCGTACGAACGACTTACAATCTCCATGAATTGTTTATTTCATTTCATACTTATTTATGATATAAATTATTATAATATACATATAATGCATATAAATAATATTTATAAAATGTTATAAATTCTATATTAATGATATAAGTATACATACCAACACAATAACTTGTTAAGACACATGCCATGAACAAAGTGAATGACTACCCAAAGTGAAACATTAACATAAGATCATTCACATGAAGGTAGTATAAGGTCATAATAAAATAATATATGGTGTTATATATAATAATATTATTAGACTATTCATAATATTATTATTTTTATTATATACAATGCCTATATGAGCCCAAATATTTTCAAGACACAAGGTAAGGTGATTTCATCTGGCTTTAAATTTCTGTGAGGTACCAGCTATATTCGCCACTCATTACTTTGGTGTGGTGTATTTACAGAACATGATTTTATTATATTTATCTTGTAATTAAAATTTTTTTATTCAAATTCCCATTTTATGTTCCTTATTCAATGGTATTTAGCAATCAAAAGTTACCAAATCTTTAAAATAGTTTTTTCTCTATTTGCCTTCATTGAGATTCATGTTTTTTATGAAACTAAAATCTTGTTTGAGGTGTATATAAATCAATTATAAATTTTATTAAATGAATCTATTATTTTCTTTTTATATTACGCCTAATTCAATTTAAATTTTTTTACATGGAGAGTATGATCCCATGGTATAGAGTTATTAGAGTTGATTGAGACAATATCATCACATTGTGAGATTGATTATATTATTGCTTCCAATGATGAAATATAGTGATCCATATCTCAATTATATTAATGAGTTTCATTATCCTCTATTATTTCAATATATACTCATGTATTAATTCCATATTCTACACTTTGGTATAAAATATAGTTTAAAATGAGTTTTTAGGAAAGTTAGAGTTTACCCTCTCTTCAGTCGAAAATATTTTTTTTCTTATAATGGTATCCAAGATTATTATACCATTTTCATATAATAATTTTTGGAAATTTTTACATTTTTTTATATAACATATATCTTCAAGGTAATATACTTGTTTATTTATGAACAAGTCATTTCTTGTAACTTTTTTACCACCCAAAAATAATGTTTCTTTTTTTAATGCATATAATATGTAAGGATTTATCCATAGTCATTCCTTTGAGGATTCCTTTTCATTTTTTAATAGTTAAATATTATAAATTTAATTTAAATATAATTTTTATGGAAAAATATTTTAAATATGGATTCAAGTCTTATTTATATATATATTTATGGTATTTTATGAGAAAAATATTTATAAATGTTTTTTATGTATTAACTAGCCTTGTTCAATGAAGAAGGAATATTTTCTACTAGATACACTTTTGAAAGATATTTGAATACTATTTTACATATAAGATGAAATACATTTATGTTACTCATTGCCTATTTGGAAATATTATAAATGTTCCATTCATATCATTTTTATGAATGGGTCACACTAAATATCATGGTCTTTATGAAACATGTTCCCCATTCACGGGTTATATGAATATGGAATCTGTTTTCCTATCACGGGTTATGATTCAATTTAATGATTATGAAACATATCTATTTTCAATACTTTATTATATGATGATATATTAGTGATAACCATTTCATTTTATGGGTGATTATTTGATGTTTATAATACCTATATCTTATTATGGGTCATCATATGATGAATTTTTATTATCTTGTGGAACACGAGTGAAAGATTTTACTATGAGATGGGTGGGACCTATATATCCCTCCAATGAGTTGTTTTATGATATGTTTTATGTGAGATCATAGGTTACACTAGTTGTATCCCATGACCAAAAAATTAATAATGTGTACAAGTTTTTTACAGAACCCAATAATAATGAGGCTCTACGGGTTGTATACTGTGAAAAAATGAATGGGGGTACACGTGTAGTAGCCCAAGATTGAAAATAATAAGGTAGATGGTTTTTTTCCAATCATAAAATAATTTTACTACATGGGTCTTTAGCCCAATCCCAATGTAGGTACATGGGTCGTAGTTGAATCCTAACATGACTTAGGGGTCTTGGTAGGTATCCCTAACATAAAAGTTTGCATTCTTATATGTATGACACTTTTCATACAACTTACCCATTATTTAAACTTCCATTGGTTATGATGTTTATATCCTTATGATTCATATATTATGAACTAAAAATCATTATTCCACGATCTTTATTATGATCATTGATATTAATGGTATTAAAATATATCCTCATGATTATGTCCTCATACACTTATGATCATGATTATGGAAACATGTATCCTTTGTTTACCCTTACTGATCATTTGAGATTACCCCTTTCTTATGATTCCTTTTTCCAAGTTATAAAGACTAGTTTTAGGTAGAAGAACTGAAGGAGGAGTTCTTTATAAAAATTATGATGATATGTCACTTGGATTGATGATTTTTTTCCATTTGTCTAGAGACACTAAAATATTACAGTCCCCTGGAATGTATTTTTGTAATGTACCGAATAATCCTAAAAATTTATTTAATATCCATGAATTTTATGCCTAGGAAGCTTTAGATGGAATCAAATGGAAAGGATTATTCACCCTTTGGAACTAAGGATGAGAAACTCTTAGGGGGATCGCTAGTTTTATTTCTAAGGATATGTATAGGGATGTCTATAATGATAAATATAAGTGAATTTGGCTCTAGCACAAATGTACAAAGGGTTAATAAATTCAAAAAGATGTTCTAGGCCTGGCTCAGGGTAATCTGGTACATGAAAAAGGTCATTTCAGCACATGTGTTTTGACACTCATGGGGGATATGCTTTTGGAATTTACAAAATATTCATGAACCATTAGAAATGATTTAGATATAAGTTTTCTTTGATTAACTTATTATAAATCCAATGTGTCAAAGACTATGGAAGGTGTTATGTTATAGTCATATTAAAAGTAATACATTTCCTGACTATATGGTTTTCTACAATGATAATTAATGTGCACATATGATTATAGTTTAATTGAACGGTGGAAACCAGATGGAAATAGAATAATTTTAATTGTGATGGATGATTTTCTAATGATTATTCAGATGGGATGATCACTGGAGTGTATTATTTTTGGATAATACCTAATCGGTTTTCATTGAACATTATTAACAATGATTACATTAACCAGTTCTTAGACTCAACTATGAAGATAATGAAGGAGTTCCCTGAGTGTTTGGGTAATAGAGACCATGGAGGAATATTGATTCAGTTTTCTTTGTGTCAAGAATGTGGAACGAATCACCATAGTGAATGTCTTAGAGGAACAAGAAATTTTTTGACATTGGAAATGAATGACATGACAATAGTGACTATAAGGGAAAATTGATGAGTTTGGTTAGTGAAATGGACTGGAATTTCATCCTACGATAGTCATCATCAAAGGATAAGTGTGTTAAGTGTGTAATTAATAGTCATTATAAAACTCTAGGTCCCAAGATGGATGTTCCTAAAGATAATGAACATAGTGGTGTGAGTAATGGTTACACTGCTAATGATTAATATACTATGGATGTCTTGTGAATGAAAAAAGATGTATTGAGTTATAGGATGAAGTATCATTGCTAATGGATTATTGATTAATTAATCGAACAAATAATGTATTTGGGTTCTATAATTAAGAATGTTGAATTATGTATAGATTGTTAGGTAAATTTTTTGATAAGGATTTAAATGAATATGTTGAATGGTCAAGTTGAACTAGAACGGTTATCTCATGAAGGAGAACATTTTGACTAAGGGATAGTAACCTTTAACACGTTATATATATAAAGATATCTTTGTGTGTATTAAGATATATGGGATATTAATAAGTAAATCAGACAATACTGATTACCTTGGAACTAAGCAAGGACTTATTTATAGGTGGTTTATTCTACCACTAATAATGTTTTTATAATTTATGTATTTAAGGAGTAAAAGAAATATACATTGGAATGAGTACACCTGTAGGTTTTTGAAAAGGATTAATGGTAATTCATGTTGTTACCATGTTTCAAGAGAATATATGATGATGTCATTCACATACTTGGAATGTGACAACTAATGGATTTATTGTGGGATCATTGTTAACATGATTTAATGACTCCCTTTCTATGGTTTTTGATTTCCATCTTTCGGAATCGTTATTAGGTTATCCATTCATGAAATGTTTAAGTTAAACATCATAGGATGTATTTGTGCACCATGTTTGTGTTGAAAAACTTAGTTATAAGTCTAATCGGGGATCAAACTTATTTCAAGGATGTCCATATTATATATTATTTCGGTTGTACAAAAATGAAATAATTTATATTTGGTGAAAACCCATCATGTCCCACAATGGTGTGGGTCTTGAACCTATTATCGAAAGATGATAATTGTTTCATTTCTACCACTAGTCTACACTATATCATGGTTAATGTGTATTTATTTATAAAGAATACATATTTACGATGAAATATTAATGTTACTTTTTTATAGATTAATGCATGTTGATATAATTTTTATTCATTATGGGAATTAAGATCCATAAAATAGTATTTTGGTTATTAATTACTCATAGATAATTTTTAAACATTCATTCATTGAGTTCATGGATGTATTATAAATTTTAAATGAATAACCTAGGAATGAAAATTTTATAGAAATTTATCAAAATTAATCAACCTACTAAAAGTGAGAAAAAAATTCGTTTTATTATTTCCATAATTTTCATTTAGCTTAAGACCATTAAAATTATAACTTATTTATGACTTTTATGCCATAAACATTCCACTAATCATTCACTTATTTTGTGATTGATGAACTATATAGCTCCCTATAAATATTTATGCTTTTCCTCCATGTCCATTCTTTAGTCCTAAATTACATTCCCTTATGTGTAAATCCAATTATATGACACATTGGGTAATGGTTATGGTTCCAAATTTATCTTATTTAAGGGATGTTTTACTAACCATTTATATGATGTGGGTTTCAATGAATGAAAATTTCAATTATTAATCCATTGATAACCAAGAATAATTTTGATGGAGAAATTCATATTAAGAGGGATATAATATAACACCCCATTATTTGTAGAATTATTTTTTCTGCTAAATTAATCTTTTCAATATTTTATATTTCACATCACACTAGAGATAGTCCTTTAAATATATATATATTTTTTTAAAAACGCAGTCAGTCATCCCTTTCAAACATAATACTGACTTGGATTGTGCTACCCCCAATACCAAATTGGCTTGTGCTAGACGGAATACCATCTTGTATTTCACTACACGCATGACCGACATGGATTTCAGTACATTCAACACCGACTTGGCGTACGCTACAAAAAACACTGAGTTTCAATGAAACTTATTTTTATTTATATAATTAATAAAATGATATAATTATATCCAAACCATTTATATAGTGATAGGAATATAAATAAATACTTTCCAAATATTTTTATAATTTTTTTAATGTTAACCATATTTCATATAAGAAATAATATTTTTGGTAAAGTCCTCCTATATTTAAATACATCATTTTCTCAAATGAACCGCTTAAAACAATGAATGTAATTTATGATATGTTTAGAAATTAAGTTTGGGAAAATAAAATTCATTTTTGACTTTGGAATTTTAAAATCAGCAATGGATTATTTTTTGTTATTTTTCTGAGAAACATCATTTTTTTATGAATAGTTAAAAAGTACAAATTTTCAGTCAAAAACTACATTTTTGTGTAATTAATTATTAATGATAAATTATATTTTAAGAGTCATAATTGAAAAATAATTAATATAATAATAACATAAAATTAATTAGGATCAATTTCACTTCAAAACTGGATTTAAAATCTTAACAAACTTTAGAACTTTTTTCAACATTAAAACCTCGTTATTTCTTCATGTATGTCATTGGATTAACACCAATCAATGTTTTTACACCTATGTTAATTGAATTTTAAAACTCCAAGATAAACCATTTTATTTATTATAATATTTATAGTATTCTAATACCATGTTAATGTTTTGACCAATATGGTTAGTAATATTGATTAATATTGTTCACATCAATTAGGGCCAAATAAAGCTTAATTAGGGATTGAACCATATAATTATGGGCCTAAATGACCTAGAATCTTGTCCAAAACCAATTTTAAGTCAATAGTTCGGACATAAAAATTCCATTATTGAGTTGGGTTAGTTTTTTATAACTTTGGTTAGCTAATAACATGTTCATACCTAAATAGTTTCTAAGAATTTCATGTGAGTCATTTTCTTTACCTATAAAAGGCCACCACCTATAACCATTCCTCACACCTATCAAGCCTTTTATGTTCTCCCATTATCTGACAATGTATCCTACCAAATATCCTCCTTTATTCCTTGAAACATCTTTTTGGGATGAAATATTCTCAAAGAAGCATCTTGGCACAAACCCAATGAAGTTTCCTGATTAAGAGGTAATGTAGTCTCTCAGGATCCTTTACTTTATTTTCCTTCTCAACCCCATCCACTCTCTGTACTCCCTTATTTTGTGAAAAATATATTATCCTGAATAAACTAGGTTTTGTTTTATGAAAAGTTTCTATCCTAAACTTACACACACCACCATCTAATAGATATTGATCATACTGTTTCTCTGTACGGTGAACTACAACCTCAAGAAATAATGATTGTTCATTTCTCCTTAACAACAAGTCATGGTGGACATTATAATAAAATATATATTTAAATATGCAATATGTTTTATTCATTTTTTATTTAATAATATATATTAATATTAAAAAATCACCTTTTTTCCTTTCATTCGGTGTAAATACGATAATCACGTTCAAGGTAGTGTGGACTACCACCTCCTCAAAGTTATATGATTTATTCCAACACCACATTGAATGTATTATGGATCGGTTTGACAAAATTATTTGATTTATATGATATATTAGTTATATTTTACTGATGATATATATATATATATATATAATTCTTTTACATACTTTCATTCAAAACGATAATAAAAATTGAAAATATTGTTCATGCTTAAGAATGACTTTCCATCTCAACGAACATTGTATTCCATTACGTAAATAATTATGACATAAATTATTATAATATAAATTTAATGTATATATCTGAAATTTATTTCGTTTTATACATTCTGGATTCATTATATAAGTATACAGACCAATGAAATGACAAATTAAGACATGTGTCAAGAATAAAGTGAATAATTACCCAAAGTAAAACATTAACATAAGATCATCAACAAGAGAGAAGTATAAGGTAATAATAAAACAACATATGGTATTATTTATAATAATACGGTTCATTAATATATTTATAAAAGACATATATTTACTATATATGAGGCATGTACGGGTATAGAGGGAATCAATACACAAGGTAAGGGGATTTCATATCAGTTTTAATTTCTGTGAGATACAAGTTATTATCACTACTCATTCATTTTGTATGGTGTATGTAATTAAAATTATGGTATTATTATTATATTTTAACAAAAAAATTTGCCATTCACATTCCCATTTTATGATACTTCTTCCATGTGTTTTACCAATCTGATGTTACCAAATCTGTAAAACAATTTTGTCTCAATTTCCCTTATTTGTGACTCATGTTTTGTTATGAACCTAAACTATTCTTAGAGGTGTGTATACATAAATTTAACATTTTATACCATAAATATGATTATTTTAATGATATATTAATATCAATTTAATGTCATTTTATTACAAGGAGAGTATTATCCCATATTACAGAGGTATAAGAGTTTATTGAGATAATTCATTACATTATGATATTGATTTTGCTATTAATTGCCTAGATTAAATATTATGATCCATCTCTCAGAAATATTCATTATTTTCTTTATCCTATACTATTTATTGATATAATAAGGTATTATTACTATATTTTACTCATTGGTATATAATAATAGTAAGAAAGTATTTTTATAAAAGCCTGACTTTAACCTTTCTTCAGACGAAAATCTATGTTTTCTAAAAAGGGATCCCATGAATATTATAAAATTATCGCATAATCATTTGAAGCAATTTTTACCCTTTTTTCATTTATTAATATCATCAATTGAATAATTTTGTCACTTTCTGAACAAAGAATTTATTTTATCCTTTTTACAGTTAAAAAAAATGTTCCTTTACTATTTATTATGGCATGTCTGAATTTTTCCACCTTCATTCATTTGAAGAATACTTTTCATTTTTAAAAGATTAATCTTTATGAAATTTTTTTAAAATTAATATTAAAGGAAAAATATATTCAAAATGGTTTTAATTATTCTTTATAAGTATTCATGATATTTTCTAAGAAAAATATTTTTAAATGGTTTTATGTATTAACAATACCTTTTCAATGAAGAAATGATATTTTACTTGATATTTTTTTTAAAGATAATTCAGAAATATTTTCCTTATATTATTTAATCCATTGATGTTAATAATTACTCTTTCTTTTAATTATCTAATGGTTAGATTCACATCCTTTCTATAAATGGGTCAAGCTTATTATCATGGCCTTTATGAAACATGTTTCCCATTCATGGGTTATATGTTTATGAAATATATTTCCCTTTCACGGTTTCTGCTTTGATAAAATGGATATATAACCTATATCTTTTTAACATGTTATGATGTGATTAAATGATAATAACAATAATTTCATTTTTGGATCATGATTTGATGTTTATAATACCTATGTATTTTTTTGGTTCATGATATGATGAATGTTTTGTTATCTTTTGTGACATTTGTGAATGGTTTTACAATGATATGGGTGGGACTTATATCTCCCTCCAATGAATTGGGTAATAATATGATTTATGTGAGATCAAATGTTAAATGGGTTTTATCCAATCCCAGAAAATAATGATGGTGTTCTACTTGTAGCCTTAGATCAAAAATAAATATGGTGTACGGGTTGTAGCCCAAGCCTAAATGAAAGAGGGTATACTTGTAGTAGCCACATCAAAAAAAAGATGGTTCATGGGTTTTAGTCCATGGATAAATGAATTTTTGTTCACAAGATTCTATCCCAAGCCCAATGTAAGTACATGGGTCATATCCCAAGCCTAAAATTTTATAAAGGACTTGGTAGGTAGACCTGACATAAATGTTTCTTTTTTTATATGTTTTCCAGAAATCGTATGTCCTATCACACAATTATCATTTCATTTATCATGATTTTTATTTCATAATGATCATGTATTAATAACTTCCAATTATTATTCCAGTAAAAATGTTATGATCATTGATATGTATGGTATACTTTTCTTTATTCATGATTATTTTATCATACCCTTATGTTCATGATTATTATTACATGTCTCCCTTGTTTACCCATAATGAGCATTTAAAATCACTCCTTTCTTATGTTTCCTTTCTCTATGATATGAAGTATGGTTGGAGGTAGAATTAATAAATGTGGACATCCTTCTATGAGATGTTTTAGATATTTCTCCAGGATAGAAAAATTTGTTTCCTGGTTTTCAATGACACTAAACTATTACTATCATCGGGCCTATATTTCAGTAATGTAATTAATATTCATTTTAAATGATATAATATCAATTTATATTAATCCAGATTCACTATAGTGACATTGTAAGGGGTCCTCATCTGTGTATTGGATCCCTTCTAACCTTCAGTGTGTACATAATATGGGGGGACTCGATGAGGATTACATCTCTGATGGACATCATGAGTTATTCCAAACTAAAGAGTGTGTTCTCTCGAACGAGTGCATTGACAGTACTTTAAGCTGAAATCCAAGCCTATAATATAATGGTTATAAATTGCCTCTATATTTTGTTATCTTTTTTATTTATATCTGAATATTCATGTAATATGATTTGTTGATATATACATTTGGAGATCAAATTCTGCTTTCCTTTTTGTTGGATTATTGATGGTTTCAAAGTGTCCTACTTGTAATAAATATAGTCACACATGCATGATCATTTAATGTACATTTCCTTTTTTGTGAAGATAATCGACGATTTGGTAGATAACATGAGAAAACAAGTACTAGAAAGGGATTAATTAGACATGAATCATTGAGGTGTATTCATGTAGTCTTAGGAAAGCCATCACAGTGTTACATCATCGATGGGATTATTTTCATACTCATTATAGAGGTCCTATATTTAGCCATGTTTGCATTCCATTTCATCTTCTTATACTATAGTTGGGGAATTTAGATGAATGAATTCTCGAGTTTTAGGTTTTTTACATTTCAACATTGTATAGTATTATATATGTTTGTGTGTATAGATACATTCTTTAAGGACTACCATGTTAGTGGTATGCCTACATGATGATAGTCGACAGACCTTGAATAATTGTAGGAGGAATTGGGGAGTCATGAAACATGAACCTATAGGATGGGTCATGAAATAGTCATAAAAGAGCATCATTTATTCTATAATACCAAAAATTCTGAGATTGGTTTTGTTTAATGTTGTTATGTGTTTTCAATTTAGATTTAAGGCTAGAGACTCTACTATTGGTGAAGCAGACAACGTATCGATGCACCAAGAATTTGATCACAAGTTTGTTTGTTTAAATCAGTACATTAAAACATTGGATGTGAGGAAAATTATACCACATGTGTCATATAAGGATGGTTTGTGGTTAACATGTCTATTTTGAATCTTCTCTCCATATATACTCTTTGACTGTCATACATCAGCTTTACATTCCTGATGCCTCCAACTTGTATTCCACTAGGATACATCATCATGACTACAGGAATGAACCCCTCATTGATGAGGCATTGATATAAGGGAGTGTTCTAATGGTAATACATCCATGTGGTGAACCAGAAATTTGATAACCTGTAGACTAGAACATTATACTCATAGTACCAACAGACGAGTTGAACAATCTAAGAGCACTTTTCTAGATTCAGTGATAGAGACTAGTCAACTTATGATGTGTTCCCAATATATATGTGGCATATTACATGATTTAGGTGGTGACCTAAGTTTCATGTTTATTTATCAAACCACTAGATCAGATGGTGATCCTAGTATAAATACTTCTTCATGGATCAGAAGGGAGAAGGTGGGGGTTAGTGACCTAGTCATACAATGACGTGACACTACCATTGTCCGAGTTTTAACACCTATTTATATATTAGTTCTCTCAGGGGAAGTTGATTGATATACATATCAAGGATCTTAAACATCTCTAGCGGGGAAGCATGACAATACTTTAGTTTTCATCAAGTTTTACCAACCTCTCTATCTAATTGATGGATATGGTTTGTAGCCAAGTCTTTAGGGCTCAGACCATCAAGTGAGATATATATAGAGACATTTGATCCACAATTATCCATCAATGATTTCTTACATATGTAGTGTTAATAGAGTGAGATTTTAATGATAATAGATTCTTATATGAGAAGATATAGCCATTGGTATTCTATTATGGGAAATCCGGATTAGAGACCATGACATCATGGAGACAACACTAGTCTTAGGGGAATTGACATGGGAAACAATTCACGATAATGTCCTAGTATGGATAATATGTAGTTTACAAATCACATTGTGGGTCCCTTAAACCCAAAAAGTGGTCATGCTAATCATGTGATGACATGGTACGTCTTCATTGAGATGTTATGACATATCAAACAAATGACATAAGAACCGTGGTTTCGATACTAAGGCATAGTGAGCTGTAGGAGTAGTCATGTTCAAAGGGAGGAAAACATAGAAGAGTAGTCGGTAGATATGAATGTGGTGGTATATGCTTTGACTTGTTACCAAAACCATCGCTATGAAGTCTACGCTATGCTCATGGACATGTTCGACAAGGTTAGGGACATATTCGGGTCATTCAATCATACGACCTTGAAGATTCGTGAATGATTCAAGATATAATACATGTGTTTTATAAATTAGATGCAGTAATGATTGAATCATGTGATAGTCATTCCATACATTCCTCATATCTATTTTGAGACATAGAGATTTTGGTTGAGTCCTTATCTCAACCCATTCTCTTAGAGACTCCCACTCAACCCGACTTGGGAATCAGTAACATGTGCTGAAAGTGTGACCTAACTTTTTGAGGTGATAGTATCTATTAGAATAACATAGTAGAATGGATGATTTATCAAAATGTCTACTATGTTATGTACTAGTAATCCATCTTTCATGACTTTATTTAATGATTATGGGAAGGATGTGGCATATCCACATTGAAGGATGTAGTCTATACATTTGGGTTGAAATGGAACCCAAAATATTATTGGGTGGACTTATACATTAAAGGGTGTAGCCAATTAATCATTTTATACTATCCAGTCCCTCTATGTAGTAGGGTTATTAGATCCTAGTTTCTTATAGTGTTGTCGATGTGTGAGGATGTCTTCATTTCAGATGTTCTAGTCTTACCTCCACAATGAGACATAGACTTATTCATTAATATAACCCACAAGAAAACACTGATATCTAAACCATCATATCAGATGGATCATGTAGATATTCATGAGATGAGGATGAAGTTGGGGGGTCTTTTATAGGATGATTATCGTTAGAACCAATATTTAACCCCTGTAAGCCCCAGTTTTATTTTATATGAAGGATGATGGGTGCATGAGGATATGTCTGAACTGTTAGTTCTTGAATGAATTGACCATGATGGAAATGTTTCTAGTACCAAAGATAGATGACCTCATTGATCATAAGAGAGGAGAAAATGGTTCTCTAAGGGTGAAGTCATGTTATTATTTCATAATTTTCAAGTATGGGATGAGGATACACTAATGAAGACCTTCAAATGTCACTATAGTAACTATGAGTAATTGCTGGTTCACTTTGTCAGGAGGAACATCCTAGAAGAGTTTATTAGACTTAGACACCATACATTATAGCCTTTCGTAGACTAGTTTATGATATTTTTCATTGAATATATCTTTGTGAACTAATAAAAAGAGGAGGATAACATGATACACCTCAGTATAGTTCTAGATGTACTCTAATGGTACCATATTTAAGGAAATATCTCTATGTCTCGGTTATTTCTTCATGTGTTCCACATTCTAGGAATTGTTATCTAAGCCGAAATAGTGTTATTGCACCTGACCCAGTTGAGGAAGTTTATGATTGGGATCCACCCAAGATAATGATGAAGGTGTGGAACATATTTGGGATAAAATGATAATTCCTAAGATTCAGACCTTATTTCTCATGGATATTAACACCGATTATAGTTTTTCCCTTAAAGAGGAACCCTATTGGGTGGATAAAAAGGTTTGAGTAGGAATTTTAGAAGTAGAGGAATAGTTTAATGAGAACTAGGATCATGATATTGATGGAGGAGGGTTTCGAGTGTGTAGGGTTATCTATTATGATCACAAGAGTCTTATTTATATATTCTTATAGAATGATATAAACATAAAAAATATGTGATGATTAGAGTTCCTATAAGATTATGAAATTGAGAATGGGTAAACTCATAGAAGGGGAATATAGTAGTAGATTCCCTCATCAGGATATCTTGTTCGCATTTACTAAATGTGTAATTGGATTAGTATTACTTGTTACAGTTACCCATTATAGATAGAGATGGAACATAATACCTTAATTCTAGGGATTTTACCTCTCCTCTAATGCATGAAGTACAGGGGCACTACTTGGTGATATTGATTCTGAGGCCCTTCATAATCATATATCCACTATAATTGATCCTATGTTATTTTCTAATCACAGGGAGCATGTGTTTATCTGAAAAGGATGCACGATTGTAGTAGTGATATTATAGGATGGGTTATGTAGATATTTTCATAAATATCAATTTTTGATAAAAACAGTCATGGTAATGATATATCAGGACCCATGACATCATTTTTCGTGGAAGGTAAAGAAGAAATTATTTGAAGAGTTTTTCTTTCAATGAATTATTTATGATCAAGTGAAGGATGATCACAAAGTTCCAATGAGTTTATATCAACCAATTGAGGTGATTGAGTGAATATAAGATGGGGTATCTATGGAATTTGTTATGTTCTTACCAAGGATTTATAGGGAAAGTGATTACATATGGGATATTATAGACTAATTCACCAAGTAATCCACCATCATAGAAATTATGGTGTGGAGTTGGGCTGAGAGATCTCAACTTCTATACATGTAAGAGATTGTCTGACTCTTTTGAGATCCATCGACAATCATTTTTTACCTTGATGAGTGTTTCAAATCCTTGTTATAGAAGGGATTGTAAGAGGAATTTGTGACTCAATTACATTGGATAATAGAATTCCACACCCAGAATGATGGCCAGACTTAATGGACCACATGAGTTTCATGAAGAAATTTTACCGGAATGAATGTTATACATTGGAAGTAGTTCATAGGAACACCTTAAACAAGTGTATTTTTCATACATCAGTAGCTAATATTCCACCATCATTATGGAACTATTCGATGATTTGTATGGGAGACTCTATAGGTGACCATATTGTTAGTCTACCATAGGAGAGTCAAAAATCATGGTTGCTGATTTGGGGGAAGAAACTAACTATAAGGTTAAGATCATTCAAGAATGTAATAATACTACATAGATTCATTTCAATTCAAATGCTAATAGATGATGGATGAATTTTTAGTTTAATTAGATAGAAAATGCGATCCTATGGGATTCACCAGTATGATGAATGGTGATATTTGGCAGTGGATGAAAGCTATATCTGAGATTTATTAGCCATATCTAGATAATATGTAGAGTCAGAGACATGACATACCACATAGCACTGACTATGTCGTTTAACTAGGAACCGAATTTCTTCCACATGTCGTAGCTAAGAAGGTGCATGCATGACCCATCACACATTATTAATTGGTATGTGCTGAACATCAAATATCGAGATACCATTGCTTAAAACCTAAGATAGATCGATGATGGACATGAGAGTAACCTTTTTGGTGATCGGTTCTTTTTTTGAATGGCCCAAATCCATCACTTTTTCAATAATACCACTTTTAAGGGTTAAAGGGAAACCATTAAATGGCCTATAGGATTAGTCGAAGATTATATGACCTCATTTTCATAGAGGAAATTATACTAAATAGACTACATGGAACATCCACTCCTTATCATATATATTGATATCAGCTCTCCACCTTCACATGGTGGGCCAGATAATAGTAATCGGTAGAGATATACAACTCCATTATCGATGTAAATTCTATACCATCTCATTTTATCAATTCCAGTCATCTCTGATCTAGTGAATTATCCTACTCTAAATACTCATCTAGATCCTTGTACCTTTGATGTATGTCTACTTGAAACTAGATTATATGTGGCCCAAAGGCCATTGAGGTGACTCAAAATCATAGATAGACTGAATAAAATGGGTGGCCCGAAGACCATGAAGGACCTAAGGGACAAACCAGTGAAACATATGAATAGTCCCGGATTCAACAATATCAGACATTATCTTATATAGTACTATTATACTATCCATCAAATATTCCATGCCCCGATGTTTGATCACGGGTCTCTTTAATGCAATTGAAGTTCCCTCACTTACTAGGCTGAGGCTCATGTGTGGTGACCAACTTTTTATTGTGAGTATAGTTGCATAACATGAATATTCAAGAGATAATAGGGGAGTGGGAGGCTATAATTATTTCTTAATACTCACATCTCTTTGTGTATCCATTTTTTTTGGATTTTGTGGATGTAAATCCCCAGGGTGGGGAGAATTTATTGATTTAAACTCTATATGTATTACTTCGGGAAATAGTATGGATTATTGTTTAGACTAGTAACTGAGAAGGAATTTGATTTTTATTCTTGGTGTTCTCATAATACATTATTCAGATATATTAAATAAATTAATTAGAAACCGAAAAAAAATTTCTTAAATATGTGGAATAACTTTGTAATCGTGGCCAAGATCAAAATATTAAGGGAACTATTGTTTCCAAAACAATATTTGTACCCGATGAGTGGAATAATCTTGGTACTTATGGTATATTTTATGAAAATTAATTTTGGTCATAGAAATGAATAAAACAAATAAAAAAATTATTACTATTTTGTCGACATGACAAAATTCAAGTATTTATGGATACTATATTGAAAAAATCCATGTTTTTTACTCATTACTCCAGATCTGTTTGAGAGAATATTGACTGGTCCATTTTAGATGAACAATGATTGACTAATGAGTCAAAAAATCAACACACAATAGAATAGATGAATCTCACCATAGGCAAAAATTCCAAATAATTGTTAATGGGTGATTGATTATAATCAAGATTGTAAATTTGTTTTATTGTATTTTTCCCCATTATTATTTTCTAGGATTAATGAAAATGAATACAAGAACATATTGATTGGCAGATCATCCACCTTGTAGGACAAACATTATTTACGAGAATTTTATAAGGATACTTTATTCATGGTTATTGAATATTTTGTTATATTTATAATGATAAACAAATAATATCAACACAAACATCGAACAAGATTGGGTCCTCTTTATGGTTATTGTTATTTTCTCCCATGATTTCTTCATTAATAGTAGAATTAAATTTTCTTCCCTAGGGATCAACACATCCTAATGAATCCATCATTTCACATCCATTTCATGGAATAATAATATGATATTGATGACCTAGCCACAAAATAATGAAAAAAATATGAGACAGTGGTAGTATAGATTTAATTATATCATATTGGAAACCCCAAATTCATGTGGGGTGATAAAATGATAATCAGGAATAATGAAATTTTATTTCTGAATAGATTGAAATCCATGATTTGGTGAATATTAACAGAATGGTTTTGCCGAGGGTGATTATTGATTTCTAGCATGATTGGATTTGAGATCAAATGAGGCAATATTGCATGTACACATGAAAATAATAGTGATGTTTTTTATAAAAAAATGATCTACTCTTTGTGTTATCTGAGAGTTCGCATCATGTGGGTCCCTCATAGAGGCAACTATGGTTTTAGGGAATGATAAAAACCTCATGTTGGGTAACCAATTTCAGATTGTAACAACCCGAGATTTTATAAAAAAATATTCTTTTTAATTTCATTAATGTCTTGTGTTGTACGCTACACCAAAAGGAGCTTGCTCAACACGCATCCTTGACTTGCCTTTCATTACACGCAATCACGACCTTCCTCGATAGCGTGTGTAGTACGCAATACCGAGTTTCACTAAACAACGATATGCTATTAAAATATTATTAAAAATAGCCGTTATGAATATTAATAATCACCTTTTAAAATTTTAGAAATTTTAGCTCTCAAAATGGACTTCGTTTTTGGATTCGGAGTATCGAATTTAGCCTAAGGTGAAATTTTGGTACTTTTTAGATAACTTTCATATTCTGATGAATAGTGAAAATTACTAAATTATAATTAAAAAAAAATTTAATCGAAATAATTAATAGTGATAAATTATTAATTTTAGTGGTTTTAAAGTATATTTAGAATATATTTTTAAAATTTAATACAATGTTGGTCATTGGATGTAATTTCACATTTAAACCAGTCATAAACAAGTGTCAATCTTTTGATAGTTATTATCTCTTAAGAACACGCTATTTGTTTTGACGATGGGAATTAATTTTTAAATTAATTAATGCAACTGATATTTTTTGAATTTGATAAAATAGACATCATTTTTGAATTCATAATACCAAATATAGCTTGGATCAAATTTTGGGTATTTTTTTGGAAACTTTCATTTTTTGATGAATAGTGAAACCACTAAGTGGTAGTTAAAAAGCTGAATTTTTCATAAAACATAATTTTACCGCTTTTGTGAGTGGAATTTCAAAAATCAGAGAGACACGGTTAATATCAAGGACTAAAATTTTGTTCAATGCGATTAAAATAATTTTTGGTGAATAGTAACTTTTTACTTTTTTTTACCACGGTTAAAAATAAAATAGGGTAATTAAGGTTAAAAATGATATTATTATTACCCTACCACATATCCTAATTCTATTGGACAAGTGTAATTCGACCAAAAACAACATTAGGAATAAAATATGACCATTTAGGCCCACTTGGATTAGATTAGGACATTTATTATTAATTTATTTAAAGAAGGGTTAAAATAGTTAAAATCAAAGTTTAATAAGTAAATCATTTTTAATGTGGGGTTATACATAAGATAAATTTTACTATAAATATTAATTATAAGTCTAAACAGATTTCGTACATAATGGTATTTTATTTGTAATTTTTAGTCAATAAATAATTTAATTTATTTATGACACAATGATGATGCAGTAATTATCTTATTAATGAAATATTGACATAATTGATGTATAAATACCCAAATAAATATAATTTGAGACTTTTTATGAACTAAACTAATTTTCTAGGTTAATATGACATGTTAGGATTTATTTAATTAACTTTGGTCGAAGTAATCATTCTGTTATGAGTTTCAAAAAAATCAACTATTGAATAGTGTCAAAATTGTCATAAAATAGTTTTTAAAACAAATATTATATTATTAATTGTTATTTTATTCCTAAAAATCTTAGTTTCAGCAAAATGACTTAGATAAGGTTATATATATTAATAAAACACAACTTGGGGGTCGCTTTGATGTATATGCTAAGTTTATTAACTATATAATATAAAAATACAAAGTGACATGATAAATGTCAATCTAATTAACTAAGTGTTAAAACTAAAAGATAAGGTTAATATAGGAACCTAAACTTGTCTAAACTCTATTGGATGAGGGGATTTTGACCCATACCCACCTTATATTTGAAATAAATCAATTTGGAGCTATTTAAAACCGAATTTGACTTTATAATAAAATATTAGTTTTAGTTATTCCAAAGGTACCCCTCTCCTCCCTTATAAAAGGGAACTTCCTCCCCCTCTTCCTCACACCACCTTGAGCTTTCAAGCTCGGCCAAACCCTGCCAATTTCTTCTCTCCACTTCCCTAGAAACATCCTAGAGGTTCTGGTCTTCTTCAAAGACCTATTTTAGTTCCCTAAAAGGAGATCTCAAAGAAGCTCTTCAAAGAAGATGTAATGTCTGTTACCGATACTTTCATCTTTATTTCTTCTTCCACTTCTTCTTCATTAGTTGTTTCATTATGAAGTAATAACATCAGTATCACTCAGATACTGATATGTTATTATAAGTATTAAACAACCCTATTTCACCATCTATCCATCCCACGGAAAAAGAAATCACCGCGCGTGCGTACGTACGGAATACCGTCTCCACGTCGTGGTGTAATCTATTTTCCACCACCACCTTACTTGGATGGGTATAATGGTGTCAATAATGACTATATATGACTATTATAAAGTTATACTGATTCTGAAATAGTATTTATACACTCCAATACAATTCCACGATCATAGGAACGATATCATCACTCGTGCGTACGTACGGAATACCGTCTCCACGATGTGATGCGACTCGTTCTACATGATATTCATTTCATAATGATTATATAAATGAATTGAATGAATTAATATGATATATATTACACTAATAACATTATTTAAATGAGGTATCTATAACCTAATGAGAAGAATAAGAATTTATTCGACAAAACACGCATAAGAACAAAAAGTAATAAACACCCGAATAACAAGTAGTAATGAAATATTACTAATAAGAAGCTAAGAATATGACCATATATGATATCATAACAATAAGTATGATTCTTGAATAAGTAAATAACATTATTTAAATTATACAGGAGGTTCAGACATGTACAAATCATATCAGACATACGGTAAGGGAAATATCACAATCTCATTTTTATCCGAGATTGTTTATACTTTGGTATTTACTGGGGTGTATTTTATCATCCACATCCATGTTTCCTCAATATGTAATATTATTTACATCCACATACAATTTTTTAAATCCAATTTTACCCTTCAGTGAGTTTTTAGTAAAGGATATGAACGGAAAATTTTGTCGGCTTTCGTACGAGGTACTTTTTGACTTTTCCGACAAAAGTACATGAAGAATGTTTTTTTAACTTATACGACATGAATGGATTTTTAAAACATTATTTCCAAGAATCTTCTTTTAAAAGTTTTCAAGTTTATTTTTAATGACCTTATTTTAGTTTAGAATTGTATGACATGTTAGGAAAGGAAAAATGTTTTTGAAGTAGAAAGGATATTTTCCTCAAGATTGGAGTTCAAGTGTTTTAGCAAAATTATTTTCCATCTAAGATAATATAGGGTTCTGTTTCTACCCTTATTATTAAATTGATTTGATTATGTTGTGATGGAATTATTTTTATGAATTCCTTTATCTTATATGAATTGTTTTATGATGTCATGATGTTTAAGAATCCCATTTTTATTACATTGGTTATACTATGATGTATGGTTTATGATTTTGTGGCACACATAAGAATGGTATCATTATGAGATGGGTGGGACCTATATCTCCCTTCAATGCATTAGGTAATGATTTTATATCTAATGAGATAGACATGGCTATAACGGTTGGTTATACCGGTTCAGTGAAACAGGACTGAAACGAGGGTGACTCGGTTCAGAAATGGACTTTGTCAACTAAGATAGTCTTGGCAATGAGTCTTGACTAATAAGATATGATTCTCTATGATTATGTGTGTATGCCACAAAGTTTCATGTTTTATGTTATGATTATTGGGATTTCATTTAACTACTATGATTTATCCCATGTTATGAAATTAAGCTATCTTTTGCAGGTTAAGATTCCCAAAATGTTATGTTCTTATGAAAATGATGTGATTGATATTTCTTTTGTTTACCCTTTCTGAGCATTTGAGATCACCCTTTTATGTTTTCTTTTCCCCAGGATATAAAGAATGGTTTTAGGTAAAAAAAAGGAATATCTTTATGGGAGATGTTGAGGATCTTTCACCATGATTAGAAGATTATATTCCGTGTTTCCAAAGACACTAGACTATTACGGTCCTTGTGTGTGTGTTTTTGTTATATACTAAGTATTCCGCAAAAGTAATGTAATGTACATGTACGTCAAGATTCGGGCCTCTATAGTTGGTATCAGAGGAAAAGTTTAGTCAACCTTTGGAAACTAGGATGCGAAAACGTTAGTGAGATCCCTAGAGATATTTCTAAGGTATGTCTAGGGATGTCCATAAGGATAAGTATACGTATAGGATATTGTCCTAGAACTATGGTAATGATATTAGATTATACCAAAGATGTTAGATATTGAAGTTACTCCCCCTTTATTATGATTTAGGCCTCTCACACTATTCTTTTGGGTTTTTAGAAAATGGCTGGAAACAAGATGATTCACGATAATGGAGGATATGATGGACAATGGAATGATATTCTTCCTGAGCAACCAAATGAAATGGGATTTGGAAGTCCAAACATCATTATTAGGCCGAATCAGCAATCTCATAATATGATCAATAAAGTTAAATTTGCTAAATTTCCTGACTCGGCTAATAAGAGAAAGATAGAGATTCATGATGATCATAGAGGAAAGAAAGTTCAATTTCCCCTATGTAAATCATGTGGGAAGAAGCATCAAGGAGAATGTTTCAAAGGAACTGGAAGATGCTTTGGGTGTGGAAAAGAAGGACACAAAGCTAGTAAGTGGAAAGGAAAAGGTTCAGTTAACACCAGGGATGAGGATAATGGTATTTCTACAAAATAAAAAATGGTTAAATGTTTTAAATGTGGAATGTACGGGAATTATGCAAACCAATGCCCTAAGGGAAAGTCTCATGAAGAGAATCAGTATGGTCGTATGGGTAGTATTTATGTGGATGATGATGTAGAGACTACAAATGATATGTGAGATGAAAGAATTGTTGAAGCTCGGTCAATGGTTTAAGAATGTAGTGGAATGATTACATGTTTATCATGTGTAATGTTGTATAAGTAATCTCATGGTACTATGGAATAAAGAGACATCTAAGGATTGTTACACTGTTGTCTTTCCTTGAGTTTTAAAAGTGTTTGATTAATGTTTCCAGTATCCATGAAAGGTTATTCAGATATTTTTGGAATGTAGATGATATGAGCATAATGAAGGGATAAGGAGAAAATTAAATGTTTGATAGTATTCATTAGCTCATGACTGATATAAGGAGAAGGTTATATCATGGTTTGAGTATATATAATTTTTGGATTTTGGTATGTGGAAAGAGTTAACTTTTGACAGCATTCATGTTTTCACTAAGGTTTAATGGGTATTCATTTTTCAAGAGAATACATCAGTAAGGTATTCACATGATTGGAATTTGACCAAAAAGATATATGGGGGATAAATGATGGTATTCACATGCTTGGTTGACGACATTTCATGTTATCGTTTTCTTTATACTATGAGCTTGGACCGAAGTATTTTAGATAATCCTAAAGATTGGAATGGATTATGTTAACCATAAGTTAGTATTGTTTAAGGATAGAACTTTTTTTTGATATTATTTATGTGATGTTATAGTAATGTAGTTTTTGAAAAAGGACAACCTGCAGGACGGGCGACAGCCCATCGCGTCGGACAAGGCTGTGGGAATCGAACCCACAACCGAAGTGCGACTGGCCTTCATCGCCTACCAATGGCCTACAGGAAGTCCCTGTTCAGTAAAAACTAGTTTTATTATATTAAGCAGTATGATATATGAAGTATAAGTCCATTTTAGGAACTATATATGATTAATCTCAATATAGATAGACTTATGTATTTTTTGATATCTTTTCTAACCTTTTGTTTGAGACAGATGGAATGACCCATCATTCTATCACATGATCTGCTAACACATCACGAATGACAAATTCAAATCATTTATTTAAGAGATGAAGTGGAAATTTTCCAAAGAACGACAAACGGTGATACTATACCAAAATCACGAAAGTATTTCTTCTAATTTCATCAACATTAGGGAAATGATCTTGAAAACCAAAAATGTTTTCCTAGTGCTCTTATATCTGATGAATCAGATGGTACCTTAGATCGTCACAAATTTATGGATTTTTTATTGCTGGCTTTTCCATAGCCATGTTATCTACCACTCTCCATCAGAACATGATGGTTAGATTTCTCTTCCATATCCATATTTTCACCTATGTGGAAACCCAGTGATTTTTTTATTTCGTTAATCATTACATTTCATACATTAGTTTTTAAATCCAAGTTTTGGTATTCCTTTTTACGATGTGGGTTTCTATTAAAGAAACTTTTGAGTAGTAAACCATTTATAACCCCGACGAATTTCGAGGGCGAAATTCATTTTAAGGGGGGTAGAATGTAACAGCCCGAGATTTTATATAAAAATATTCTTTTTAATTTCATTAATGTCTTCTGTTTTACGCTACACCAAAAGGAGTTTGCTCAACACGCATCCTTGACTTTCCTTGAATTACACGCAATCGCTACCTTCCACGATAGCGTGTGTAGTACGCAATACCAAGTTTCACTAAACAACGATATGCTATTAAAAAATTATTAAAACTAGCCGTTATGAATAGTAATAATCACCTTTTAAAATTTTAGAAATTTTAGCTCTCAAAATGGACTTCATTTTTGGATTTGGAGTATCAAATTTAGCCTAAATTGAAATTTTGGTACTTTTCGGATAACTTTCATATTCTGATGAATAGTGAAAATTACTAAATTATAATTAAAAACAACTTTTTTAATCGAAATAATTAATAGTGATAAATTATTAATTTTAGTGGTTATAAAGTATATTTAGAATATATTTTTACAATTTAATACAATGTTTTTCATTGGATTTAATTTCACATTTAAACCAGTCATAAACAAGTGTCAATCTTTTGATAGTTATTATCTCTTAAGAACACGCTATTTGTTTTGACGACAGAAATTAATTTTTAAATTAATTAATGCAACTGATATGTTTTTAATTTGATAAGATAGACATCATTTTTGAATTCATAATACCAAATATAGCTTAGATCAAATATTTGGTATTTTTCTGGAAACTTTCATTTTTTGATGAATAGTGAAACCACTAAGTGGTAGTTAAAAAACTGAATTTTTCATAAAACTTAATTTTACCGCTTTTGTGAGTGGAATTTCAAAAATATGAGAGACACGGTTAATATCAAGGACTAAAATGTTGTTCAATACGTTGAAAATAATTTTTGGTTAATAGTAACTTTTTACTTTTTTTAACCAGAGTTAAAAGTAAATAGGGTAATTAAAGTTAAAAATGATATTATTATTACCCTAACACATGTCCTAATTCTATTGGACAAGTGTTATTCGACCAAAAACAACCTTACGAATAAAATATGACCATTTAGGCCCACTTGGATTAGATTAGGACATTTTTTGTTAATTTATTTAAAGTAGTGTTAAAATAGTTAAAATCAAAGTTTAATAAGTAAATCATTTATAATATGGGGTTATTCATAAGATAAATTCGACTATAAATATTCATTAGAAAGATAATAATATTTGCTACATAATGGTATTTTATTTTTAATTTTTAGACATTAAATAATTTAATTTTTTATGACACAATGATGATGCAGTAATTATCTTATTAATGAAATATTGACATAATTGATGTTATAAATACCCAAATAAATATAATTTGAGACTTTATATGAACTAAACTAATTTTCTAGGTTAATATGACATGTTAGGATTGATTTAATTAACTTTGGTTGAAGTAATAATTCTGTTATGAGTTTCAAAAAAATCAACTATTGAATAGTGTCAAAATTGACATAAAATAGTTTTTAAAACAAATATTACATTATTAATTGTTATTTTATTCCTAAAAATCTAAGGTTCGGCCAAATGACTTAGATAAGGTTATATATATTAATAAAACACAACTTGGGGGTCGCTTGGATGTATATGGTATGTTTTTTAACTATATAATATAAAAATACAAAGTGACATGGTAAATGTCAATCTAATTAACTAAGAGTTAAAACTAAAAGATAAGGTTAATATAGGAACGTAAACTTGTATAAATTCTACTGGATGAGAGGATTGCGACCCATCCCCACCTTAGCTTCTAAATAAATAAATTTGGAGCTATTTAAAACCGAATTTGACTTTATAATAAAATAATAGTTTTAGTTATTCCAAAGGTACCCCTCTCCTCCCTTATAAAAGGGCACCTCCTCCCCCTCTTCCTCACACCACTTTGAGCTTTCAAGCTCGGCCAAACCCTGCCAATTTCTCCTCTCCACTTCCTTAGAAACAACCTAGAGGTTCTTGTCTTCTTCAAAGACCTATTTTAGTGCCCTAAAAGGAGGTCTCAAAGAAGCACTTCAAAGAAGAGGTAATGTCTGTTACCGATTATTTCATCTTTATTTCTTCTTCCACTTCTTCTTCTTTAGTTGTTTCATTATGAAGTAATAATATCAGTATCACTGATATACTGATATGTTATTATAAGTATGAAACAACCATATTTCACCATCTATCCATCCTACGGAAAATGAAATCACCGCGCATGCGTACGTACGGAATATCGTCTCCACGCCGTGGTGTAATCTATTTTCCAGCACCACCTTACTTGGATGCGTATAATGGTGTAAATAATGACTATATATGACTATTATAAAGTGATACTGATTCTGAAATAGTATACATACACTCCAATACAATTCCATGATCATAGGAACGATATCATCACTCGTGCGTACGTACGGAATACCGTCTCCACGATGTGATGCGACTCATTCTACATGATATTTATTTAATAATGATTATATAAATGAATTGAATGAATTAATATGATATATATTACACTAATAACATTCTGGAAATGAGGTATCTATAACCTAAAGAGAAGAATAATAATTTATTCGACAAAACACGCATAAGAACAAAAAGTAATAAACACCCGAATAACAAGTAGTAATGAAATATTACTAATAAGAATCTAAGAATATGACCATATATGACATCATAACAATAAGTATGATTCTGGAATAAGTCAAAAACATTATTTAAATTATACAGGAGGTTCGGACACGTACAAAGCATATCGGACCTATGGTAAGGGAAATATCACAATCTCATTTTTATCCGAGATTGTTTATACTTTGGTATTTACTGGGGTGTATTTTATCATCCACATCCATGTTTCCTCAATATGTACTATTATTTCCATCCACCTACAATTGTTTAAATCCAATTTTACCCTTCAGTGAGTTTTTAGTAAATGATATGAAAGGAATATTTTGTCATTTTTCGTACGAGGTACTTTTTGACTATTCCGACAAAAGTACAAGAAGAATGTTTTTTTAACTTATACAACATGAATGGATTTTTAAAACATTATTTCCATGAAGCTTCCTTTAAAAGTTTTCAAGTTTATTTTTAATGACCTTATTTTAGTTTAGAATTGTATGACATGTTAAGAAAGGAAAAATGTTTTTGAAGTAGACAGGATATTTTCCTCAAGAATGGAGTTCAAGTGTTTTAGCAAAATTATTTTCCATCTAAGATAATATAGGGTTATGTTTCTACCCCTATTATTAAATTAATTTGATTATGTTGTGATGGAATTATTTGTATTAATTCCTTTATCTTATATGAATTGTTTTATGATGTCATGATGTTTAAGAATCCCATTTTTATTACATGTGTTATGCTATGATGTATGGTTTATGATTTTGTGGCACACATAAGAATGTTATCATTATGAGATGGGTGAGACCTATATCTTCCTCCAATGCATTGGGTAAAGATTTTATATCTCGTGAGATAGACATGGCTGGAACGGTAGGTTATACCGGTTCAGTGAAACAGGACTAAAACGGGGGTGACTCGGTTCAGAAACGGACTTTGTCAACTAAGATAGTCTTGGCAATGAGTCTTGAATAATAAGATATGATTCTCTATGATTATGTGTGTATTCCACAAAGTTTCATGTTTTAAGTTATGATTATTGGGATTTCATTTCACTACTATGATTTATCCCATGTTATGAAATTATGCTCTCTTTTGCAGGTTAAGATTTCCAAAATGTTATGTTCTTATGAAAATGATGTGATTGATATTTCTTTTGTTTACCCTTACTGAGCATTTGAGCTCACCCTTTTATGTTTTCTTTCCCAGGATATAAAGAAAGGTTTTAGGTAAAAAAAGAAATATCTTTATGGGAGATGTTGAAGATCATTCACCACGATTAGAAGATTATATTCCGAGTTTCCAAAGACACTAAACTATTACGGTCCTTGTGTGTGTGTTTTTGTTATGTACTAAGTATTCTGCAAAAGTAATGTAATGTCCATGTACGTCAAGCTTTGCGTCTCTACAGTTGGTATCAGAGGAAAAGTTTAGTCAACCTTTAGAAACTGGGATGCGAAAACGTTAGTGAGATCCCCAGAGATATTTCTAAGGTATGTCTAGGGATGTCCCTAAGGATAAGTATACGTATAGGATATAGTCCTAGAACTTTGGTAACGGTATTAGATTAAACCAAAGATGTTAGATATTGAAGTTCCTCCCCCTTTATTATGATTTTTGCCTCTCACACTTTTCTTTTGGGGTTTTAGAAAATGGCTGGAAACAAGATGATTCACGATAATGGAGGATATGATGGAAAATGGAATGATATTCTTCATGAGCAACCAAATGAAATGGGATTTGGAAGTCCAAACATCATTATTATGTCGAATCAGCACTCTCATAATATGATCAATAAAGTAAACTTTGGTAAATTTCCTCACTCGGCTAGAAAGAGAAAGATGGAGTTTCATGATGATCATAGAGGAATGAAAGTTCAATTTCCCCTATGTAAATCATGTGGGAAGAGGCATCAAGGAGAATGTTTCAAAGAAATAGGAAGATGATTTGGGTGTGGAAAAGAAGGACACAAAGCCAGTAAGTTCAAAGGAAAAGGTTCAGTTAACACCAGGGATGAGGATAATGGTATTGCTACGACATCAACAATGGTTAAATGTTTTAAATGTGGAATGTACGGGAATTATGCAAACCAATGCCCTAAGGGAATGTCTCAGGAAGAGAATCAGTATGGTCGTATGGGTAGTATTTATGTGGATGATGATGAAGAGACTACAAATGATATGTGAGATGAAAGAATTGTTGACGCTTGGTCAATGGTTAAAGAATGTAGTGGAATGATTACATGTTTTCATGTGTAATGTTGTATAAGTAATCTCATGGTATTATGGAATAAAGAGACATCTAAGGATTATTACACTATTGTCTTTCCTTGAGTTTTGAAAGTGTATGATTAATGTTACCAGTATACATGAAAGGTTATTCAGATATTTTTGGAATGTATATGATATGAGCATAATGAAGGGATAAGGAGAGAATTAAATGTTTGATAGCATTCATGAGCTCATTACTGATATAAGGAGAAGGTTATATCATGGTTTGAGTATATAGAATTTTTGGATTTTGGTATGTGGAAAGAGATAACTTTTGACAGCATTCATGTTTTCACTGAGGTTTAATGGGTATTAATTTTTCAAGAGAATACATCGTTAAGGTATTCACATGATTGAATGTGACCAACAAGATATATGGGGGATGAATGATGGTATTCACATGCTTGGTTGACGACATATCAAGTTATCGTTTTCTTTATCTTATGATCTTGGACCGAAGTATTTTAGATAAGCCTAAAGATTGGAATGGATTATGTTAACCATAAGTTAGTATTGTTTAATGATAGAACTTTTTTTTGATATTATTTATGTGATGTTATAGTAATGTAGTTTTAGAAAAAGGACAACCTGCAGGATGGGCGACAGCCCATCGCGTCGGACAAGGCTGTGGAAATCGAACCCACAACCGAAGTGCAACTGGCCTTTATCGCCCACCACTGGACTACAGGAAGTCCCTGTTTAGTGGAAACTAGTTTTATTATATTAAGCAGTATGATATATGAAGTATAAGTCCATTTTAGGAACTATATATGATTAATCTCACTATAGACGGACTTATGTATTTTTTGATAACTTTTCTAACCTTTTGTTTGAGACAGATGGAATGACCCATCATTCTATCACATGATCTACTAACACATCACGAATGACAAATTCAACTTCATTTCTTTAAGAGATGAAGTGGAAATTGTCCAAAGAACGACAAACGGTGAGACTATACCAAAATCATGAAAGTATTTCTTCTAATTTCATCAACTTTAGGGAAATGATCTTGAAAACCAAAAATGTTATCCTAGTGATCTTATATATGATGAATCAGATGGTACCATAGAGCGTCACAAATTTATGGCTTTGTGATTGCTGGCTTTTCCATAGCCATGTTCTCTACCACTCTCCATCAGAACATGATGGTTAGATTTCTCTTCCAAATCCATATTTTCTCCTATGTGGAAACCCAGTAATTTGTTTATTTGGGTAATCGTTACATTTCATACTTTAGTTTTTAAAGCCAAGATTTGGTATTCCTTTTTATGATGTGGGTTTCTATTAAAGAAACTTTCGAGTAGTAAACCATTTATAACCCTGACGAATTTCGAGGGAGAAATTCATTTTAATGGGGGTAGAATGTAACAGCCTGAGATTTTATAAAAAAATATTCTTTTTAATTTCATTAATGTCTTGTGTTGTATGCTACACCAAAAGGAGCTTGCTCAACATGCATCCTTGACTTGCCTTGCATTACACGCAATCGCGACCTTCCTCGATAGCGTGTGAAGTACGCAATACCGAGTTTCACTAAACAACGATATGCTATTAAAATATTATTAAAACTAGCAGTTATGAATAGTAATAATCACCTTTTAAAATTTTAGAAATTTTAGCTCTCAAAATGTAGTTCATTTTTGGATTTTGGAGTATTGAATTTAGACTAAGGTGAAATTTTGGTACTTTTCGGATAACTTTCATATTCTGATGAATAGTGAAAATTACTAAATTATAATTAAAAACAACTTTTTTAATCGAAATAATTAATAGTGATAAATTATTAATTTAAGTGGTTATAAAGTATATTTAGAATATATTTTCACAATTTAATACAATGTTGGTCATTGGATGTAATTTCACATTTAAACCAGTCATAAACAAGTGTCAATCTTTTGATAGTTATTATCTCTTAAGAACACGCTATTTGTTTTGACGATGGGAATTAATTTTTAAATTAATTAATGAAACTGATATGTTTTGAATTTGATAAAATAGACATCATTTTTGAATTCATAATACCAAATAAAGCTTAGATCTAATTTTTGGTATTTTTCTGGAAACTTTCATTTTTTGATGAATAGTGAAACCACTAAGTGGTAGATAAAAAACTGAATTTTTCATAAAACCTAATTTTACCGCTTTTGTGAGTGGAAGTTCAAAAATCTGAGAGACATGGTCAATATGAAGGACTAAAATGTGGTTCAATTAGGTGAAAATAAGTTTTTGTGAATAGTAACTTTTTAATTTTTTTAACCACGGTTAAAAGTAAATAGGGTAATTAAGGGTAAAAATGATATTATTATAACCCTAACACATGTACCAATTCTATTGGACAAGTGTAATTCGACCAAAAACAACCTTAGCAATAAAATATGACCATTGAGGCCTACTTGGATTAGATTAGGACATTTATTATTAATTTATTTAAAGAAGGGTTAAAATAGTTAAAATCAAAGTTTAATAAGTAAATCATGTTTAATATGGGGTTATACATAAGATAAATTCGACTATAAATATTAATTAGAAAGATAAAAAGATTTCCTACATAATGGTATTTTATATGTAATTTTTAGACATTAAATAATTTAATTTATTTATGACACAACGATGATGCAGTAATTATCTTATTAATGAAATATTGACATAATTGATATTATAAATACCTAAATAAATATAATTTGAGACTTTTTATGAACTAAAATAATTTTATAGGTTAATATGACATGTTAGGATTGATATAATTAACTTTTTTTGAAGTAATCATTCTGTTATGAGTTTTAAAAAAATCAACAATTGAATAGTTTCAAAATTGACATAAAATAGTTTTTAAAACAAATATTATATTATTAATTGTTATTTTATTCCTAAAAATCTAAGGATCGGTCAAATGACTTAGATAAGGATATATATTAATAAAACACAACTTGGGGGTCTGTTGGATGTATATGGTAAGTTTATAAACTATATAATATAAAAATACAAAGTGACATGGTAAATGTCAATCTAATTAACTAAGAGTTAAAACTAAACGATAAGGTTAATATAGGAACCTAAACTTGTCTAAATTCTATTTGATGAGAGGATTGCGACCCATCCCCACCTTATCTTCGAAATAAGTCAATTTGGAGCTATTTAAAACCGAATTTGACATTATAATAAAATAATAGTTTTAGTTATTCCAAAGGTACCCCTCTCCTCCCTTATAAAAGGGCACCTCCTCCCCCTCTTCCTCACACCACTTTGAGCTTTCAAGATCTGCCAAACCCTGCCAATTGCTTCTCTCCACTTCCCTAGAAACATCCTAGAGGTTCTGGTCTTCTTCAAATACCTATTTTAGTGCCCTAAAAGGAGGTCTCAAAGAAGCACTTCAAAGAAGAGGTAATGTCTGTTACTGATTCTTTCATCTTTATTTCTCCTTCCACATCTTCTTAATTAGTTGTTTCATTATGAAGTAATAACATCAGTATCACTCATATACGGATATGTTATTATAAGTATGAAACAACCCTATTTCACCATCTATCCATCCTACGGAAAAAGAAATCACCGCGCGTGCGTACGTACGGAATACCGTCTCCACGCCATGGTGTAATCTATTTTCCACCACCACCTTACTTGGATGGGTATAATGGTGTAAATAATGACTATATATGTCTATTATAAAGTGATACTGATTCTGAAATAGTATAAATACACTCCAATATTATTCCATGATCATAGGAACGATATCATCACTCGTGCGTACGTACGGAATACCGTCTCCGCGATGTGATGCGACTCATTCTACATGATCTTCATTTAATAATGATTATATAAATGAATTTAATGAACGAATATGATATATATTACACTAATAAAATTCTGGAAATGAGGTATCTATAACATAAATAGAAGAATAAGAATTTATTCGACAAAACACCCATAAGAACAAAAAGTAATAAACACCCGAATAACAAGTAGTAATGAAATATTACTAATAAGAAGCTAAGAATATGACCATATATGAAATCATAACAATAAGTATGATTCTGGAATAAGGTAATAACATTATTTAAATTATACAGGAGGTTCGGACACATACAATGCATATCGGACCTAAGGTAAGGGAAATATCACAATCTCATTTTTATCCGAGATTGTTTATACTTTGGTATTTACTGGGGTGTATTTTATCATCCACGTACATGTTTCCTCAATATGTAATATTATTTCCATCCACCTAAAATTTTTTAAATCCAATTTTACCCTTCGGTGAGTTTTTAGTAAAGGATATGAAAGGAATATTTTGTCATTTTTCGTACGAGGTACTTTTTGACTTTTCTGAAAAAAGTACAAGAAGAATGTTTTTTTAACTTATATGACATGAATGGATTTTTAAAACATTATTTCCAAGAAGCTTCCTTTAAAATTTTTCATGTTTATTTTTAATGACCTTATTTTAGTTTAGAATTGTATGACATGTTAAGAAAGGAAAATGGTTTTGAAGTAGAAATGATATTTTCCTCAAGAATGGAGTTCAAGTGTTTTAGAAAAATTATTTTCCATCTTAGATAACATACGGTTTTGTTTCTACACCTATTATTAAATTTATTTGATTGTGTTGTGATGGAATTATTTTTATGAATTCCTTTATCTTATATCAATTGTTTTGTGATGTCATGATGTTTAAGAATCCCATTTTTATTACATGGGTTATGCTATGATGTATGGTTTATGATTTTGTGGCACACATAAGAATGATATCATTATGAGATGGGTGGGACCTATATCTCCTTCCAATGCATTGGTTTAAGATTTTATATCTCATGAGATAGACATGGCTGGGACGGTAGGTTATACCGGTTCAGTGAAACAGGACCGAAACGAGGGTGACTCGGTTCAGAAATTGACTTTGTCGACTAAGATAGTCCTGGCAATAAGTCTTGACTAATATGATATGATTCTCTATGATTATGTGTGTATGCCACAAAGTTTCATGTTTTATGTTATGATTATTGGGATTTCATTTCACTACTATGATTTATCCCATGTTATGAAATTATGCTCTATTTTGCAGGTTAAGATTTCCAAAATGTTATGTTCTTATGAAAATGATGTGATTGATATTTCTTTTGTTTACCCTTACTGAGCATTTGAGCTCACCCATTTATGTTTTCTTTTCCCCAGGATATAAAGAAAGGTTTTATGTAAAAAAAGGAATATCTTTATGGGAGATGTTGAAGATCTTTCACCACGATTAGAAGATTCTATTCCGAGATTCCAGAGACACTAAACTATTACGGTCCTTGTGTGTGTGTTTTTGTTATGTACTAAGTATTCTGCAAAAGTAATGTAATGTCCATGTACATCAAGCTTCGGGTCTCTACACAGATGGCATGTGGTCCCCCACTGGTGACTCTAGATGTACCTTTGAGGTTACATGGACATGGGTTGGGTTATAAGTATGGGACCACATAGTGTACTCCTATACACAGACAATAGCTGGGGTACATGGGATGGAGAATTATGAATACTCCCTTACAAGGACATCGGCTGGGTTACATTGGTTATATCATATCATGTTCTCCCCTACATAGACAGATGTAAAAAAAACAAACTGTCTTAATGGGTAGGACCTATGGTCAAAGTACAATGGGTGAGACCCCTACTACACATATTATAAATTTGTATACATGGATTAGAGCCATTTTCCCCCAATATCTTTTACATGTTAAGTTAGGGTTTTATCTTTATGTCCTTTCCATGACTGTTATTGGAGAATCAATTCCAACATATAGGACAATGATCTATTAAACTAGAAATATTGGATAGAGTAGTTGGAATCCCTTCGTGATGCCCGAAGTGAGATCCTATATTCATTTTCATACACTATATGGAGTTTTTTGTATCGTCATGAATAAAAATATGTGTACTTTGATCATCTATATAGTGATTTTATTTAAATACAGTTATTGGTATGACCACATGACCTTGGGTGTTATTCTCATCTAAAAAATGTATCTCTTATGACCGTTAGTTTGTAAACCCTTTGACTATACCCAACAACCATTACTTCTTGGACCAACATCATTAGTGATTTTATACATAGGATATTGTTCTACTAGATTTGATAATTATGGATACATCTAGATTGAATTCATGGATACCATATTATTGTTTTAACAAACCACTATAATGGGTGCCATTGTTGATTATGTCTATATATTCTTTTTATATTAGCTGTTGAAATATTAAATTATATAGAAATCTATATTTTCCATTGTTGTATGCTTTCTGGTTTTAGGGTTTCCTACTGGGTATTGTTATACTCACTCATTCTTGGTTTTTCCCATATGCATTGTTTATTTTGAAGATGATGGACCTTTGGATAGAGTCCTTTTACACCGATACAAGACGATGCTTAGTGACATTGGTCTTATTGAGGTGTGGTCATGTGGAATTCTGATAAAAGTCCTAGTATTAATTTTAAGATTGAATTATTTTCAAACTCTGTGCAGCTATCTTGTTTTTGGACTTATTTACATTCGATAGCATCATTTCATTCACTAGTTGGTAGACATAGATGTATACATGAATTGTTGTTTAGTTGTTATTACATTTTATCATTTTATAGTATTGGAAATGTGTACATGTATACAGGTACATAGGATTAGGCCCCCCAATGTTAGCAATTTTCCTACTCTATTCTATCTGCTATCCTCTAGCCTACTGGAGGCAGGCATAGGGGGTCACAACATAGACTGTTTTGGGATGAGTCTTGATAATCAATACCTTCAAAATTTATCCTAAAATCTATTATAATAATATCCTTTAATAAAATCATTCTTACATCAATTATTAACAGTAAAGACAATATTTCCAATTAAATTTCAATAAGAAATCACATGCTCTCAATATGTGTATTTCATTCACAATAATTATTTCTTACTAATATTCCTATTCAAAGCATTTTTCCAACCACACTAATATAATTTCTTTAGTATTATTAACATAATAAAAAATAATTATATTAATTTTAAAACTATTATTCAATTCCATTATTCCACTATGAAAAAAATTGAATCTATCAATGTTTTAATGTTCAAGACCAACAGGGCCTTTCGATTATCTTTTCCATAGTCTTCGAGGTGTCAAAAGGGTGTTTGGAGCATTTTTAGGGGCATAGAGATGGATTTTTCACTTTTTAGAGGCCACCACACCATAGTATTATGTATGGTAATGGGTGTTTTTGTTTTTAATATATTGAATTGGGGACCAAATCCAACAACATTACTTATATGTCCATTTAAATTCTATTTTCTCCAATCTATGTTATCCTATCTAAAATAGGCTAGTGAAATTGGCCAATAAGGGAATGACATTTTAAGTGGTTCTATGATGCATCCCATTGTAGAATAATCTAGTACAGAAATAGATTATATGGACATTTTGGATGTTTTTTTGGGTTAATGTCTTGTTTTTTAAAAATTCCTTAGGATATTTCATTATGAGATCTACATACTCAATAACCATGATGAACATGCCTCGTTCATGGTGGAATACATGATGATTTTTTATCTGTTATTTCAATATTTGATCCTCTTGGAAATTTTTTGATTTGAAAAAATTAAATATTATGAGAGTTATAAGGGGTAATAAATCTTATTTTAAGTCAATTTCCCCCTAATATAATATTTACGAACATTATCTATAATTCCTTTATTGTTTAGATGATTTTGGTGATCCTAAAGAATGAATTATAGTTTTCTGACATAGAGGTTTCCAATGATGATATATTTTTTACTATTTTATAGACCTCACTTTATCACACATAAATCTATTAAATCTGGTTTCAACAACTATTTCCTTGATATTTTTAAGGACTTGGTTAAATGTCCTTGTTTTCTTCCTCTATTAATTTCACATATTCTCCGACCCTTTTTTTATGTTCATGGTGGCGCAACACCATTTTCTGTGTGTCTTTATCATGGTTTGAAGGTTGTTTAGAGATTATAGAATATGGTTACCCTTCCATCAGTATACTATTGTTTCAAATTTTGATTGATTAACCTCATTCGTCTGTCATGGTATATGGAAAGTGGAAAATAAAAATCTAGGCATGTGACTCATTTCTTCCCATGTTATTCTATGTGAATTTTTAAATGTAACATGCATTATTCGTTTATATGATGGTCGAGATAACCTTAATAAATAATAAAGTAAAATAATGAAAAAATTTCTTTAATTATTATTGAAATCACATTTTTCTCTACTATGATAATTTTTTAATCATTATTTTATATTTTTTTGATATATATGTTTATGGTATGGTTTATAAAGTATGTTATAATGGTAATTATTAAGGAAATTAAAAACATTAATGTTTTTGTATTAATGAATAAATATAAATGTTTAAATAAACCATTATTATTAAATTTTTAGGGTATCTAAATAATTCTTTATTCATGTCTAATTGAAAATTTATACAATATATTAATTTCAATTTCCATGGAACATTTTGTAGGTTATCTCATTAATGATAAATAATGATACATGATTAATTGAAATGGCTTTTGTTTTTTCAAATTTAATGTCATTCTTGGATGTATGATTTAATAGATCGATAAGTTTTAATAGATAATAACTTAGGTAACAACTTCTTGTAACCTATTATTGAATAATCAATTAATCCAATATTCAAAAAAATAAATATTTGACATATATGAAATGATTGGGGATGAGTGATACTATTATATTATATAGGATGTATGTGATGCTTCTAGAGCTTAGTTTCCTCATTGACATTTGGGTAGTTTCCATGCAACATTGTTTAGTAATATAGATGTGATCCTTCCACAATGACGTAATAAGGGATGTGATTAATGATGGATGAGAAGACTTAGTAGAAAACCTAATTATGTGGTGGTAGGTGGTTACAATGATGTAGGAATGAAAACATGGTGAAATCCATATTAGATTATTCGATAAAAGCAATACTGATAAAAAAATGATTATAGGCTTTCTCATTATTGTCTTAAAAGATGAGATGCAGTCTTGTTAATGAATTGGATTTAGATACTGGGTTGTCGAGATTATTTCATTCCTATATTCCTTTCTCCGTGACTTGAGGTAGTTATTTTATCTTTATTATAAATATTTTTTGGTTCATAGGTAGTTTCAAATAGAAACTATTATTATAGAATGATAATTAATAATAAATATTTTAACCCATGTGGTTGATGTAATTTTTAAATGAAAAAGAATAATATGTAGAAACTGTTGGATCAATTTATTATGCTTGGTGGGAATTGGAAACATTTGATATTCCATTTATTATAATGATAAGGATATGTTAATTTTTAATTTAATGAATTATCATAAAATAAAATATATAAGGTAAATAAAGAATATATTATGTCTTATTGAATTTTGTTGTTTGTATAGGATATATATACCTTTCTAGGTTTAGTATGTTTTCTATAAGACAATAATCAATGTTGAGCCTAAGACTAGGTCAATTACAATATTGTTAGTAATAGATATATAATATCTCACATGTTATGTCATTTCATATGCTACCAAATCCGTGTTGTTAGGTCAACCGACACCTAGTAAGGACTAAAAGGGTATTTCCCAAATATCTACATTGAAAAGGAATTGATGGATGACTAACCCCCTTTTCCCTTCTCTCTTCTCCTAGATGAAATATTTGATGGTGTAAAATTTTCTTACCTTCAACATATATTCACGTAGATGGATATAATTGCTTTTAATTCATCAAAACATCCAACTCTATATATTTTATATAATGAATTATTATATGTATATCATTATGAGTTATGACATCTTGGGGAATAATATGTATAATAAGAGAGGTATTTTCCCCAAAAAACTACTCTATTACAATCTATATATGTTGTGTGGGATGATTAGATGATTTGATGCAATAGGTGCATGGAATGATGAGATATGATGTGATTCACAAGATGCATGTGATGAGAATTTATCATTGGTGCCTTTAGGATGAATTAAATTTATATAGATTGATAAGGATGAGTAAGAAAATTGGTGACATGAGTTGGTTTCCCAATTCATGTCACATTAGGCATTTATTAAAGTCAAAAAAGAAATGTACAACCACTAGGTGTAAAGAACGTACACCAGCAGGGAATTAAATGGGTTACGAAAGGTACTCAATCCAATAAAAGAAACTAGTTCTTGAAGACATCCCAAAGAAGACACCTTTCAATTGTTTCAAAGATGTAACATCGAAAATGCATACCATCCAAAAAATCAGCGAGCTGTCCAATTGGAGAAAATAGGTCAGTTCGAACCTGCCTCCCCTATAGTCAGCATCAACAGTAGATTGAAAGATGATAAAGAAACCAGCTTATGGCCAAAGTATCCTTGACACAACCATCCAATAGTCAGAAGGCATGATGAACAAACTAAGTAATCTGAAACTTATGTCCATCCCTTGAAGCATAAAGAGAAAATCTTCTAAAACAACCAGTGTTTAGGCAATATGTAGGTTCATTAAAACCAGGCCATGTGGCAAGAAATCAGTAGGATTAAAGAACCTCACTTCTCAACCATTCAACCTCAATAAAAATTAACAACACCAGTATGTCAGAACTCAGGAATTCATGTCCTCTAAACCCAGACTTCAACAACACCATAATAGCAATCAACAAGCAGACCATAAATCAAACGAGAAGAAAACAAGGACCACAACGCCATAAAGGAAAACCTGTTGAAAAGCAATCAACCAGAATCCCTTCAACCGACATTATCAATTTCAAACCAGAAACAAAATTCAGATAATAAAATACAGAAACATTAGGGATAATTCATGGATAGCTTTAGTTTCTTGTTAAAATAATATCGCTTCACCCCAGGATAACTTTCTGCTGAAATATCACCTTGTTTGAATTTTTTAAAAGCAATGTCAATTTGTCCCTCCATGTAAGAGGATTGTTGTTTCACCTCCTTAGTAAAGTGATGAGCAGACTCTTCAGTTGATTGAGAAATAGAATTCATCTCTTGGGGATTTTGAGAATGATCTTTCCTAGCCACATCCAGGGAAAGTGTGACAATAGTCCTTTCCAATTGAGAGTATTCCCTGTGCTTCCTGGTCTTTTTAGAATTTGGAGTGATTAAACCATCAGCATCCACCATAGACTTTTTACATTTTTGGCCATTGAATTTACATAATTTTCTTCAACCTGCATAGTATGATCTGCTTCATCATGTGAAGAGTCACTGGGGTCCAAGTCATAGTCTTTGTTTCTGTCATCTAAAGAGTGAAGCGAATTATTTTGTTCCTCTACAGTAGGGGTAGGACAAGATTCTCTTTACCCTCAAAAACTCCAGTTGGAGGGTCTTCATTGTGAATACCTTTGGAATCAGCCACATTCTCAATAACATCCATGACAGCATTGACATAGTCATCAATTTGATTCTCAGGTACTGGTTTATCTTTTTTTTCATCTATGGCCTCAATAGTTACTTCACTACTAGTAACATTAGAAGGGCCAACCAAACCACCTTGGTTAAGATTTCCTTTTAACTTTAGGGCGGTAGACTATGTGAGCATTAAAAATTGATTTTTCAGGTGCCTTTTCAACCCACATAGATTTAACCCGAGGTGGGGGAGGAGTCCATTGCTTCTCACATTCATCGGATAAGGATGAGTGAAATTTGGGGGAGTGGAAAACTATTTGGAAATTTTTAGAAGGATTTTTTTGATGTATATTATATTATCTAATAAATTTTATGAATAAAATGGTGAGATATATCTATTGTAGGATATGGTACACAATATACCCAATTCATTGATGATTTTTCTATATATGTTGTTTAATGGACTTTAGTGTTCTCTCTTTACCATTTCCACGATATTCAAAGTGATGTACCCAAATATGTATACATATTATACTCAACATATATATAATTATATATAAACTATTTTTATAGATCATTAGAGATCATTAGTGATTGGGTTGGATATAAATGTATTTGGGTATTTCTTGTAGCATTTTGGGCATCGAGGACGCTGTTTATGGTTCCCTTTTTAGTACATATATATTTTTATTATTTTTCAACAGATTGAATTTATATGAATATATTTGGGATGATTTTCTATTACATTTAATATGAATTTTTGATTGTTTCTGTCGTATCTATGATATCTCAATCACAGAGAGAAATTCCTATAATATCATTGCATGGTATACCCTCATAACATGTTTGAAACCTATGTTTTATTAGTGTCACTATTTGGGTATCATTGAATATATTCTCTCGTGTATGTTCTCGGATAAATACCATAGTGATAATAGGGTATTGAATGATTTGCATTGGAGGGTCGGGATAAGTGATATGGTAGATTTTTGAGGTAGGAATTTGTCATGACTATGTGGCTTTATTGTGAAATGGATTCATTTGTGTTTATAATAAAATTTAAACAATTTATTCTAACTATGAAATAGTTTTTAGTTCCCCATATGACTTGTTGCACAGAGCATAATGTTTATAGAGCCCACTATGTGATGTGGTGAGAGTTGTGGGCTAGATACCTTTGAAAGTATCATGTATAATCTTTCATTGTTGTTGTGTTTGATTCCGTTGAACAAGGGATTATGATGAAATATAAATAAATAAATGATTAATTTTAAATAATTCATATTCCAATAATTATTGTTCATAAAATATTTTTATGTTGTAGGTTTGGTACAAGTTCAACATCCTCTATAGGTTCATGTAAATTATTTTTAGTTTGATGATCCAAAATATCATCACATTTGTGAGGATGAAGACAATGATACTTGAAGGATTAAATTTACCTATGTTGATTATTAGTGTCTATATAAGTATCCATGTCATTTTTTTAATCAGTGATTTAAAACATATTATAGAAGGTGGAGATAGAAATAAATTTTATTTTATTTTCTTGGAAGTAGTAGTTGGTCTATTTATTGGATAAGATTATGTGTGGATCAGCGGGGATATGGAGGTTCTATTCCTCAAGGATCATGAGGAGATATCATTTTCATGGGTGATTTCTCAAGTTTAGTGTTTATTAGAGTTTCTTTCTTTAACCATGAAGGTGGCCTGTTTCTATGAGCTACATACACATAAATAAGGCATATATAGTTTGAGGTTTTTCAAAATCATTTCAAAGACACTTATGAGTTATTCATCATTCATATTTCAAATGAGGAGATAAAATAAATAATTATTTATTTTTCATTACATTCATAGAACCTTTTCCAAGTCACACCATTTATAGTTTCAATTTATCTCACAGTTATGGTGAGAGAAGAGGTTATTCAACATCCACTAGATATGACTAGATCATTATGATATGGGAGTCATATGAATTCCCCACATAGTAAATCTATGGTCTAGGATTATAGGTTTCATTGATAGAAGAGATTTAATAAAACTAATGGTAGGTCAGAGTGATCATTATAATTTTATATATGTGTGGCGTATCTCATGTCCCTTTGAAGGGGTGATATCATGTTTTTTATTGTGTCCAAGGTAATTAGTGGCGTGAGTTCCATACCTTTTTGGAAGGTATCCTTTAGATGGTGATTCCTATATGTACCTATATTGATAAAATTTCTTCAAAGGCAGTTTCAGTATGGTCCTCTAGGTTTAGATAATCATTGGGGATATGGGGTAGGTTGAGGATTACAACCTTATTCTCTTTATCCCTATTGATAATATTATATCCATGGTTTTTTTCATCATCATTATCAAATAATAATTAGTTTATTTAATGGACCATTTAATTTATTGGATCTTCTACTGTTAGGCATGCCAAATAAATCAATTTAACCATTCCTCTTTTTATACTTTTCTACAAGATTTTTTGACTCAATATTGTAAAAATTAGCTATATAATAGAATATAGTCCATGATTTGGGACATGAGGTACATAGGATTCCAATTCCCTGGTATTTTAATTTTCTTATCAGAGGTAATGTTTATATGTATATTGTACCCAGAGACCTTGATCTAGTACTGTGAAACAATACTCTTTTGGAGATATCCTATTTTTATGAATAAAACCTAATGAAATAATCCTGGTAATGGTTTGATAGTATGTTTATATGCTATCATCAATTTCATAAAGTGTTAGATATTTTTATACAATGAGGATGGTGAGTATTCTGTGTGTTTTTGTGATTAAGACCCTCAAATGGGTAAGAGAAATGTTCTGTCCAAGACTTAATTGACGATTGAGTTATTACAATGTTCATCGAATGCTCCATGGGTGGGGGTTAATTATGTTACGAATGAGTACCCTGATGTCATTATTAAGAAGGTTTCAACATTACCCTCAGTAAGTTGATGATTTTTTGTTAGAGATCTAGTCAATCATTTCTTTTCTCATGATGTCTTTTATAAGATGACACTTTCTGAGATTATAGAGATCTAGGGCTAGATTAATGATCATTTGAAGTGTGTTATTTCTATCTGATAATGTCAATATGGGTATAATTGTTTTTTTATTGAAGAATGTAGATTATAGTACATGTATCTGTATCTATTATCATTTCCTGAATTATTTGATTATGAAGAAATCATACCATCTTCAAAATATTGATGATCTATTCGATATTGATAAAAGATACCTTGATCCCAATGGTTGATCTATGGTTGAGATATCAACCTATGATAGTGAAGGATGATGATATATTGGACACTTATTTCCAATATCCTTACACATATTATAATTTCATTGAAATTTAATTATGTGTGATGAAAAATGCAACAGAGTTCATAGTTTTGATGAAAAAATATTTAGCAAGTTACCATATTTGTTACTGATGGATTTCATCAATGGCATACTTATATGTTATGAATATGATGAGATTAATATGATGTATCTATATGTATTTTAGGCAGTTTTTTATAAGACATAGTTATTTGAGATCTTTTCTACATGGGAGTTAAGGTATCATAAATTTCATTTCATGTGGAATGTCATGTCCTGGCGTGAAGTAGCCATAAATCCTTCACAGATCAAGGAATTCATTTCATGGGAATCCTCATAGATTATTATTGGGGGTGGAGATTCCTTTTTTGTAGGATAATTCATGATAATAATACTCTAATTCTATTTTATTTTAACACCTATGAAAAGATTGAATAAAAATGAATATTTGTTATTATGGATAGAATAATGTAAAGTATCATTCATGTACTTAAAGTGAAAGATAGTCTTGTAAATGGGAACCACCGAAAGCAGATAAACCCCACCTTGACAAGTCCACTGGGTCTCGGCACACAAGGTATGAAATGTAATCCTGCAAACATGTAGTCCCCAACTTGGTGCCCACCCATGTACTGTAATGGGTCATGTGACTATTTATTATCCCCATAGTTCAACACATGTTCTTTATAGTGTGATTTATCCACACTCCCACATAGCATGGGAAAATTCCCACAAGGTCACCCATCCTGATGACTAATTTGGAAAAAATAAGCTTAATTGTGGATTTATAACCATTTAGTCTTCATAAAAGAAAGGTGAACCTTGTGGAGATGAGTAATATCATATTATCATTTAACCCATTATATTTCACAGCTGTTACAGTCACCCCACCGCACCCCAACAATTTGGAGCACAAAACCCACATTTTGTACCCTAAATAGAAATCATGTTAGTGTACCAAAATTAATGTTGAGTTCGTCATCTGATACTAATTTAACAATTTGGCCCCATTGATAGCACATACACCCCACCATAACATGGATGTTTGGTTCAGCCCTGCTAGCTACAACTAGCTTTCCATAGAACAATGCACCCTACTAAGGTCCCACTAATGTGACTAAATGTGACATATGACAAAGGATTTCCCCCAAATTCCTTAAAATATTATTTCAAGTGTGGTTTTTACTCATTCACACACACCTTGAGAAACATCCTAGAAGGCCCCCCCATCCTGATCACTACTCCATGACGGGAATGATTAACTGTTGAGTTATAATAAATTAGGGTCCTGAAAAGAATGATGGGCCTTGTTAACATGTGTAATATCATATAGTAATTTAACACATTAACATTCAGTAGTTTTACATGGTAAATACTACTATACTTCATTTCCTAGAAGATAATGATTAGTTTTGAGGTTAATAATGATTTATGGAAGATCTCATATATATTCACCTTGATATTGGATTTCTTGTATGTAAGGGATGAATTTTTTCAATTTATAGTTATTTCATATTTCCTACGTTTGGTGGATGATTTTGAGGGGGGGGATTATGTGGTAGATGTCTGCAGAGACTATGTTTTTAATGGTGATAGATATGATGGTTGGTTTGGGGATAAAAAAACATTGGGTGTTGTTCTAAGGGGGTGTTTATTCCTTTGGTATTGTTCATGTTAGTTCTCTGATATTTCTATAAGTTTCAATTTTAAGGATGTATTGGTCTGATGAATATATACCATTCACTAAGAGGCCATATTTGGGGGCCCTGCTTGAATCATTCAGGAATAGATTTTGTGTGCCAATGATTACTCAACCATAGGGAGGAGGTTATACATTGTGTTCCCAATGGGTTTCTCCATTCATTATATGTTCCTCGTTGGTATCCGGAGGAAAATATGATATATAGGTTTATATTTTTACCTTGATTATAGGGAGGATATATTTATATATGTGTGAAATTGGTCCATTAGTAAAAGTATGATCACTTCATACAAAACAAAAAATCCATCTCAATGGAGGGTTTTTTGATGTAGTACCTTGGGGATGTAGTGAGGCTCTACATATTCCATAGGACGATCATATCTGACCATGATCCTTGTTTTATGTATAGGGTGTGGAATTCCTTATATCATTCATGTGGCCCTTATTTATTATTTACCCCTAATTTTCATCTATATAGATATTGTCAAATAGATCCATCCTTATAGACTCTTCAGGAATGGCTGACACATGTGTATTTGATATTAATGGTTCATGGAAGAGGTACGTACCTTTGGTGGTGTTTTCATACAATAATATTTTCACTCCTAAACTGGTATATTACACTTTTAAGATCATATGGTTGACCATTCCCCTCCCCATCATGCAAGACTGGGGTTATAAAATCATTATTTATTAACTCCAAACTAGTGCAGAGGATGATATAGATGGTTATACATGTTAGTGGTGGGAAAAAATAAAATAAATGTTGTTATAATTCCTATTAATAACATATGACGATAACAATGATATTTCATGTCAGATATCATGTTTTATGATGGTGAAAAAATTGAATGGGTAGTAAAGTTTATGATGTTTAATTAATATTTATCTTCATTTTGTTGTTCATTTCAAGGTGTTGGCTAGTGTTGGAGACATAGAGTATCCAATATAACTTCCCCCACAAATTATCTAAATTCATGAGGTATTTCATGTTTCCCATCATCATAATAATATTAATGAATATTTTCACATCATCTATTCGGGTGATAAAAATGATGATTCATATTTATCCCTATATTAGTGGCCTATAGATATTTAGGGCCTCCAAGAGAGTGTGCCAACCAAAAATATTATTCCATTAGTTATTGTTTTAAACTGACATGGCGGCATTGAGGGGGAATCCTGGAATGTGATTCATATATATGTTCTCAGTATCTTGAGTTATTTTAACTCTTCTAATTTTAAATGTTGTGTGTATATTCATTGAAATATGTTTTATGAGATGGGATTCTCTTTATTGATGACTTGTTTTTAGGCATTCATTTTGTTGAGAGGTATTTACCCAAAAAATACTGTTTTGGTGAAGCTGTATGGAGTTACATGGTCCTTATACATTTTTCTATATAGATATGTAATTAATTTTGTGATAGTGAGATTCGTGAGAGGTAATTCATGGGTTGGTATTTGAAAAAACTATTATTTTCTTTTATTTTAGTTTGGTGCTAATTCTCGAGGATGTGAATTCGTTAAGGGACCTAATATAATAGATTGAACAATATTGACAAGTAAATTATACCTTAACAATGATTGAATGTTTATTAATGGAAGGTTTTGGTATTTTTAGGCTTTGAGAGGGCCTTGGTCCTATAAAAGTGTTACTATGTCCAAATATTTTGAGTCGTTGTGGGTGGATTGGTTTTCTGTGTAGTATATGGTTCACCATGTCGAACACCAAGGATTTTTAAAGCATTTTGATGGATTTTTTTTGGGATTATATATTTTTTATTTATGAAATCATATTGTTGAAATAGATTGCAATGGTGTGGTGCTCGGAATGGAAAATTTTTGTATATATTGTCATAAACTAATTGCCTAGAAAGAGCTCATCTTTATTTTTTTTACGATAGATATTGGAAAATATAATTTGATTTGGAAAAATTCCATGAAGGATTTAATTATGAGTCTATAATGATCATTATTTATTGTGTCTATCAATAGACTATAGTTGGATACATGGTGGAATTTAGTATAAATTTGAAATATTTGAAATAGTTATGGATCCTTCTATATTTTGACAGATTTGAAATAAGAAATTCTCGGAGATTTATGAACATTATTAAATGGGAATATATGTTATTTATTCTCCTCTAAAACTGGATCTATGCACCTCAGCTCATATTTATTTTGTTTCTATATTTTCAAATAAAATGGGGTAGTTGAATGCTATTTTTAGAGGGTAGAGTATTCCATCTATGGAATTATTATAGGGTTGTATTTGTTATACCTAACATTATAAAGAATTGATTAATTTAATTTGGTTTAAAAATATTTTTTGTGGATATACTAACAGATTTGGTTCATGTTAGAAATTAGCCTCATCTTTTCTTGTACACTTCTTATTCATCATTTGGATAATATGTTCATGGTGTCCAAACCCCATATTTAGGGTTTTTTGAGTGTGTATTGATGATAGTGTGTTGATGATAGGTTTCAATTATCCTTCCATCAGCTTGGTTGTAATTAATCTGTGGTGGTTGAAACTCTTTCATCCTTTATCATGAATAAAATATTGAACTTATAAATTAAGGTACAAGATTTGATTATTCACCAATTATTCTATATGAAATTTTCATGTTAACATGCTTTATTAGATTGGATGATGGTGGGTTTACCCATTATAATGAATAAAATAAAATATTTAAAATAAATGGTTTATGGTTGTACAAATCACATATTTCTCATCCAATAAATCTGATTTCCTCTTATTTTACTCGATAGTTTGGAATAATTTTTTATGTAATAAAATAACATGATTTTTAAAATGAAATATTTTATATAACATAAATCATATAATGTTGTTTACTACATATAATTAATTAGGAATATTTAAAATTTATTTCCTTCTTATACTTGTTTTTGAATCAAATGTTTTGTTATGTATGTGTAATTAAAATCATTTCTTTCAAAAAAAATGAAATTTTTAAAGAACATTAATCTGGTGTGCATGTTAAAGATATAATAAAGATACAAGTTTATTTATTATGATATTACATTGTTTGAAAACTATAATGTATTCCTAGAAGAATTTATTAACTCATTGTTACCTTTTATTAGTTGATGTGTTAGATTAACCATGGTTGTAACCAGTTATAAATGAATTTTTTAATCATTGATTTTAATAAAATTGTTATTTGATAATGGTAAATATTTTTGGATGAATGTGACTATTTTATTAAGAATTATATATTCTTTGTTTTTTAATCAAGCTATCACATAGAAAATGACTTTTTTCATTGTACACATGTGTATTGATCTAGATGAGATCCTTGTTATGTGGTATAATGTCACCGAATATTGATGACGGCTGCTGATACTTGGTCAGGGAGTCCAGGGAATGTGGTCTCTATAGGGTCCACTAATGGTGTGATAGTTACATAGTTGTACACATGGGTTTATTGGTAATAGTTCTTGGACATATGGAACTGGTTTAAACTATGAGTCTTATTTTTCAGAAGCTATGATGATTTCTTTTTAATTAATTTTCATTAAATCATAAATGGTTGAGTTTATTGTTTACATAAATTCATTCCCCCACTACATGAAGAATCTAGTTGTGTGGGGGAATAGTTTTTTATTATGGTGTAATAGAACTATCATAGAGATCCTTGAATTATTTAATGATATTGAATAATAAATGTTTTAACATATCCTGTCGATGGCTAGTTGGATTGTAAGTGATGATTATTTTTAGAAACCATGGGATCAATTTATTTATTCATATAAGTCATGGGAATTGGATGATGATTTGGTTAATTTAATGATAAGGTTTTGTTAATGTTTAATTGAATTAATTTTTGTAAATTGTAATACATAATGGAAAAAAATTAGAAATTATTTATTCTTGAATTCCAATTGTCTTATAGTATATCTTGTCATTAGAAGTTGTAGAATGGGGTTTGAGTGACGATAGTTGATGTTGTTTATAATTCAATGTGAAACACCAATACATTTAATATAATAACATTATATTCAATATCATATGTGACATGAAACCCCTGTATTAAAAACTAATGAAATTTATTTATCTATATTTAATATATTTGACACCTTGAAAAACATGCAACCCCAAGTCTAAATGAACCAGAATATAATGTACCTTAGTTGCATAGAAGTTAAATTAAATTTTATAAATATTACAAACAAAATTACTACGATTATGGTTATCTATGTATAAGAAATAAAAAAAGATTCCTTTAAAATAAAAAGAAATGTTTTATGATAGAAATAATTTTTTTTAAATATGGTTTACTCATATTTTTATAAATAATTAAAATCAATTTTTACCATTCCTAGAAAATTCATATTAAAAAATTATCCTCATTTTTTAAATCTACATATCAAAATAATATTATGGGGATAATTTTTTTATTTTTGAGAAATATTGAATTTTTAAAAGTATCATAAACAAATAGAATATTTTAATTTAAAAATTCTTTTTCACATAAATTTATTATAAGCATCAATTATGTTTTTTATTTATTATATAGGAATATTAGTTCAGTTATATATCTATTATACTAAACTGAGTAATAGGAATTATTTTCATATTGATGATTTATATAAAAATGTTGTTAACATTTGAACATTTTCACTTTGAAAACCATCTTTCCCATCGAGTCTATATGATTAATTTTAAAATAAAAAATACCAATAATGTGTATGAAATATTTAAAAATTGTTTCAAAATTTATAATCAAAATAATTTATATTACTCTAGGTGTGGAATAACCTGGGTCATTGTGGTCCATTTTTTGAAAAGTCATCACATGCGTGCATGTGAATAACATAATTAAATAAATTATTTTATTTCAATTTCATCGATGAGAATAATGAAAAGAATTTATTTAAACTATTATTATAGAATCCCATAGTTATTAGAATAACACTAGATATTTTAGATAGAGTATTTACTGACCCCTTTCAGGAAGACGAGGACTAGATCGTGGATCGCGGATCAATGAGAAACAGAATCAAATGATCTTTCCAAAGATAACAATGCCACATCATTTTTTTCACTGGTTGATCTGAATTGAGTTACGAATCTTGTTTTATTCATTTTAATTCCCCATTTCAAATTCACACGATCACTTAAAATCAATTGGAAAACAAATTAATTGGCAGATCAGTTATCTTATGGGATGAGTTTCATTTGTGGGAATTTTATTAGGAAAATTTATTCATCATTATTGAATTTGGATTATCATTATAAAGAGAACAAACCAATATCAACATGAAAAACGATAGAGGTTCATCCTCTAAATTATTATTTTAATTTTCCTTAATCATATATGTGTTCATAGTGGGTGTATTGTTTTAGTTCTAGGGTATGACATATCATAATTAAATAGTAGTTTAACACCCATTTCATGGTGAAATAATACAATATTTTAGATCTAGACGTAGTATAACGCAACAGAGGTGAGACAGTGGTAGCGTAGAGAGAATTAGATTAGACTGAAAACCACCCGATTCATGTGGGTGAGAGAATGATAATTAAAATTAATGAAATTTATTTTTTCAAACATACTCTAATCCTTGATTATGGTGAACGGTCATGGAGTGGTTTTATTGAGAGGGATCCTTGATTTCTTGTGTGATAAGAGATGATATCTGAGGTGACCATAACATGGGAACAAACATAAAGAGTAATGATAATTTATAGAATAACCCAATCCATATAGTTTGTAATCCTAGATTACACTAAATGTCGGTCCCTCCTAGAATCCGATATGGTTTTAGATAAATTTAAATATCTCATGGCTTGTAAACACTGTCACATTACATGTGGTCTCTCCCTAGTAACTCATGATGTACCTTAGTGGGGGCATCGACACATGAATGGGTACACGAATTGGAGCACACAATGTACTCATCTACACAGAAATTGTTTGGGGTACATGGGTCGGAGAATCTCTTGTACTCCCCTGCATGGACATAGGTTGGATTAGGTTACTTTCACCTCTTCATGGACACATTCAAGAGACATTGGTCTTTTACACATTCAGGACTTGGGGTTAAGGGACGTGGTGTGTGATCCCAACTACATACAATGAACTTTATTATATATGGATTCAATCCCTTTTTCTTCTATATAATATGAATGTTTTGTTATCATGTATTCTCCATATTTATTCCCTATGTGTTATTATGGAATCACCTCCTACACTAAAGAAAAAAAAATCTATTTAAATGAACTTCTTGGATAGTGTAATTTTAATCTATATGTGAGGCCTAAAGTGAGATCCCTTATTCATCCTCATGCAATATGTGGATGTTTTTCGATTCATTAAGGACATAACTACATGTGAGTCATTCCGCTATATAGCAAGTCAATCTAGAATGAATTATTGGAATAACCCCATTTAATTTGGAGTGATCTTCATCTATGATTTTTTTCTCTTCATGCCATTATCATGTACTTCCTATAGTGAGATCTGATAAGAATTACCACTATGAATAAAATCATATGTGCATTAAAAATTTTTTGTGTGTTATCTCAGATGAGTTCATTGTGGATCCTTCAAGTTGAACCCTTGTATAGAATATTATAGTTGTAACATACCTCAAGACAATGTGTATTTATTGAGTATGTCTAGATATTATGGATATTTGTTTTATAGACATATACCTATATAGATATAAATATGTTTGTCTTTTGTTTCATTATTTTTGGTTTTAGAGTATCTTATACATTATATATTATACTCTCCCCTTATTGGGATTTTCCCAAATGTGTCATGTTTTGTACAGATGATCAACCTTTTTATAGAGTCCTTGACAGACTAGAACGAGGTGGTTCTTAGTGATACATGGCTGACTGTGGATTATTCCAATGTTAATATTAATGCAGTCACAGAATAAAATTCATGTTGGAATTTTTTTAAACTATTTTTGGAAGGATTTTATATTTACTATATTACTTTTATTTATATCTTTTCATACACTGGTTTTCAATTATTATTTTTGTTATCATGGATGTTTAATTTTTTTAACATTTTAGCATTATAAATGATTGGAGATGTGTGTGTGTATACAGTTACAGAGGCTAATTCATCCTAAGTAAATTATATTCCAACTCGATTCTAGCCTCTAGCCCCTATCAAATTAGGGGGAAAATTTGAGATTCATGGTACTTACCCCCCTAGGGTGGGTCGTAATAATAAATCCATTAAAAATTATCATAAAACCTGATAGAATAAAATATCATATTAAAATCATTCATCACAAAATTATTAAGAATATGTTCTTGATTTACTAGGAGGTTCCCATAGGAAATAACAAGCTCTCAACATGATTATTTCATAATAAATAGATATTTGTTCACAATATTCCTCTTCAAAACCATTTCCAACTACATTAATATAACTCCATGAGTATTACTAATATAATAAAAAATATTATATATATTTTAAAACCATTATTCAACCCATTTCATCCACTATGATGAAATTGAAACTACCGTTTATGTAATTCTCAATTACTTCAACGGTATTCAATTATGATTTCCTGAGTCTTAGTGGTGTCAAAAGGTTTTTTATATTAGATTTAGAGGCTTGTAGATGGCCTTCAAACTTTTATAAATTCCACCACACCCCGGTAGTGCATTTGGATGTTGGTGTATTTGTTGGTCATGTGTTGAACAACATACCATTTCCATCACCATTCTTTATTTATCTATTTATATCTAGTTTTCATAATTGAATGATCCTCCTATAAAAAATAGTCGAGTTCAAATTTCTAAGAAGGGAATGAAATTGGGAGTTGTTCCATGAGGATTTTTTTCCTAATAAATATTTCATAGAAACAGTTTGTATAGACATTTAGGAAGTTTGGGTGTGGGAATGAAATCTTGTTTTTTAATATTCTTTTGTAGGATTCATTATGAGGTCTAAAAACTCAAGAACCATGATATCCATGTGTTAGTCATGGTGGAATTCATGATGAATTCTAACTTATTAATTCAGTATCCAATCCACATAGATATGTAGCAATTCTATATGCAAACTATATAGGGAGTTAATAGGTGTATTAAATGTGATATTAAAATGATCGTTCCCCATTATACATTTTTTTTGAAACAATACCTTTTATTACATTAGTTTTTAGATGAATTTGGTTATCCTAGGGAATAGATTATATTTTTCTACTTGGGAGGATTCCATTAATAAATTTTTTATTAAGTTAAAATTTATTTACATCCCTATATCACACATTAATCTATTCCATATGGTAACAACTACATGTTCATATATATTTTCAAGGATTTGGTAGATGGTTTTTTTCCTCTATTAATTTGACATTTTCATTTAACATTTTTAATTGATGTTCAGGGTATCCCAACATCATGTTTTGTTTTTTTTCATGGTTTGATGTTTTTTTGAGATTATAGTTTATGTTTACACATCCATCATCATTTTAATGTTTGATATTATGGGGGACAAACCTCATTCATTTAATTTGATATGGATCTTTTTATAAATCAATACATGGGATTTATTTCTTCCCCTTTAATTCTACCTGAATTTTTAAATTTAACATAAATTATACATTTAGATAATGGATGAATGACCCTTAATAAATAATAAATTAATCTAATGAAAAATGGTAAATTATTTTTAAAATCAAAATTCTCTCCATTATGATAACATTTTACACTTTGTTTTATGATTTGTTTCAGTATCATTGTTTATGGAATGGTTTCTCAAGTCTATTATAATGGAAATGGTCACATAACATAATTCGTGTAATGTTTTGGTCAAAATAACTAAATAATAATGTTTAAATAAAAATTTACTATTAATGTTTTATGGGAATTAAATAATTATTGATGAATATTTAATTGAAAGGTTTATTTCATATATTAATTTAACAATCTGAAGAAAATTAAGTGGGAGATCTTGTTAATGATCTAATAATAATCTCTGTTTAATTAAAATATTTTTATTTTTTCAAATAAAAATAAATGCAAGGAATAATTATATAAATAATCCATATCATTAACAATTTAGTGAATTTTGCATAAAATTAGTTAATACTATATTGATATAAAATAATATTTGATAAATATAAATGTTAGGGTATAAGTGAGACTCTTAGATTATTAAAGATGTATTCCTTGGATATAGGTCCCAATTTATTCATTGATTCTAGTGTGGTTTCCATGCTACATTTTGTTGTTCAATAGATGTAATCCTTACACTATGACAATATGTGGGATGTGATTAATGGTGGATGAGAATATATAAGGGGATGCCAAGGTATGTGGTGGAAGTTGGTTGAAATGATTTAGGAATAAAAGCATGGTTAAAACCATGGTGGTGTAGTAGATAGAAGCAATACTGATGGAACCTGATGATTATGGGATTTCGAGTTAATGTACCAGAAGCTAACATACAAGCCTGTTAATGAATTTTATTTAAAGACCAAATGGATGAGATTATTTTTTCCCTCTATTCCTTTTTACATTACAGGAGGAAGTTATCTTTGACTGTTTATGAACATTTTTATGGTGGCATAAAACGTTTAAAGAGAAAATAGAATCATGAAATGAAAATTAAGTGTAAATAATTTAACACGTGTGGATGGAGTAATTTTACAATGAAAATGATGACAATATTGAGAAAATTTTGGATCATATTTTTATGCTTCTTGTCATGGTAATAATTTTATATTTCAAAAAAATATAATGATAAGGCATTGTTAATGGTTAATGGAAAGAATTATCACAATACAAATTAAGTAATATAAATAAATAATAAATTTGATCTTATTGAATGATATTTTTTATATAGGATATATTGTCTTTAGTAATGGTAGTCAAGTGTTTGATTGAATATAGTAGACGTAGGACCCAATACTATAGTGATTCCCGTATTATTTTTATGAGATATTCTATATATTGTGTATTATATTATTTCATATGCTACCAAAGCCTTGTAGGGTAGTTAATAGACTCCTATTTTACTCAATAATGGTTTTTCAATAACATATATGTTGGAAAGGAACAAATGGATGACCACCCCCTATTTTCTTGCTCAGTTATCCTCAAATAAATATGTGCTAGTTTAAAATATCATTACATTCCCCATATATGTATGTAGACATATATAATTGATTTTAACTCTTCCACACATGTATCTTTGTATATAGTATCCTATAAATTATTAATTTTATACCATATATGGGTTGTGGAAACATAGTGCGTAATATTTATCATATGAGATGTGGTTTCTCCTAGAAAATATTCAATTACTTTGTGGAGATATTGTATTATATGATGAATTTAAATTATAGAATATGTACGTGGTGGTTTTTTAGATAATGTGATGCATAATATTCATATTATGTCACTTTACCTACAGTGTCTTTCGGATATATTACGTTTAGGGATATACGGTTTAGGATATGTGACATCGAAGAAGAGTAGAAAACTAGTGGGAAAGAGGAAGAAGGGTTCCAGGTATTCATATTTTATTATATGATCAATTTTATGAATTACATTGTGAAAGATAGGCATGGTATATTGAGGGACACAATATACATAATTCGTTGCTTAGTTACCTACATATGTTGTTTACAAGGCTATAGTTTTATTTCTGTTAATTTTCCATTCCAGGTTATTTAGAGGATCTTACTGGAAATACCTATTATACCCACACAACATATAAATATATATAAATTATTTTTCTGAACCATAAGAGTTGGTTTGTGATTGGGTGGGACATAAATGGTTTGCAGTTTTTTTAGTAGTTGATTTGGATTTATGGAACTATTGAGACATCCATTTTTAGTATGTATTAAAATTGTTTTGGTCTTCAATTATAAGAAATTACATGAATATATTTGGGATCTTTAAATTTCATTTTTAGTATGATTTAGGGTCTCTTTATTTATTATCTATCATAAACCAAACATTGAGGTTAATTTCTATCATATCTCTGAATGATATAACCTCAGTTTTTATTTTAAAATTATGACCTATTGGAGGAATTATTTGGGTGTAATTATATATATTCTCTCTTTTATTTTCATAGAGAAAAACATTATAGAGGATAGGTTATTATATTATTTGTATTAGAGGTTCTTGTTAAAAGATCATGTGTATTTCATAGGTAATAAGATGTTATGAATGCATCAGTTTGTCATTAAATGGTCACATTTTTTTAGTATTCAATATAAAAATTTCTTTTAACTATTAAATAGTATTTTAGTGCCCATATGATAGGTTTCATTGACAATTATGTTTACATAATGTACTACGTGAATTGATTCTATTTACTAGGTAGATACCTTTGGAATGATCATTAATCATTTATAATTTTGGTTATGTATGAATTGGTAGAACATGGGAATATGATGATCTATAACTAAATAAACAAATAATTTACTTTTTTTTAAATTTCCGTAATTGGTGTTCTAATTTGATTATTCTGTTAAGGGTGTGGTACAAGGTTAACGCCCCGAACAGGTTCATGTTGAATATTTTTTTATGATAATTGAAAATATAACCAAATCTATGTGGTTGAAGACAATGATAAATAAATGATGAAACATACACAAAATTATTTTTAGTGTCTATTGATATATGAGGGATATGTTTTAGAATCATTGATAGAAAACATATCGTAGGATGTGGATATAGACATTAGTTTGATTTTTTCTTCACATGAGCAATGGGTTTCCTTTTTGGTGACTATTATATGTTGATTAGTGGCGATGTGGAGATTCATATTTCTGTGAGATCATGAGGAGTTATTATTTTCATGGTATCCATTTGAAGACCAGTTCTCAATGAATTTTTTTCTTCATCCTTGAAGGGGGGCAGTTTCCCTAAGCTTCTAATACATAAATAGGGGATCTTTAGTGTGAGGTAGATCAAAATCCATCTTAGGACCCTTATCCATTAGCCTGTATACCTATTCCAAAATTGAAATAAAATGTAGAAACATTTTAGTTTTATTTTCATCCAAAGATCCAATGTTAGGTCACACCGTTTATATTGTTAATGTATTATATAGTTCTATTGATAGAAGAGGTTAATCAGGGGACACTATATAGGACTAATAGAATATGATAGTGGTGTTATCAATATTTATATCATAAGAAAGCTATGTTCTGGGGTTCTAGTTTTCATTGATATAGGATATTTACGATTACTTATGGAAGGTCATAAAAATCATTATCCTATATCTCACGGGGTGGCGGATCTCATGCCCCTTTCAATGGGTTATATTTTGTTTTGAGTTCAAGGTTATCTGTGTCACGAGATTTCTAAATATTTGAGTATGTATCATATAGATGGTTTTTATAATATGTCCCTCTATTGGAAAAATTTCATTATAGGTAGTAGTAGAAAGGTATTCAAGGTTTGAATAATAAGAATAGATATGGGATAGGTAGAGGATTGCAACATGATTCCCACTGTCGCTAGAGAAAATAGTATATCCATGGTTCATATCATCATAAAGATCGAAGAGACATTCTAGTATGTAATGGATAGTTTCATTTATTTGAGTATTCTGTCCTTGGTGATACATACAAAAATTAATGTAAAGTTCTATTTTTTACACTTGTCTTAATGATGTTTTTGACACGAGAGCTTCAAAATCCTCCATATCACCTTTCGTAGTCCATGATTTGGGACATGAAGATCAGTGGTTTCCACTTCCACTATATTTGAGTTTTCATATTAGAGGTGATGTAGATATGTATAACGTATTTATAGACTTGGAGATTATACTGGGAAACACCACTCTTGTAGAGATATTAAATGATTAGGAATAAAACCATATGACATTATCCTTGTAATGGATTTCCATTATTCAGTGTAAGTTTTCATGAATATAATAAGATGTAATATCATGATTTATAATTTGTATGGATATTATTCAATGTTTTTTGGTGGTTGATACCCTCAAATGGGTTAAAGAGTGTTCTTTCTAAGAGATCATTGATGATTGAGTTTTTTCGGATTTATTTAAAGGCCCAATGGTTGATGTATCAATATGTCGAGGAAGAATACCCTAGTGTATTTATTGATTATTTTTCATTATTACCCCATTATTAAGTGGTCAATATTGTGATAGATATGTTGTAAAGAATTTCATTTCTCAAAATCGTTCTATATAGGATGACATCTTCCGAGTTGATATAGCTTTAGGGATAGATCGATGATCATTTGATGTGTGGTTTTTTCATTTGAGAATGTCGATTTTTTGACCATTGGTTTTTTCAGAAATAATGTAGATGTTAGTTCATTTCACTATATGTATTAACATTTCTTGAATGATGTGATTATTAATAACTAATATCATATTCCACATATTGATGATTTATTCGATATGTAGAACGATTCTAGTTTGTTCTTAGTGGTAGATATATTCTCGAGATGTCATCAAATTATGTTGAAGGATTATGATATATTGAACGATTCTTTATGATTTCCTTATACAAATTATAATTTCATTGTAAAGTAATATGGTGTGATGGACAATCTGACAATGTCCAAGGGTTTGATGAACCCATATTTTTAGAGTTATCATATTAGTTCATCATTGATTTCATCAATGATATCTTTATGTTCAATTGAATCTATATAGGATCCTCTTGATTATTTATATGTTGTTTATGGATATATTCATCCCTAGTAACTATTTGAGTACTTTTTTCTATGTGAGTTCATGGCTTGTGTTATTCATTTCATATCGCATGTCATATCCCTACATAGAGTAGCCATGGATCCCTAAATGATCAAATAACTCATTTCACGGACTTCCCTACAAAGTAATATAATGGTGTGGAGATTCCATGATCATCTAGGATATTACATGATATTCGTATCTAACTCCCCATTGTCTATGACTCCTCAGACAAGATTGAAAAAAAGGATTATATGATATCATTGACTAGTTAATGTAAATAATCATTCATGTATCTAAAAATTAATATAGTCTATAACCATTTGGACCTAATAACATAAAATACACCCCAGTGTAATATGTACATCAGTTTCTGGCTATTCAGGTACTAGAAGTTGACTTATAGAAACATGGTCCCCTCTTTAGGTCCCACCAATGTACCATAACAGGTCATATGACTATTTATTATCCTCATAGGCTAGTACATTTTCTTTATAGTGTGATTTTTCTACACTCATAAAAAGCTTGGGAAACATCCCATAATGTCACCAATCACAATCACTATTCAATTCCAAAAAATCATAAGTATGTATTTCTAATGAGTTTGGATCCATTAATGATTATTTCACCTTGTTTACATGAGTCATATCATTTAGTAATTTGAACTTTTATTATTTGGCGTCATTATAATCACCTCCCCCTTGATCAAAAAATCATCATTATGGACCCTATATTACATCTTAAGCTGTGTGAAACACTTATGTATGGGTTCTTCATCTGATACTAGTGTATAAACTAGGTTCTTATGATATCATAGACACCCAAAATTAACATGGAAATCGGGTCCATCCATACCAGATACCACCAATTTCTCAAAAGAAATGTGGTCCCCTACCAAGGGCTAACCGTGTTCTTAAATGGTTGATATGACTAATGATTTTCCTTATAGGAAAACAAATGAACATTCAAGTGTGTTATGTCCACACTATAAAGTACCGAGGGAAACATCTCAGAATGTATCCCCATCCTGATCACTAATCCTTGAAAATAATTATTAAATGTGAATTTATGATCAAGTGGGCTCCCCAAAAGAATAGTTCACCTTGTTTTCACAAGCAATGTCATTTAGTAATTATCTATTTTTCATTTAGGGATGTTAAAGGGTAAATTCTAATGTTATTCATTTCCTAGTAAATTATTTTCAGTTTTATTTTTTCTATCATTCATTTTTCATTGTATTGGGAACCATATTGATACATAATAGATCATTTCATTCTTATGGATTAGTTAAGTTAAATCTCACATAGTGTGAATATGGTCAAGATGGTAAAAGATTTTTTGTTTATGATGAATTGGATAAATTTATTTATTAGAAGTTATTTTATAATTCTCATTGATCTCCGAATCATGAGGTATGTCTACTTTGATTGTGGCATGAAATTGCGATAGTGAAGGTGGATTGTGTTCTTGCAGGAATATATATTTGATATTTCATATAAAATAGAAACTGATAATATCATGTTGTGTTATATATTGATGATATTTATATATATTTATGGAAGGTATCATATTGATTTATCTTTATATGGGAGTGTTTCGTTGAAGAGGATATTTTTCTATGATGATAGTGAATTCAACTTTTATGCACTCAGTGGACGAATCCCAGTAGGGGGGTTATAAGGTGTATTTCTTGAGAACCCAAATTTCATATGTAGATGCATTGGATGGTTAATTTGGGTATAATAAACAATGGGTGTTTTCATGAGGGATATATTTCATTTCTTCATTAATGTGTGAGTTATTTCTATGGTCCATCCACATGTCTCCCTTAGTTGTACAACCTAGTGTGATTAATATGTTTCATTCATGAAGGGAATATATTTTGTGTCCAAGGTTGAATCCTTAATGTATATAGTTTTTAAACAAATATTTACTCAACTAGAGGCTAGTGGTTGGACATTGTTTTTCTAGTGGTATTCTCCAGCCGTAATATGTTCTCATTAGAAGTGGGAGGATATTATGATAGATAGTATTACTATTATACCTTGAACAAAGAGAGGAAAAAAATTCCATATTTGTGAAAGTGTTCCATTTGAAAAATTAGGGTCACTTAATATAAATAAATGATTCTATATTAGTATAGTTTGTTTGAGGTTGTACCTATAAGAGTTAGTGAGGTTCTACATATTCTTAATGATTATCATCTCTAAAATTGATCCTTGGTTTACCTCTAGGGTGTGAAATGTTCTTTATCATTATTGTGGATCTTATTTATTCTTTATAACTAATTTTCTTAAATATATAGATAATAAAATAGATAGAACCTTCAATAATATTTAGTTAAAGTTGTATGCATGTGTCATATATTTTATATGTTCATGGATAAGACATCAAATGTTGGTGGTGTTTTATACAATAATAACTTTCACGCCATCATTGGAATGTTACAATTTTAATATCCTATTTTCTACCATTCCCTTCTCCATCTTGTCAAACTGAGTTTAGTGAATCCTCAATTAATATGTCCAAACTATTCTATATAAGGATAGAGTTGGTCCTAAAAATTCATGATAAGATGATTTCTGCTCAAGGTAATTGGAAGTCATATATTGACCATACGATGATACCAATGATGTTTGATGTCGGATATCATGTTTTTGTTAAGGTAGACCCCCATAATGTTTACTAAACGTTTTTATGTCTAATTAATATTTCTCTAATGTTTTTTGGGCCCCTCAAGGTGTTGGCTCATGTTTGTGACATGGCATATGTAATAGATCATTGCCCAAAATAATCCCTATCATTGGGGACTTTCATGTTTCACATAATCATCATTATATTAATTATTAATATCACAACATCTAATAGAGTGGTAGAAATTTTGATTCATAATATTTTTTGTGTAGTGGCCTATTGATAGTTAGGCTCACCAAGAGAATGAGTAACAAATGCATGTTATTCACTAAGTTTGTGTATTACAATGACATGGTGTCTTCGAGAGGGGATATTATAATGTGAGTCATAGATAAATTCTTAGTTTCATGAATTTTTTTAATTTTTTTCGATTATATTTATTCAGTTTTTTCTATATATAGATCCTAAAATGGGTTATGAAAACTGTTTCTCTTCATTGACGAATTAAATTTATCCTTTCCATTAGTTGAGAGGTATCTACGTTAAAATAGTTATTTGGATACCGTTATTAGTATTACATGTTATTTAGTCAATTTTTTTATGTGATATGTTCATAATATTATTATAGTGAGATTTTTGCAAGGTGTCTCATGGGGTGTGGTTTTAAATTTTTTTTACTTTCTTCACTCTGATAATGATGTTAATTATTGAGAATGTTAATTCTTTAATGGACATAATATAATAGTTAAAACCTTATCGACATGTCCATTATAGATTCCCAAGGATTAAATGTTTTTAAAGGGTTCATTATGGAGTGTTTTATTTATTGAGAGGGCCTTGGGCCTTTCAAATGATCTTCATGTCATACTAGTAATAATGGTTGTTGGAGGACTAGTTGCTTTCATAGTATATGATTCACCATGTCCAATTAAAAGGATTTTTAATCCATTATGATATATTTTTTAATGCCATGTATGTTTACTAGCTAAGAAATAAGATTATGGAAATATCATGTGATGGTGTAGTGATTAGAATAGAAACATGATATATCTATTTTCACTAAATATTGGCCTATAAGTATCTTATCATGATGTTGTTGATTCCATAGAAAGGGGAAATTCATTATATTTCTGAAATAATACATAGAGGAATCAATTATGAGTATAAAATTATCATGAACCTCTTTTTATACAATATGATATATTAGGATCCATTATTTCAGTTAACATACCTTTTTGATATATGAAATGGTCACTGATCGTTGTTTATTTTAGCCGATTCAAATTGTGAAATTCCAGGATATTTCATAAGGTTGTTAAATAAGAATTTAGGTTAATTATTCTCTACTAATACTTGATCGACTCACCTTATCTCAAATTTCATTGGTTTATAGATTCATTACTAAAATTGACAATTTGAAATCTTATTTTCTCTAGTGATGGATTCCATCAATGGAATTATTATACGATTGTGTTTTTTCAAACATTTCAACACACACCTCGATTAATTTATTTTTAACTTATGGTTTGTGGAGATACAAATGGATTTTGTTCACAATACTCATTATCCTTATATTTTTAATATTCTTTTAAATTAACACATTTTATCATATGCCATAGTTTCCAAGCCTCAAATTTATTTTGTTTTTTAGTGTGTATTGATTTTGGTATATAGATTTTAGGATCCAATAATCCTTATGTCAGATTGGCAGTATTTCTTATGGATGTGGTTAATCCTCTTTCATTAACTCTAATGAAAAAATTATTGAACATATAAACTGATACATGGGATTGTATTATTGTACTATTATTTTATTTAAAATTAAAATTTTCACACGCTTCATTCCCTTAGATGATGGTGGGTTTACACACTATAAGAATAATATTAAATATTGAAAATAAAGGATTTCATTTTGTATAAATCATATGTTTTGATACCATTAAAATATACTTCCTCATGTTTTATATTATAGTATTGAAACTATATTTTTGTAATTGAATATTTTTTTTTTGAACAAAAATTTATACAGAACATAAATCCAACAATGTTGTTTGCTAAAAAAATTAACATGAAAGGTTTAAATAAACTATTATTATTATAAGTGTTGGGTAATAAAATGATGCATGATGAATGAGTAGTTGAATTAATTTATTCATAAGAAAATAATTTTTTAAAGGAAACGAATATATTGTTGATGATGATGAAATAATAATGATAAATGTTTAATTAATATGTTTTGAAGTTCCCAAATCAGTGTGAATCACTAGGAGGGGGATGGGTGATTCAGTGATCCATTTAAATCATTTTACTAATTGATTTTTTTAATTAGACCTCTTTGGATGGTTAAAGCCTTGATCCAATATTTGTTGTCTATCATCCTTACCTAGAATGATGTTGTAAATATAAATTCACTGAACCCAAGGATTTACATCTTTCAGTTTCAAGACCCACTCCTTTCTATGTCAGTTATTCTCCCCTACAAAGAATCTCCACTATAATTCAATTAGTAGTCACCATGGTCAGTACAGAGTCCCCCTATATCTATCTTGAGTCCCATAGGATGATCTTTATACTGCTTCCCATAGTGTTACTAGAGTCCCACTAGGCTACTTTAGAGTCCCACCGAAGACTTCTTCATCCTGGATTTCAGAAGAGATGTTTCTTGATTTACTGTGGATGGATCTTTTGTTCTTCCCTCATGAGATTCCTGAATCACACTTTCTCATGAATCTTGTCAATAATCTTTAACTACCTTTGGTAAGGTTTTTTTCCTTTTTAAATAATAATGATAAATTTCTTGATCAGTTCTAAGTTCACCAATGCTATGGAATTTGTTTCTTCTTATTATGAAGACTCAGCCTCACTATGATGTCTTCCTTTGGTGCAACCCACTTTTTTAAGAATATAATATGAAATAATTATGTAATCACTATCATTATTCTTGGATTATCAAACAATGTAAACTCAGATAAAATATATTCTTTAACATTGTATGGATTATGTCTCAATACTCATTCACATCATGCATGGATTTCATGGGATCCAATGCCTCTTCTATTTGGATATATCAATTTCTTTTTCATTAGTGCAATAACTGAATGCACTAAAACATCTCCTTTTTCATGGAAACAAACACATTCACTTATGTGATTATCCAAACACTCAAGATCAGCTCACTTTTCATCACCTGCAGTGATTATACTTCATTCATGAGTTTTATTGTATTTTTTCTTCTTATTTACACATGTGCACTAACAATATTTATTCATCTTTTATGTGTCTTCACATGTGAATGTGATTTCAGGCCTAAAAAAATCGCTTCCTCACTCCTGATTGTGTGAAAACCCAACTGGGTATATGTCTTTAAGAACACACACTTCCTCTTTCTTTTTCTCACTTAATATCACACACACAATGTCTTGTTTATTTCGTTCAAGTTTATATGAAATGTATTTGTTTACACATGAATATTCTTTAAACTTGAATGTGTTTGATACTTTATTCAAACAGGTGCCACTTCTCCTCTTCTCATATGTTAGTGCATGTATGCATGAACTAATCCATCTCGTGATTCCTTCTCTTTAAACAACCACGAACAATGACAGGTTGATTCAATTTAATCACATGAGCGTGTTCATGTATGAAACACCCATATTCTTATAATCCCATTCATTTCCAAGGGCAGTGTATGCGTAAATTGTCTCTTTGTGAACTCCCCATATTTTCTTTGTGAAACCAAATGTTTCACGGGTTCTTCTTCAGGAAAGGAGGTATGCTTGAATATTCCTTATAGAACTTAGGAGTCGTTCATGGGTTCTATCATCGTGGCATACAGTAAGGGTGCAAGTGAACCTATTCTGTACATGCGAGATGCTTCTCATGAAGACACAACGAGGGTTCAAAGAACCTATTGCATGCTTGTGGGAACCTCTAAATGAGGTTCGAGTTCTTTCACAAGCCATGGGTTTTGAGGTTCTTCTCTTCTTGCAAGGGATGCAAGGAACTCCTTCATGCAAGAAATGCACAAAATTACTTCACATAGTAGGGAGGCGCTAAAACATTATCTCCACATAGATTTGTTCTTTCGAGAATGATAGATTTCTCAATTTTCTCAAAAACATAGCCTTGGTTGAGGGCTATGTATTTATAGGAATGGATAATTCTATATCAATGCATTCAAATCCCTAGGGTTGAATGCTTTGAAAAACTGTGATCTTTGGGTTTGAATATTTTAAATTCAGGATAAAAGATCCAACAAGTATCTCAGTTTATTTTTATTCAAATCATAATCCTTCTTTCTCAGTGATGAAATCACATGGATGGGTTTAATAATGCATTTGAACCATCTATTTTTACATCTAGCAGGCATTGCACCCTTGGCAACATGGTTTTCCTCGAGCTCATTTGAATATTGTTATGTTGATGCATGAATGAATATTTTAATGCATGCTTGTGTTTGGTTAATCTAAAGGATATTTTTGGGCTTGAAATAAACTCAAATGATGCTTGGAGAGAAATTATCGTCATTCTACTCGAGTGCAGGTTCGCTGGTGGAGCTCGGAATATTGGAGGATGAAGACAACCTTAGTGGAGAGATCAAATAGTGTTGGTTGAACACCATGTGATGTGGATAGATGTGTGGTGGTGATTAGTTCCCGATATGTTGGATGCTTCGTGTGGCCAAGATCGCATGTGAGATCAGATGAGTGGCCTAGATTTCCTCAATAAAATTTTAAACTTCCCAACATAGAAATGGAGAAGTGGATGTGGGTCATTTATAATACAATCTGCCCCAACCACAACTCAGAATTATCCTCTTACCTCCATGGTACTGCCCCGTATCGTGTTCACCCTTCAGGAATTCTCTTACCTCCCACTCTACTCTTCAGGCCCACACTTATCACCCACAAAGCATACACTGCATGGGTTCACCACCGTGCATGCACCAATAGGCGTATACACGGCTGCACACCCTGCCTCATGTGGGGTTGGCCTTGAGGGCTTCCCTCGTGCATGGATTACCCTTGGGTCCCTTATGTGCTTGAGGTGAGGTCCTTGATAGGCCCTCTGTGGTTGGCCCCTTTCTTTTTATATAAGGTTGTATTACATGGTTACGAACCATGTGTATAGTACTAGAATACTGCATGTCCACCTTCTTCATTGTTTTTAGAAATTCAAACCACCAACCTTCTTCTCTTCTTCTTCTTTTTCATTTTGGAATAAAAATTAAAAAGATATTTAGTATTCCTTTAATACAACCATAGATGATGCCTGGGTCAATTCATCACGACTCATCCATTAAAACATAATGTTTGGATTCTACTTGTTGTGAGGGATGTGTTATCCATTAACACTTATCTTGGACTTTAAGGACTATGTGAAACAATCATATTATTTCTTAAACATCATCCATTTAGATAAAATTGATGATTCTTCATCACTTCATCCACAAAGTGATTATGGATGTATCTTCACTACCTTCCCCTTGAAATTTAGTATTGGATGGACTAATTCATGCATTGTAACAATGTATCACCTTGATACTAGTCATGGAACTTATAATTAGTTCATAAAATGTCAGATTTATATCCTCTTGGAGAATTGATCATGTGTAGTATTCAATGCTTTGAATCCACAACAAGTCTCCAAGGCTTCACTAGCTTCTTTATCAATACCTTTATTTCACATATTGAATTCTCATTAACAACGTATTGACATATTATTGAGAACAAATGCAACACCATGATCAACAATCTCCCCCTTTATATTCTTTTGTCAATATCACTTAAGAACACTTTGAATATGTCAATATGTGGGTCAATATTTTATACCCCTTATGAGAAACCAAATAAAAGGTATCAGTGGGGTCTGTTAAAGAACATGTCCTAATCCTTTTGAATAAAATCTTTTGGAATATTTATTATGGAGGGATGACGTCAAATGGTTCACTTAGCCGAGATACTTTAGTTAATAAAATCTATGTCTACTTGGGCTAATCTAGTGTATTAAACATGAGAGATATGACCTAGGTTTTCAATGACGTCCATAAACAACCATACATGTAAAATCACCCTCAGAGTGTATCATTTCTAAACCAAGGGATTGTAGATAATGATATTTTCAATGAAATTCTAAATCCTTCACATAATTCACCAAACATATTAAAAAGTTCAGGTGAAAGATAAACCTCCCTGTTCTACCCCATCTTTTCATCAATCAGTCACTCCCCTTTAATTGACATGATAAATACAATTAAGAACAAGGGACAAATGTCTAATTCGGATACCTCAGTTTCATCTTTTTTAGATGATATGAATTTCAAGATTTTTTATGACATAATCCTTTATATCATATCCTTAATATTTTCTCCCCCTTAGGGGTGCACTCACATTGATTTAGCATGGTGGATAATATCATAAAATATGATTTAAGATATGCATGTTGATAATATTCCACTGTGGATCACTTCATGTAATTATCAAATAATGAATGATGAGTGAAACTTTGAGTTCTCAACTTTATTCATTAAACTGCCTTCTAGATAATGACCTTCATATTCAATTACCTGCAATATAAGTAAATATGTACTACAAAAATATACTGGAATAATATGGAACACTACTGAGCTTATAAATAGAAGTATTGGGGCTGAGAATTTTTTCTCATCTGAAGAACTCCATTCTATGCAGCTCTAAAGTGTCTGGTACTCTTTGTACCGGAGTTTCTTCTTTATTTGACAATTTTATATTTCATTGTCATCATGGATTATTTAATGACATCCACCTTCAACATATGTGGATTGTTTGTCTTCACTTCTGTCAGTAGCGAAGTAGCTTTTACTTGTGAATGTTATTCAATTTTCAACATTTGGCATGGTAAAATAGTTAAACAATTGTTTTCAGGATATCCATTCTTCTTGAACCTTCCACACAGTAGTGTTGAGACACTTGGGTTTTCATGTGCTGACAAACCCTCATGATATTCGAATTTTACTTCATGTGGAATGAAATGTTTCTCTTTTTTCTTTACCTTAGATTATACATCATCTTCAAATCATTGTAGTTCACTATAAATTTTCAACTGATTAGACTAGATAAATAAACACTCCTTCATATCATTTTCTAATTTAGAGAATCCATATGAATTCTTGATTGTCTTGAAGTTACCATTCTTAGGAAACTTATTACGATTGTCTTTAGGAATGGCCTTAGTAAATCTCATCTTCTTCTGGATGGATTCTTCTTTTAGTTTCAGATTGCTTATATTCATTTACATGGTTGGTTTGCAATGATCCATGGTATGCCCTTTCTTTCCATAGTAGAAGCATCTTATCTTGGTTGAGATTGCATTCATGGAATCCAGCTTAAGATTCTTCTTGGGAATAGTCTCTTTCACTGTTTTCTTGACATTAATGTTTATCATATTCCTAAAGAATATTTTTTTGAGATCTTTTTTCTTTTTACTGCCATTGTTGTGGTATATTCTTCTTATCAACATATTCATGAAGAATTTCATGAATAACCCAGCACTCATCATAATTGTGACCATTTTAGTTGCAATTATCACAGAAGTCTTCATGATATTCAAATTTGTTCTTGATATATAGATTCTTCTATATCTATGTTATCTTCCTTTCCATTACAGTATGCTTCATTTCGTCGCATCTACATTCCCTGAATATAGGCCTTACATAATTTTCATATGATGACATATTATTCCATGAATCATTGGCATGAAGCCCAAATTTTCAAAAACACTACAAATATCCAAGAAATATATTTCTTTTACTTGTAGTATCAGTCTGGCTAGATTTAGTGAAATGTTTCTGGAATTGTCATTCTTTATATGGATAATCCTTTTAGGAGTTTATATTCTAAATAATTCTAGTATCCACCCTTGATTTTTTATGGATGTATAATTTTTTTTATCAATCCACATATTCCTAGATTTTGTCTTTGAGCCTGTACTTGATGATGGAACTGCATTAGTAAAATAAAAAATGACTGGTTTATGGGATACCTTTTTCTTGAGGGATGTTGTCAATAGATTAGAGGATGATCTAATGTTTATTTTTTAATCATATACCTCAATGGAAACTTGAGTGGATACATCTCTTCTTTCAGTAGTTTGGGAAGTTCCATCTAGGAGTGATTTCTGATTTTTCAATCTCACCTCCAATTATAAACATTTCATGTGGAGAGTGTTATTCTCATCTTCAAAAGATCTCAACATACTTTCCAAATAATCCTTCATAATTGTTATTTTTTCTTCATGAACATTTCTTAATTATTGCAAATAGATGTCAAGATCCTCTAGTTTATTGTCATTATCTTCCAGTTGAGAATCATTGACAACCATAGAGACATTGTGAAACTTTTCAAATGCATGGAAAGAATCTAAAAATACCATTTCAAAGATTTATTTCTCAAAAATACTTCCCTAAAATTCTTCATTAACATGAGAATTTCCTGAATTGAAATGAGAAATTTATTCTTCCTTTTCCTTTACATGTTTTTGGAGAGTGTTGGATATGCCATCCCTTTTAGCCAATAACTCTTCCATGGCATCAGCTTCTTCTTCCAACTGTATTTTTTCATCTTGAATAGTAATAATACTTATAGCAATGAGACTTTCCACTTTTCTAGGGACTTTCATCATATGATCATTGAGTTTAGTCTCAAGATCACAAACTCATCTATCTTTATCCCAACTTGTGCATGCTTCATTATAAGAATAATATGTATTATCACATGTTGTACCATTCAGATTACCTTCCGTAAAAGGTGTCTCCCTAATAGTAGTATGCTTCTTCCTCATCTTCCTTGTTTGTTTCTTATTTCTTTTCTTTTTATTATTGGATTATATATTTATTTGAGGTTGTTCACTCATATCCTCAAATCTATACTTCATAAAGACGTCCATTAATCTTTTATAGGTCAACATGCTCTGAAACTGATTGAAGTGCAAGATCAGTGTGAATCATTGTGAGGGGAAGGGGGTGTATCAGTGATCCATTTAGATCTTTTTATAAATTGATTCTTTTCAGTTAAACCTATATGGATGGATGAATCCTTTATCCACTCTTCTGGAGTAGCATTGCCTTACCTTAGATGATGCTATAAATGTAAAGTCCCTAAACACAATGTTTTAAAAGGTTTGGTTCGACAACCTACTCCATACGGTGTTGGTTATTCTCCCTAACACAGATTCTACAATATAATTAAATTAGTAATTACAATGGTTGATAAATAATCCCACTAAATCTCTCCTGAGTCTCACATGAGGTTCTCTATACTACTTTCAAAAATGTTACCAGAGTCACACTGGCCTGTTTCAGAGTCCCACTGCAGAATTCTTCCACCAGGATTTTACACGTGATGATTCTTGATTCAATGTGGATGGATATTCTGATCTTCCCTCACAAGATTTTTGAATCAAACTTGCTCATGAATCTCTTCAAGAATATTCAACAGCCTTTGGTATGGTCTGTTTTCATTCCTCAATATTTATGATCACATTCTTGATCGGTGCTCAGTTCAATAATGATCTGGAAATTCATTCTTCTTTTTATGAAGACCTGACCACACTAAGATGTGTGGCAATTATGCATGAAAATTCCTCAAGAATATAATATGAAAGAATGATATCGGCTCTATCCTTATTCTTGGATTCTCAATCACTGTAAACTAAAAACAAAATATTTTTTGTAACTATATCTGGATTCTGTCTCAATACTCATTCACTTCATTCATGGATTGCATGGGATCCAATGCCTCTTGTATTTGGATATCTCAATTTCTTCTTCTTTAGTGAAATAACTAAACACACTAAAACTACTCCTTGTTTTCTTGTAAATAATCTAATTCACATATGTGATTATTCAAACACTGAGGATCACCTCACATGGCATCATGTGAAATGTTTATGCTTAATACATGAGTTTCATGTAATTTCTTCTTCTGGTTTACACTATTGCACAAAAAATATTCATTTGTCTTTTAAGTGTCTTTAAATGTGGATTTTCATGCATGCATGCCCAATTTCCTTTTTCACTCTTTCTTGTGTCAAATCCCCACTGGGTATATGTTTTTAATAACACACCCTTCCTCGTTATTTTTCTCACTTAAAATCACACAAAAAATGTCATGATTATTTAACTCATGTTTATATGACATGTTTGTGTTTTAACACGAATCTTCTTTAAACCCAGATGCATGTGATCCTTTATGAATATGAGTTTCTATTCTCCTATTCTCAAAAGTGAATGCATGAATACATCCACTGATCCTTCTCGTGAGTCATCTCTTTACAAAACCATGCACATCCTCAGGTTGATTCAAATTAAGAACATGGGTGTGTTCATATATGAAACACCCTTATTCTTGGGTACCTATTATTTTCCAAGGGAAGTGTATGCATACACTTTTCCTTTATCAACTCTCTTTCTTTGAATCATGAAATCAAGATGGTTCACTACTTCTTCATTACACAAGGAGGTACGCGTGAATCATCTTCATATAACCTAGCAGTGGTTCATGTCTTCTATCATCACTGTGTACAACAGGGGTGCAAGTGCACCAGTTCCGGACACACATGATGCTCCTAATGAAGACACAACGTGGGTTTAAATAACCAATCGCGTGTTTGTGGGAACTCTTCATAGAGGTGTAAGTTCATTCACGAACCCTAGGGGTTCAAGGTTATTCACTTTTCACAAGGGATGTTCGGAAATCCATTGCACAAGAGAAGCAAAACATTCATTCACATAGTAGGCTATGCATAAACTGTCTCTCCATAGTGCTATGTTCTCTCGAGAATGAGAGCTTTCTTAATATTCTCAGCACCTGATCCTTAGTCGATTGCTTTTTATTTATTGAAAAGGATCCTCGCATATCTACACATCCAAATCAACATGGTTGAATTCATTGAATTCCTAGGATATTTAGGTTTGAATATTTTATATTAAAGATAAAAGATATGCCGAGTATCTCTATTTATTTTTATTTCAAAGTGAAATCATTATTTCTTGTTGATTATATCACAATCATGCATTTAAAAAGGAATGTGTATCATCTATTTGTACATTGAATGGGCAGTGCACCCTCAACATCATTTTTTGCCTCAGGTTCCTTAGAATTTCGTTATATCTATGCATGCATGAAACTTTTAATGGAAGCATGTGTTTGGTTTATACAGATGATCTCTGTGGGCTTGAAATGGACTCAAATGATGCAGAGAGAGATGAGATTGTCATTCGGCTCAAGTGCTGGTTTTCGGGTGTATCTAGGGTCTCCAAAGGTTAAAGACAACCTTGGTGGGGATATTGGATGCTGCCGGTTGAACACCATGCATCACAGACAGATGTGCAGTAGCAATTAGATCATGAGATGCGGGATGCGGCGTGCTGCCGAGATCTCTCGCAAAATCAGATGAGCGGCCAGGATTTCCTCTAGTTTTTTTAAAAATGTCTCACTTCAAAATGAAAACACAGACGTGGCTCATTTATATTAAAATCTGCCAAAACCAAAACTCAGAATTCTCCTCCTCCCTCCACGGTAGTTCCACGTACCATGTTCAACTAGAAGGTGTGCTCTTAGTGCCCACTCTACTCCTCGAGCACGCACCTAGGGCCAACTATGCATGTGCCACACGGGTTCACCACCATGCATGTACATGTAGATTATACATGGCCGGCACACCATGCCTCGTACGGGGCTGGCCGCAAGGGCTTCCCTTGAGCATGGTTGACCCTCTGGTCCCGCATGGGCTTGAGGTGAGGTCCTAAGCAAGCCCTCCAATGTTGGACCCTTTCATTTTTATGTATTTCAATGTTACATGGTGATGAACCAAGTGTATAATACAAGAATAGTGCATGGAAAACTTCTTCATTATCTCTAGATTTTCAAACCACCAACCTTCTTCTCTTCTTCTTCTTTTTCTTTTTGGAATGAAAATTCCAAATATATTTAATATTACATTAATCCAACCATGGATGATTCAAGGATAATTTATTCAAGCCGCATGAATTAAAACACAATTCATTGCTTCCCCTTATTTTAAGGGGTGTGTTATCCATTAACATATGTCCTGGACTATGAGGACTAGATCTAAAAATAATATTATTTTTTAATCATCATTTATTTATATTAAATTGATGAATCATAAATTCTTCATCCAGTGAGTTATTATAGATGGATCTTAACTACTTTCATCATGCCATATGGTATTTCATGGACTTATTCAATCGTTGTACAAATGTATCAGCTTGAAACAAGTCTTATAACATAGAACCAGTTCATCAAACGTCCGATTTATATCATCTTGGAGAATTGATCAATTGTAGTATTCATTTCATTGAATTAACAACATGTCTCCAAGGCATCACCAACTTCTTCATCATTACACTTAATTCACATATTGACTTCTCATTGAAAACATATTGACATCTTATTGAAAAAATTGAAAACCTTTCTCAACATGTTATGTTATTTTTTAATACTATAATATATTTTTGGATGAATTTATTATGTAATACATAGAATTTAATAGTTACGCCTTAGAATAACTTTTTTGTAACCAGTTATACATGAATTTATTAATCATTGATCATATTAAAATATTTATTTGGTAGAGATAAATATTTGGGGATGAATGGGAATTATTTTATGATGTCTGGCTTCTTTATTTTTTGGGCCTTAATATCACATTGACTCTATTTTTATTTCATTGTATCTTTGTGCTTTTCTATATATCTGATCATTATTATGTGATATAATGTGGTTCCGGATGGATGGTGGATAATGAGACTTGGTTTGGGAGTCAAGGGAATCCGGTAGCTATTAAGAACACCAATGGAGGCATAAATATATGGTAATATACATGGTCATGATGGAGATAGAACTAGGACTGATGGAACAATTTGAATCGAGGATTCTTTTTATTGTTTTGGATGTTATGATGCTTTAATTTTAATGAATTTTTATTTAATCTTGGATTTGTGAGTTTCTTATTTTACATAAATTCATGTCCCCTAAAGATGATGCATGTTATTATTTGTGACTATAAATTTAATTAATGGTATAATAGGTCAGGTCCTATTTAACATAGAATTTTGTAATGACGTTGAATAACAATTATTTTAACACATCATGTTGATGTCTAGTGGGAACGTAATATGATGATAATTTTGAGAAACCATGGGAATAGTTTTTTATTCATACAGGTCATGGAAATTGGTTGATGTTTTTTTAAAGTAGTACTAAGGATATTTAATTTTTTAATAGAAATAATTAATTAAATTTTATATATATAATCGAAAAAATTATAAATTACTTACACTTTAATTGTTCTATGCTTATAAGATATCTCGTCATTATTAGTGGTAGTAAGGGTTCTGAGTGACAATAGTAGATGTTATTCCAAAGGTAATGTGTAACAACCCATCATTTTTAAAATATAACTATTGTATCGGATATCATATGTGAAATGAAACACCTACAATAAAAAATAAATGAAATATATTTATTTGAATTTAATATCTTCAATAACTTGTGTAACATACAACCCCAAGTCTAATGGAACCATAATATAATATTACATAATTACCTTGAATTTTAATTTATGGTTATTAATATTATGTAAAATATAATTAATATTATTTATCAATGGATGATCAATAAAACAAGAATTATTTAAAATAAAAAAAAATGTTTTTTGAGGAACAATATTTTTTCTAGAAGAATTTCTAGTCAAAATTATCCTAAAAAATATAAAATTTATTTTTTAAATTATTAGAAAATTTATTTTAGAAAATAAAAAACATTTTTTAAATCATCATATAAAAATAATTTTATGGTAATTTTTATTGGGATTCATCTAAAATATATCATTTTTCAATGAATTGTAAACAAATAGTGAATGGTGGGGTGGGTTATTGAGTAGGAGACATCGATCCCCCAGAGCTTGATAACGAGGTTGCAACGACAAAGGGCCCGGAAGGCTTGGTGAACCTCCATAAAGTTGGTGACAAGATGTTAATGGATATGCCAGGGGTGAAAAACCTGCAATCGGAGGATGGGGTACTAGGAAAAGAGCATGATCCCCCTCCTGGAAAGTAGTGTGAGACAGAACAACATGAATATAATGCTATGCTTGAACATCCTTTAGAATTACTTATGAGATAAGAATTGTTAATGGTTAAAACTATCTTAACAATTAATTCTCATAATGCAGTGGTTGAAATAATGATGTAAAGTGTTAAAAGGGTGCCTCACAATGAGGATCGAAGAAACTGGATTGATAAGTAGGATTGGATTTTAATTCAAGGCTTCAACAAAGGTATGATAAGCATTGAGGAGTATATCCAATCTCGGGACAAGTTGGCATAAAGGGTCGAAGCTGTTCTGATGGAGGAACCAGAAACGTAGGTAAACAACTTCTCCTAGAATCTTTTTAGGGAGATTAAATCTATTAATCTGTAATTTTTTTAATGACTTAGTGTCCACTTCTATTGCTTGAACCTTTGGTTTCTATTTTTTTCTTTAAAAGTGTTTGATAATAAAAATTTAATTTTGAGAGTTATTTTAATTATTTATATTAATAAATTATATTTTTCATTTTAGTTATTATTAAATAGTTTAATTTATATATCTATGGAACCAAATTATTTAATTTGAATGATCTTTATATGTAAATTTTATATACAATCATTATAAACTTTTGATCATTTTATCTTTAAAACCCACCTTTCTCATCGAGTTTTTATGATTATTTTTAAAATAAATTTGACCATTGATGTGTGTGGAATCAAGTAAAATGGGTTCAATATTTTGCATACAAAAAATTTATTCTATTTGTTAAAATAAAAATAATTATTTACAAATAAGTAATAGTAAAATTATTAAAAATGGTTTACCAAAGTTGTGGAAAAACTGGCCTTTGTAGTGGTTAAACTGTAATGGTTAATGTTAATATTACCTAAAAACATGTTTAAATTATATTTTATAGGAAAATGTAATTCATATAATAACTAATTATTGATAATAATTGATTTTTAACACTTTGTAAAAGTGATTTCTTGGGTACACCATTCTCAATTTAGAAAATAGATGTGTACTGATCATGTCACCAATAAAAGGCCACCCCCTACTCTCTACTTAACACCTTTAAACCATTTTATATTTTCTCATATTTAGTAAAATAAATTTACCACATATATAACCTCATCATAGGTGCCTAATTTGGATAAAAAATCATACCTATAACAGATTATGGTGAAAACCTAAGGAGGCTACCCCAGAGAGACATAAAATTCATTAATGGGCATTTTTATATTATTTATTCTTCCACATACATAAATTCATATTAAACCATGATGATATTTAAAAATTAGTATATTCTATATACTAAGATGTGTATATGTTATATTCATGACCTACAACAATCCCCACATCCCTCAAATGGGTTTTTATGTCATCATTTACATGTATAGAAGACTATCGTCTCATGATCTAATGTGATTAGTTTTTAAATTAGCACCTATTGCAGTTGGATAAGATGATTTATATAAATAATATATAAAATATATATAACATAATTATACAAAAATAGAATTTTTATCACACAAAACTATTTTAAATTATTTTCCATATGGGATATAATAACGTGAGCCACATATATGGTGGACAACCGCCTCACGAAGTGATGTGTTAGGTTTTGTAGTAACGCTTTAATTGAAAGATAATAAGGATAATTATAATTAATATATGTGAAATATATGATATAATTATGTTTTTCATGACATATGTTTCTTTTATAAATGATAATTAATCTTTTTGGTTTATAAATTTTCACTCACTTAATGATTATAACATCATTCATGCATATGAGGACTATAACCGTGACAAATTCATGTGAATCTCTTTTTATAACCATGCCAAATTTATAATATATACAAGTAAATTTAAAGGAACAATATATTAATACCGATATTATTTTCATTCAATATTGATAAAATATTACCTAATTTCTTTCGATATTGATTATTGAAAATTGAAAACATTACTTATATGTACGTAAGGCCTACTGTCTCTATGATTGTAACATAATTAACTTATCATAACATTATTTTACTATTGATATTCAAATTAATTTTTTATGAATAATTTTCAAAATTATATAATTATTATTAATATAGTTAATATTAAACTATATATTATACAGAAGAACTGGATCTTTTAGAAAAAAGGTATGAATGAGAAAAAAGGCAATAAACACCAGAATAAATAAAAATAATGAATTAATAATAATGAATGGGTGAAATAATGTTATTAATGAATTATATATGATATTTAAAAAAAATAATATGGTTCTATTATAATTCTTTAAAATTATTAAAATGATGATAGAATATTTTAAATAATGTTTCACTACAATGAATCATGAGGTTAGGGACTCCATCTCAATTACCCTTCATTGTGGAATATTGAAATGATGTTCACCTAATTTTGTGTATATGATGTATATAATTCCCATTTTACATTTAATATATGGATTCAATAATGATTAAATAAATTTTATGTCATAATTTTAATTATTTCATGTAAGGGGATGTATCATGAAATTTACCATGCTGTAATGAATTTTATAAATAATTTTATTTTCAATTCATTATATTACATATTCATTTTCACATGATATTTAATATTATTTATATAATGACTTTTTATTATATTATTTATTATTTTAAATAATTATATGTGGATTTTAATTATATACACATATTCTATTTAATTTTAAATATCAAAGAAAATTATTATCCTTATAAGTGACTTCATCTTAATTTACATTTCGTTAAAACATTTTTTTTAATATGAACCTATTCAAATTTATGTGGTGTATATAATTACCCATTGATGAGTTAAAATGAATAACTACTTTCTTATGTTGAATAGTGATCCAATTAAATGTTATTAATATACTCTTTTAATCATCGATATAAATATTCCCTAAACTAAATGTCATTCTATCATATGTTGTTTACATTGATAAGTATTTGATTTTCCCGTGGAATTTTAAATATCTATGTTTTCTACACAATGAGGATATTGGATTATAAGTAATGTAATTAATTATCTAAATCGATTATTAACAATATGTTGAATGATTTTAAAATATAGTTATGTGTGGAGTATTCATATTGATTGCCCCTCAATGCATTTGAAATTACATGAGATGAATCCATCATATTTCCTTAGTAAAATTGGTTTATACTGATTAGTTATAAACTGTCATGATTAAATATCATGATAGTAGAGAAATATTAATACCTACGATCATGGAATCTTAAATTTATGCATTTCTATTTTTTAGAATTTTATTTTTTTTGAAAATATATTATCACTATACTCATTTCATTGTCAGTTTATTGATTAAATGGATTTTTTTCAGTAATATCTATTGAAAAATTAATTATTCCTTATCTATTTATGTTAGTCACAATTTTTATTAAATGGAATATTTTTTATGTTATCAACCTTCCCATTTTTATTATTTATCATCTTAGTATGATAGTAATGTCAATTAAATGACATGTGTGTTCATTTATTTACCATTCCATGTCGATTATTCATATTAATTAAGGATCGCATCCACTACACTAAACACACACTTAGAATAAAATCACACCCTTATCTTTATTCATTTACTAGTAATCCAATAACTACACTATGAATTTTAGGAAATAATATTCTATATTTAATAATCATATTCCTAAAAAAGATTATGTAGAATTTGGTGTTTTCATATGTAATATGGAAGGAATTGTTGTATCTAGTTCACAAAGACTATAAAACAGATCGATTCTTTCATATAAAATTCATCGTACCTTCTTCCAATGTAATTAATAATACACTAGATATATTCTTATATGGTAGGGGTCACTATGTTTGGTATTATTGGAATTTTAGTACCCACCTTAGAGACTAGATTTAAGAATAAATTGACAAGGAAGCATAATTTAATGATAGACATTGAGTATAAGGACAATTTAACATCCTAATGTTTTGGTTAGGAAGATATAATATAGTAGTTATTAGGATTAAATCCTAATATAGATAATATAAGTTGATGTGGTTATATAGCAGATTTACCTTGCAGAAATTACACCAAAAGGGGATCGGTATGAATTAACTGATCATCACTTACTACACAAAAAAGGGTCCTTACTACCCACAATGTTTGAAACTCTTTGTGGATATTCTTTGGAAACTAATATTTTTTATTTAAAAAAATTATATAAGATTTTAATATTTGATGAAATTGAATAAACTAAGATAAACCTAATGTGTTGTAGAGTGAAAGTAATGTCTCTAAAAAGAATTTTAAAATTAATTATGTTTATAAAAAAGTGAATAATATAGTGATTTGATGGGGAAAATTATATGAATGATGGATGTAAATAAATATCATCTTAGGGATCCATTTATATATTTTTTCCTTAAATGTGGGAAATGGGGGAATTATACTTGTCAATTTCCTCTTTATATGTTTGGACTCAAACAAAAGAAAATCCTCTCTTCAAATACAAAAAACGAATTAATTATTTACTAGAATTGAATAATTAAATTATTGAAGTATTTTAGTAATTGTGTTATTTTTATATGAATCATGAAGCATCAAATGATTGTGTTAAATTTTTTAAGCATTAGTGTATTAATTGACATAAGAGTTATTATAACCATCATGGGTTTTTTATTTTCTGATTGATCATATGATCAAATTCAAATAAATCATTTTTTAGGATTATTATGATGGGAGTCTGCCTTGATTAAGGATAATTTGAGATAAATTTATGGTAATAATACCCCATATATATGTATCTATTTTAAGGAAAAAGTTTTTTTGGAATAATTCCAATAGATTTTATAGAAATAAGTATAATGGTTTTGAAAACAATTAGTGATAATTTGATCGTTAATGACAATGTTGTAACAATCAAATAAGATTATTAGAGATTATGAAAAAAATACGTCTCATTAATATTTTTTAAAATTTTATTGTTAAATGATTATTTTTATATAATGGATTTCCATAATTTTTTTGTTAAATTTTATATGATTTACATTAATATTATTTTTTAGTAAAATGAAAACACGCTTGTTGGGAGACAACCCATAATGTATGACAATCCATTGGGGCCAGAACCCATGACTAATATTTGAAAATGGTTTATAACCTACTATTATTATACATCATTTATTTAATAATATTATATTGTTTCTATAAAAATTATCTAAACAATAATATTAATGATTAGCTTCTGTTGTTTCTTCTGAGGTTTAGAAAATAGTGAATTATATTGAATAATTTATACTAGCCATGTTAATTTTTTATGATTGTTTGAGATAGCTAGAAATACTTTTCACTATATTATGGATCTTATGATATGTTAAAAGAGAATTTATATGATTTATGAATGATTTTTTTATATTAATTTCATGTATTAAATGATGAATACCAATTTGATTGAATTACAATGAAAGGATGAAATTGTTGTTATGAAAGATAAATATATCATATTTGTTAATTTAATTATAAGAATAAAAGTAAAATAATTCCACAACATTAAGAAAGAGATATTGAAATAAAAAATTATCATATTAAATTATTTTATGATGAATCATATGGCCTTTATATTATTACAGACTTATGGATTTAGGTCATTAAAATTCAATTTATCATTCAAATTCATGTAATGAATGACCATTATCTCTCTCAATTATTATGTGAACATTTCTTCACTGTCACAAACTTAAAATTCTACCATTGTTACCATACGTAGTTTTATAGTTTTGTGTTATTTAATATGATTTTTACACATATTAATCTATTATTTAAGGAATATTTTACTAACCCTTTTCCATTTTCAGTTTCCAAAAAAACCAAATCCCTAAAACATGATTATTAGGATTATGTTAAAATTATGAAGATAAAATTTATTTATGTTGGGGAAAATGTAACAACGTGATATTTTTAATTATAATCATTTTATTCAATATCTTCTAATATTCCCATCACCATGATTAAATAACCCATGAAATATATTTATTTATATTTAATCTCTTTAATAGCATGCAGAACATGCTACCCCTAGTATAAAGGAAATGTATTACATTATACAATTATAACCTTGTTGTTAAATTGGATTCTATTTATTATACTGACTAAATTAAAAGGTTATGGTTTTTTATATATTAGAAGTAAAATCAGATTCATTAAAACAAAAAATAAATGTGTTTTGAAAACCAAATATTTTTCATATAGAAGGTTTAGTCACTCATTGCAGATATAATATAAAAATATTTTTACCACATATAAAAAATTTATTTTGAAAATAACATTCATTCTGAATTCAAATCTTTAAAATTATCTTCAGATGATTTGTTTTGTTTTTTATAATATATTTCATAAATCAATAAAAATGATATTATTGAATTTTATTTTTAAACTAACGATTCATTTATAAATTTTATAAAGATAAATTATATTATTACTTTTTTTCATTTAAAATTTATAAAATTATACATCCATTAATACAATTTTGGTCGGTTCAATCATTTCCATTTTTAATTTTGACATAAAAACAATAAAAACTATTGATCATTTTTCTTTGAAAACCGTCCTTCTAATCACATCTGTGAGAATAATTTTAAAATGAAATTTTCCATTTTTGTGAATGGAATTTCTAAAAATGGATAAATTAATTTTAATCTAAATATGTTTTATTAACTATTATAAAGAACATAATTTTTTAACACAATTAATAGTAATAATAGAAAATACGAGTTTATTGTGATTAAGGTAAAATTGAGTTTACTTGGGGTTAAACTGTGTAGATAAGGGTAATAATGACCTACAAAATTATATATATACTTTTTATTCACATTTTACCATATCATGTATACATATCTAAAAAAATATAATTTTACCAATTATCAATGGGAAAACTTGGGTATACCTTTTATTATTAATAATTACATGTGTGACACTCACATTACATAAAAAAGCCCCCCCCCCCAATCTCCAATTCACACCATAAAACCCATTTTTTTCATCCATGTCCTTCCAAAATCACATAAAAAATTCTATATAGTCATCCTAGAATAAATAATAAGAAATAATATACAACATATGATGCATTTTTTTAGAAAATCGGACAACGTTACCCAAATAAAGATAACGTTCTTTAACAGACAGTATAATTATACTTCTTTCGCCACCTCCATAAATTCAAAATTACTAAAGTTGATATAAAATAATTGCAATATAATATATTCAGTGATACTTTTATTTTAATATGATGACCTAAAACCACCCCACATCAATCAAATGTGTTATGAATTCATCATTCAGGTGTACGGTGGACTATAACGCCATGAAATGATGTATTTTTTTCTCATTACCACCTCTAACAATTGGCCATGATGATGGATATAAATTATATATATTATATTTATCAAATAATTACACCTATAGAGTCATTATATCATATATATAATTTTTCATTTAATTTTTTAGCGATATGAAAATATCTATTTTGTATATGATGGACTACCGCCTTAAGAAGCGATGAGATTTGTTTTTCAGTAATGATTTAAATAGATGATAATATGGATAATCTTAATGATTATATCTAATATAAATGATATAATTATTATATTATTTAATAATTTATATTTATTAAAATAGAATATTTCACTTTCTTTCAAACATTTTCACTCAACTAATGATGATAACATCATTCATGTTTGTGTGGACTATCACTTTCACGAAGATATATGGCACTATTTTCATCACCACACAATGTTTATGATATATATATATATATATATTTAATTATATTCGATAAAATAATACGGTATTTATGATATTATGATAATTATGAAAGGACTAAATATTACTTACATCATTTCCCAAGTGATCATTAAAAACTAGAAATGGTAGTAAATGATATGATATTCATACAATCTCCCTAATTATAAATTACATCATTTATCAAAACAATACTGAATTATTTTTATTAAATAATATATTAACAATAAATATGATTATTATATCTTTAATATTTCTTATTCTAGTACTCTCTTTTTGATTTTATATATGCTTCCTCATCCCTGATAGTAGATTGGTTATCATTGTGAAAATGACCAAATCAAGACTATGTTTTGATGTGAATGAATTTTTTGTGTCATTTGTTATCTATTGTTATATTTTTCATTTATTATCATTTAGTTTATTGACATTATTGGGTTATCTGGACTTTTTTTCCATCTGAGGAGGGGATTAGTGACATGGAGATGGGATTGTAACTCAATAAGGTACCCAAAAAATCATATGATAAAATAAATCAAAACACACTTACATTGTTTTAAAATATTTATGGTAGAATTATAAGACTGCAACATTCAGTTTTATGTCCTTCATTAAGGATGAAAATATAGGGTTTTGGCCCCGAGGTGGGTTCTTACGAATATAGTTAATAAAATAAATAGTGTCCATGTAGATCATGTTACATGCATCACCATTATAAACTATATGCCAAAATATTTATTGAGAGGGTTTATACATATAAATATACCATAAATTTCCTTGTTGGGAGTATAAACCATTGATAAAATATGAGATTTAATTGATCATACTTCTCGATGAGGTCTTGCATTGGGGAAATACTCATCATGATATTGGTAAAATCATTTCCAATCTCTAATGACATAAGTCATGAAAAGTGTGAAAAAAAGAAGATAACTAATGACTGTAAACATCACATGAGTAAATATTTTTGTGGGGCTTATACATTAAAATTTTCCATAGACAGCTATGATTTCCAATCCCTTGAATAATATAGAATGGAAATTCATCTTTAAAATGGTGGTCTATATATCCTAGTTATAATAGGAACCCATGTTCTCATAATTCAACTCTTACGTAACCTACAGATGGAATTAAGCTAATCTGGGAAGCTGTGTTGTTGTCCTCCCAGAGGTGTGCTCTCATGATTCCCTACTAGGTTTTCTTATCGCATCTAGTGTCTCTACGTTCTCATTCATGTGAATTTTCAATGTTTTGTTTCACCCCTATCTTTCATCATCATCAATATTATTTCGATATTGTCCATATCAATTGTAACCAAATCTAGCTTCTCTCGTCTAGGTTCATTTATGGTTCAGATGAATTTGATCAGTGGAGGCTTCTAGTATAGTCCACTTCAGGTGGCATCTCTAGTGTTATTATATCATACGGGTGTTGTTCCATCCAGGTTCATATTCCAAATAATAATCCCCTTTCATCTAAGGTAATTCCCCTATCTTTGAATTTGATCAGTAATCCTTCTCATTTCCCATTTTCGAGATTCTTTTCTTCCGCTCTATATGGCTATTTTGTCTTTCTCAGTAGATTTAAGATTTCTTGTTTGACATTGATGGTTATTAAATTCTGTTTTATATAGGTTTTATGTTGATGGATTCTACAAGGTTAATTTTGGAGGTCCATTATGCTCTCAATCTAATCTGGATTCCAGATCCCTTACTCCTTTCTAGGATAGTTGGGTGTGCCTTTTTAATAGTGGGTTTAGGGATTTTTTTGTGCAAGCTGTATGATCTTCTAAGAGGCGTCTCTTGTAGTTTCCTTATTCTGTTCTCTAGGTTTTTTGGTGGTTATAGTATAAGGTTTAAATCTATTTGTCTTTAGTTTCATTAGGTTATTATTTGTCGTAGTATTTTTGGTTTGGAGGTTTTTTACATGCTCTCGCTATGGATGATTTTGGGTTTCCATCCTGGAAAATGAATATGGTTCTATGGTGTGGATGGTGTTGTACTATGATGGAGTATTCATGGAAAATATGGATTCTGGTATATTATTTCCATCATTTATTCAATTCACTCTGTATTTTTCGGAGGTGTTTCTTAATAGCTTGATGTTTTTTATACCCATGTTGATCAAGATTTTTACTGTTGAGGTTGTGCGGTAGTGCATGGTTTGGTTTCCAATGTGGAGTGATGGTTCTTGGTTTGGTTTTTTAATTTTGAAAATTTGTTGTTGTTATGTGATGTGGTTTGGTTATGATGTTGTTACATGTTTTATCATTTCACTAACTTGGGAGGGAGCTTGAGGCATCGATATTTTCCTCTTCCATTTTGTAGTATTGTGTTTCCTTTTGAATATTTTTTCCTATTTTTTAATATGGTTAGGAAAAAAAAATTGGGACTTAATTTTCAATGTGTTTTCATTGTTAGTATCCTAGAAAACCAACTTATGGATTATTTATAAAATGAAAAAAAGGATATCAAGGAGGGATTAAGCTACTTCGAATCTTGGGTGATGCATACAATTGAAATTATGCATGTTGATAATCCCGCTTTTGATTTGCTCATAGAACAAGAAATATAATATATTAATGGGATAATTCAATCCCCTTAGTTCATAATATCTAGGATATGTGGGGACTTGCATTATACTAGATTCATGTTAGAGCTCAGTCCTTACAAATATGTGATATATATTTGATTTAGACTTGATATGGAGTCCTCATTGTTAAATTAATCTGGAATATATTGATTGGTTGGGATAAGTGATCACACTTTATTGAATTATTATAACCCCCAAGGATTGGGAAATCATTTTATTATTACGATAATGAAATCCTATGTTTCATATGCATTATCTATCCACGGGAAAATATTGAGAGATGATTAAAATGAATGGTCTACCGAATATGTTTGTTATAACATGGTGGGTCTGTCTAATACGATAACATCAATATGGTTTCATGAGATCATAAAATAATTTTTTTATGGAAAATCCCATTATAAATATATTAATTGACCAAATATTCATTTTTGGGTATTTACATTGTATACGTAAAAGGGTGTCTACTTGAAAATGTTGATATATACATAGTTTTCAGTCAACAATTTCCACGGTATCTACCTAAAATGTCCCATATTTTTTCTGGATAGGTAATATGATGTCTTCCTAAAATAGATAAAATTTTAATGGATTTGTTCTTGAAATTTCTCTAGTGAATCGTGTTATAAATGACGAAATTTCCAATGTTATTTGTATGTTTTAAGAGTAAATGTACATTAGTTTTCACATGGTCAAGAGGACTTTTATGGGATTTATTCATATAATCAATCTGACTTGTTTCAAATTTCATTGTTTGATCAAACTAAATTTTCCTAGTTTTCCTCTCTTGATCATCCTGAATTTTATGGGAAATCATCACATAATTATAAAATATTTTATGTAGGTTTTTCACATCAGCAGCATGGAATGTTCAAATAAGTATTCAAATGATCATACATAATCTTAAATGGGATGTTTCATGAGAATTTTGAAATTTCAACAGACTATCCCCAAAAAATTATGGCATGTCGGGGTATGTCTAAGGGAATCGTGAAACCAGTGATTCACAAAATCTAGTAATATTAATATAGTCATGCTATAGTGACTTGAAAATATTTTCACCATCATGGGCATGATAATGATCTCACTTCCTAAGGTGGTATAAACATGTCTAATGATATCATTATCAAGGCCACATATATTATAATTTATAATGGATAAGGATTTCATGTATGTGGATATTTTAATAACATGGAATGGGTGCATTATAAGAAGGGTTCTCATGGTATAATTATCATTGATATGTCTTCTGATTGATTAAGTGGCTCTCACGACACATTTTTCTTCCATCATCCATTCAATAGTACAAAAACCATCATATGATAGCATAGTATTCCATGATCAAGTACATGGATCCCCTAATAGTCTAATGGATTAAATAGATAAATCTTTTGTAGACATTATAGATGAGATATCAGGGTGGTGGATATGTGATTCAATTGATCTATAGTGCATCACATGTGTGCTTCATGATGTATTCCTCTTTGTTCATGTGATGTTATTGGTGATCATCTGCATCTCTCTATACAACATCATATGTTCCTATAATGGTTAAATGATTTTTTTATTGAACAAATGATACATTATGCATCTTGTGATATCCTCAAATGAGGTATTTAGTAACTTAATGCAGTGTCTTATGTTTTCCTTGAATGAAGAAATTCATGAGAAATTGAGTAGCATTCATGGACACGAGATTTTGATCATGCCTCCATCATCCTAGTGTGATTTTTATGAAGGATGGAATGGTGATTATCACATGATGGATTCATGTCAAAATTTTGTATGGCTCAAAACATCAAAAAAGGGTTTCTTTGAGGGAAGAATGTGAGAAGAAGGGTGAATATGATCATGTGAGGTTTTTAGAAGGTGTGTAATGCATTAATAAGATAGATATGGATTTTTTAGTATATTTTTATTGAAGAATAGTTTTTTGATTCAACTCCACACTATTTTTATTTAATGAGTTATTTTTATCTGCCTAATTAGGATAGGTATATCATCCTCCACTCGATCTAGTAGTGGTGTCTGCAAATGGAACAAATGCACCCACACCTTTACTCATTTCACCCTCACATTACACTTACAATCTAAGAACAAATACTAGCACTCTTCGGGATCACCACAAGCTCTATGCTCACTCATATTTTCTGCCATAAGGCTAGCTAGATGGATCCTGAGGTGTGGTTGTGGAAACTCTCATAGGGTCACCACATTGATTTTTCTTATTGGATAGGCCAACTAGAAAAAAATTTATTCCTTAAATAGTTATCAAATTATTCAATGTGAAAAGGGAGAAATAATTACAATAAAATATGTTCATTTATAAAATGAATCACAATGAATTATTCATTTATGATTCTACCTCCATGCTCTTCATGAAAAAAATATCAGTATTTTACATAATCATTAGACATCTCATATCTTAAGTGGAAAACTTCTTGGTAAATAATTATGGGTGCCAATTATGTCATTATAGGTACATGTAGGGGATTTTAACACTTCCTATGGTAGGTATAATCATGAACATGGATAAATTTTATATTAAATAGATTATAAATGGGGTTAGCCATTATCCCATGAATGTGGTTCTGATTTCACAAATACATGTCACATTGTGATAGTGATTCCCCAGTTATATGACATGTTCTACCAATATGTTTCATCATAACCCTTATGGTTTGTACTATGACCTAATTGGGTGAATGGGGTGTAGTTTAGAAAACATGATGGTCACACTTTGAAAATAATACTTGGAAATTTATTAAGGGTAATTATGGATTTTTTGGATCATAAATTAGAGACACTAGGATATTTCATCATCAAGGATTCATGAGTGGGAGAGATAAGTATCATCTTTTCTATTAATATTAAATTTTTTCACTCTTTGATAATGTATTTTTATAAGGTACTTATCACTTCGATTTTTAGTTTTATCTATTCCTTATACTATTTTTCTTCAACATCAATTTATTTTCAATATAGATTCATGTAGTTCATATATTAGAGATGAGATTCAGTAGATACAGAGTTAATGTTTTAAACTTTACATGGATTTTTAAAAGGTATATATTAGGTAGATAAATAGTATGAACAAACATAATCAATAATTGTTTTAATGAAGGTACTATTCTCTCTAAATTATTCACAATATTTTGTTAAATTTTACAGTTTCTTGGATTTGACATGTACCAATTAATGGTATTTTTGAAATAGTTGTTTTATATAGAATGTCATAGGATATTTTCGTACCACCTCTTGAGGTGTTGGTTAGTGGAAAAAACTCAGTAATGTTTTAGGTTATTGTTATAATTGGAATAAAATATAATAATATATTATAAATTGTTATCATTAAATAATATTTATATTTATATATATGATAGGAGATCATAGTGTTTATATGATGTTGGATAGGATTTACAGAAACTATATCATTATATAAAAGTTTAAGAACTATAAATCGATTATGTGGTCCCTTAATGTCTCCTTATGTATAAAAATCATCTTTATATTCATGGAATCTAACCTATTAATGTGATCAAAACAATATAGAAATATATCACCACCCCTTGTGTTACTCAGTTTGAATACATTAGTAAAATACCATAGTATACCATTTCAAACTAGTTAGATCATCCAAATTTAATGGATATGTGATTTATCATAGGAATGATCTTGTTATAAATGGATCATTGAAGGAAATAACTAAAAAATGACGAATAAAAAATTATTGACCTGAGATAGGTTCTTGTTGTTCTCTTTTGTAGGGGAGTGTAATCGATTGTGAATGCATTTTCATTTTTAGAGGATGATATAACCTTGATATTAGATATATGCTTCAGAAGAAATTTACTAGAGAGTGGGGAAATGGTTCACTCCATAATTGAATTTTATTAAGGCGGTAGGTGTACCCTTTGTTGGATGATAATGTGTTTTAATTTCTGAAAAATACCCATTCATATCCATGGATGTGAGATGTGATTTTTTATACATAACTAGTGTTTTTTATAATGTGTTTAATTTTATGATTATCATACCATTTTGTGATCATGGAAATAATGAGTAAATTTATAAACTCTAATTGACTCCTGTCGACCGAGAGATGAAAATAAGCAAAATGTTCCTATATAGGGTTCGCATAATAAAGTATGGCCTTTGTAAGCATTATAGCATACTAATTTTTAACTAACCATTAATAAGAGCAGGGTATGGATTTTTTTTGAGTTTTAACATATAAACTAGTGTTTTTCAATTATTATTATGTATGGATGAAATCATGAGTCTCGATTCCATGGTTGAGGGGTTGACCAATGGAATGTATAATGGGTTTTGGGCATGTGGAGAACCCATGTTGTATGTGATTTTAGGATATGGGGATATATTATTCCGAGATTATATACATATATGTCTTAAATGATTTTATCGGGAGGAAAAATTTACATGGTTTTACATATTATTTTAATTTCATATCAAGTGATATGGTTGGATTTAGCCTCCGAAAAATGTTGTCTTCTAAACAATTCTAGTTTGTGTATATAACCTATCAAGAATATGTTTTCCAATGTATTTATGGTGAGATTACATATTTGTGTTAAATTCAAGGGTTTGGGTTGATTTTATGACATTAGGTGTATGTGGTATATGTGAAATCTTATGAAAGTTGGGGTTACAAAGCCATTGGTTAATGATGTCATTCTTATGGTCCTAGGTAGGGATTATAGAACCTCAGTTGTATTCTATTTTAGGTTATAGAAAGATTAATCCCATGGGTGTATTCTATAGAATTGTACAGAGTTAGAGTCTCGTGGTAGTATGTTGTACATGTTATGGGGTGGGCTACAATCCCCCATTTACAATATGGTTTTATGTAGGGGATAAACCCCATCAGGTGGAAGAATGACAAAATAGTTCCAGGTAAGGAATGAGACCCCTAGGTTGATTGAATCATAATGGTTTTGGGGTAGTACATGGACCCCCCAATATGTTATTGTATAGGTTCGAGGGGTGGATGTGGTTCCCAAAAGGTGGTGAACGTTATTTTAAGACACATTCTACATTGAATAATATAGGGATTATTAAATATGTGATTTATCATATAATTTAAGAATAATCCATGGTTATTTTATTTTATAACAACAAAATTTTATTATTCAAGTAATATCACATGGAAATGTAGTATATATACTGGTTATAAAATAGAAACCATTTTTGATGGGATATTTAGTTTTATACCACACTACTCATGAATATTTATCAATTTAACACACGACAATACCTCGTTGTTTGTATGTAGCGATAGAATACATACCTGATATTGGATTATTGTTCTGGAGATCATTATTGATTTCCAAATATTTTCATTTGATTATACTTGGGGAGGGTAGAATATTTTCATTCTATGTATTTTTAATTCTTTATTCATTATGACATTTTATTATAGTGGGAGGACAGTTGGGATGTATAAATGTAAGGGAACATGATTTATTTTATGGCTATTATTCTTTATTATTCGGTGTTATTTTATTTGTGATATTGATGTATCTGGATTATTTTTTCACATTGAATTGAGTGTATAGTCTCCCCATGGTAACACAACATACCCTCACTAATATTTAGTATCATTAGAGGTATGGGGAATCATTCTTGAGGACATGTGGGCTCTCAAGTCTATACATTGGTATGTGGTCTTAGTTTGGGGATATTATAAATTTTAGTTCATATATGGTTACATTTAGGAAATTTTAGTGAGTAAATTACATAAGTGATAAAATATTTATTTTATTTTGAATTATATATCATTGATTTTTTGGACTGCGGTTTTGGGGAAAATGATCCTTCCCTTGGTGATGTTGAACTTATAAGGTTTTCTAGGATTTTTGGAGATAAATTTAATCTTTGAATAACAGATAACTTATAAAATTATTTTAAACCATTATATAATCTAAAATAGAATAATAATAAGGCCAATTAATGATTGAAAAATGAAGTGGGTGATTTTTGAATAATTATTTTATATAGACATTAGAAAGAAACAACACAGTTTAAAAAAAATTCTCATCATACACATATATAGATTTTTAGAATAAGGATAGTATAAATATAATCACAATTATTAAGGATTAATATATTATTATATATCAAATAAAATAAAGATACACAATAACTATTATATTTTTATGAATATTCTAAAATTCAGTGTGAGATGTATGTTGATAAAAAATTTCTTCATTGTCTCTCATTAAAAAATATATTGATATATAGAAGAAGGTGGTGGACACATAATAAATTTTGATCCATCCATTAACTGTATAATAAAATATAATGTACAATGACTTTTCTTATACATAAACTAATTTATTGGAGTTATGCCATGAATCCATAAAATAATATATATATATATATATATATTATTGTGTATGATATTGGTATGTTTTATTGTATGACATATGTGTTACATATAATGTGTTAATTTTCGAATATAATATAGTATGATATAGTAAAATTGTGTTACAAATTTTAACTAAAAATAATATTATAAAATTTAATATTACATTATATGATATAAAATTTTGATTGAAATAATAATTTTAACATCTAAATCTTTACCATTATTTGAAATCATTAATAAACAATTCATAAGAAGAAATGACAAGGAGATTCAAGGTTTCATTCGAGTAAGTATGTGAATGGTTGAAACTATATAGTCTTAAATTATGAACATATGATTAAATACATATAAAATATGGGAGTATCCCAAATGGATATTTCAAGAGGAAATCTTTATTTTTATTATTATCAAAGTGATCATAACCTCATGTTCAAACTCTATAATATCCCTTTTTCAATCTATATTATTAGTCAAGAGGCACTATTATACCATGTGATTTATATACAATCATACTCCATGTTGTTAGATGATTTTTGTATCTAGTGGATAAAAATTAGATTAATGATGTAACACAATGAAATTTTAGGAAAATGTTTTTTTCGAATCAATTGAATCTTTTCGATATTTTTCATTTCATGGTACACTGAATTTAGATTGTGTTATATGAAATCACCAAGTTATTATTATTTTTACGTAACATAGAGTTGATTTTTCCATAAATGAAACCCTAATATTATCTTACAATACACACGAAACTATTTTTTTCTTCTCATACATATAATTCTGTGTTCCTTTGAGAACATGTGTTACATAAAAAAATATTATTACCGAACTAAAGTATAATACTGATATTGTAATTAAAAATTTATTATAATTACCACCTATCCCATTGATTATAATTTAAAAATATCATTAACTATATTATGAAAATATATTTTATAGTTGTATATAAAATGAAATCTTGGTCATTAATTAGCTATAAACGACTGTGTGTGTTGTTTGAAAGTAAAGAAATTTCTTTTTAAGAAGACTATTTTTTTATTTAAAAGCTCAAATTTATATCAATAAATTTAAAAAACAATTATTGCTGATTTTTTTCAATAATACTTTTACATTTAATAATAAATCATTGTTTTTGATACTCATCAAATTGTTTTTACAAGTATATGATTAGAATAAATCCAATTTTATGAATAAAAAGATATAGTTTTCAAAATGGTAATTTTACTACTCTTTAATAGAGAACACATTTTTAATATAGTTTTTGAGAGTATTAATATTTTTTATGAAAAAATAAACATGATATTATATATCATGATGTAAAAATTTACTTTGGATTAATATTTGGAATTATTATGATATGTTTTATATTTTCATGGGTACTGAAAAATACTAAATGTTAATTAAAGATAACTTCTTCATAAAAATAAGTTACAATGTAATGTTGTATATTTAATTATTTTAATGTATACCAATAATAAATATTTTTCATTTAATCCATTTTAGTTCATTGGAATAACTTTCTCATTGAATTTGGAAATAAAATCATTTCAATATTATGAATGTTTTCCCCTTAAAAATATGTTTCTCATTCCATTAATGGGATTAATTTTGTAAATATTTTTTTCCAATAATGTATTTAGAAATATGAAATATGGATTTAATATTTGTATTCATAAGTTCCATATTTATAAATTTTATCACAATTATTTTTTGACCATAATTATAATAAAAGTAGTCAGTGTTTTACCACGATTAATTTTAAATGGGGCATCTAAGGGTAAAATTTATATTATAAATCATATTAAAATACCCTAAAAATTTAAAAAATGTTACTAGATTAATTTTATTCGATGAGTTACAAATAAGGATCTAAAATGAATAATTTAATAGGCAATTCTTCATGAAAAGGAATTAAATATTATTAAACACATCGCGAATGACAAAAAGTCACAATTTAAATTTAAATATGTATTCTATTTTTAATATGGTGTTAAATAGAATATATTTAAGATTATATATAATATTAGTGAAGAAAAAAGTATTATATTGATCATAGAAATTTAATATTTTTTTGTGAATAAATAACTATCTAAAATAATTAAAAATGATTATTCAGTAATAACTCAATAAATGAAATTGTCAATTAAATGGAATTAGAAATATTAAAAAAACATAATTTCTCTTTGTTAAGGTGATTCAAGATAATTATATGTGTTTATGACATATTTTTTTTATTTAATTAATTTTTTCAATGTGATCTTGTAGGGTTGGTTTTCTAAATGTAAATGTTATGAAGATTGTGAGAATTTAGAATTATGATATTTAATGAAAATAATATATTATTAAATTATTTAAAAAATAATACAATATTATATAATTAAAAGGTATTCTATAATGTTGGAAATATATTTAATTGGAAATTATTTTTCAATTTACAATTATACATTTAAATTAAATCCCATTAATGTTAAAAATGTTTTTACCACTTTTAAAATTAAAATAGATTAACTACAGGTTAATCAAAATGATAAGGGATATAAAGGAAAAATAATTTTCCTAAAACATAATATTGATTACATTAAAAAATTATAAAATCATTTTTTCAAATTAATGTCTCATTGAAAGTATTTCTATTTATATTGAATTTATTATAAAATAATCTTTTGGCTTATTCCAAAAGATTCCCTCCAAACTCTTATAAAAGAACATGTCTCCTCGTATTCTCTTCACACTTTAGAAACTATTTTTTTCATCCAAAATCTATCTATATATCCTCAAAAAACCTTAAATTCATCCTAAAAGTATTACATATGAAAATATCCAATCGAATGAGTCTTTTTTATGAATCAAATGGATATACCCAAAAATATGGTAACATTCATCCAATAACTTTTTTTGTTTTATTTCTTTATCAAAACCCATAAAATAACTTTATGAATTTTAAATATATTTAAATTAGTATAATCAATATAAAGATATATTTTTATTTTAATTTTTACATCTCTACCCACACACATCAATCAAAGGGTTATGTAACTCACTGATCTTGTGTACGTGAAATTACTACCTCACGAAATGATGTTATTTTTTTTCTTTACCAACTCAAATCACTATTCATTCTGATGGAAAAAATATTTAGATAAGATATATATGAATGAATAATGATACTTTAATTTAATATTTATATATATATATATCCCATTTTCTATCCTTCTTCCAATACTATATGAAATGGATTTAGCATTCATTCGTACATATGGCCTACAGTCTCCAAGGATGATTTATTAAATTTTCTATTTATGTAATATATAGATAACCATATATATATATAATGAATATATATGATTTTAATATCATTATGTTCATTCTGTAAATGATTAAATCATAATCACTTTTTGGGGACCAATAATAACCTGTCAAAACACGTACAACAAACATAGTAGTTATCACCCAAAACAATCTTAAACTTGGAATAGTCAATAAGAAAGTACTATAATATCATAAGTAATTCATATATGGTAATATATATGTTAGTATTTTTTAGAAATAGATTTATAATAAACATATATTTATTATAAAATAGTTTTTTAGGAGTAAAAAAATCATCAAGTCATAAGGTATGAGATTCTTGTCTCATGTTTATTTAATTTAGACAAATTCCCTCTACACTACTAGTTTATTTTATGTGTTGTATATAAATCCTAGAATGTAATTTATGAATCTTTTTCTGAATTTTTATGGGTATATAAATATTTTTTTAGGGTCTATTTAACATCGGTATTACTATTCAAATATTAAAAAAGTATTAAGGGAATTTTTTCTTAATTTTCCTTCTTTATGAAAAGTGTTATCGTATGCATATACATTTGTTTACAAGGTGAATATACTGAAAATTAAAATTATTTATCATAAATATCTTTATTTTCATGATATTATATGTTTTATGTAATATTATTATCTCCTCAATTGGAAATAAATGTTCCTTAAAAACAATATTGTCTAAAAATATCTTAAAATAGTTTAAATGATCTTCTATGCCTTTTCAACAGAACAAATTTTAATGATTTTCTAAATTACATAAAATGTTTCATTTATATGTTGTAAATATTATTTTTAAAGAAAAAGAATTTCAAAATATTTTATTCTTTAAAAAGTTTTCTATTTAAAAAATGTAAATGATAATTTCCTCAATAATTATTTCAATTCATCCTAGAAAAACAACTTTCTATATAAAACAACACTACTTTATGTTAATTAATCTTTATAAAGGTTATTATTAAATGATACTATAATTTTTATTTATATTGTTGAATTATTTTTACAGTGGAATGATATTTGTGAAACTTATTTCTTTTGTACAAGATATTTTATTATTGAATGATGTTCATGAAACCCATTTAATTCCATGTGTTCTGATATGATGAATGGTTTATGTTCTTGTGGAACTATATGTATATATTTCATTATGTGAATGGTGGTTCTTATTTAACCTTGTAATTCATTGTGTAAATATTGATAATTCAAGATGTATATATTTTATTCAATAACCTGATTTCATGTTAACAATTCAATGCGTGGACTAGGATTTGATGTTTTTAATTTTTGACGTGGAGATGATTTTCTAGAGAATATATTTATGCAAGGGCCTGATTTCATGTCCATTATTTTTTGAGTGAACCTGTTACTATTTATACATGTTCAAAAATATATAAATTTATTTTGATAGCATAATTTCATGTCATATTTCAGTGATAGGATATCATGAATTGTGTTATTTGACTCTCTTCTAATTCATTTTTTATTTTCTACCAATATTTATTATGTGATTCGTATTTTTGGTAATTGATATATAGGGTATAGTCTTATAACATTTTTATAACGTATTCATTACTTTTATTCTTAGGTTTATTCGTACATATCTCTATTTTTTCACTTACTAATCATTTTAAATAACCCTTTCTTATGATTGGATTCCTTATGTGAAAAAGAAATGTTTTATGTAGAAGTTTTACTGTGGAAGGCCTTTATGAGAGATTCAGAAGATATTTCACTAATTTAATATAGTTTGATCCATATTTCGAAAGGAACTAATCAATTAGATTTCATGGGAATGTGTTTTTGTAATGTTATGAATATTTATCTAAAAATATTTAATATTAATGTTTGAAAATCTAGGGTCATTATATTTGGTATAATATGAAATTATTATTGAACCTTTGAAAACTCAAATGGGAAAATTTTAGTGACATCTCTAGGAATATTTATAATTTTTTGTCTAGTGATTGATATAATGATAACCCTCTACTATCATATGCTTAAAATAGGTTTCATGATTTAGACATTCTATAAGTTTTTTTTATGATTATGTTTTTTATTCTTTGATAAGTTTTGTTCAAACTATGATTTATATTCCTGGTCAATTTCCAGAATTTAAAGGAACATGTTTAACATTTAATGCTTTAGATGTGGAATGTATGAAGATTATAAAAATAAATATCAAAATGGGAAATATGATGAAAAGAATCTCGAAGGTCGTATAATAATTTTTTATACAACTAAGTATGAGGAGACCTCAAATGGATTGTTATAGTAATTGAATGTTCTGATAGTATAGTCTATATTAAACATAAGATTCATCATTATATTCAATATTAGGAACCCTAATATATGATTTATATTTTATATTAGAGTTATTATTATGATTATAATGTCTAAATATTATATTAAGAATAAATTTGGATTATTGAATTGTATTTTTTTCATAGATTATGTTATAAAAATCATGAAATATATATTTATTTTTTGAATAAGTTAATCATTAAGGATACAAAAGGATTTGTTGAATGGTGATGAGAAAATATAAAAGTGATCTAATTTTAATGTGATATTCATGTGAAAAATTATAATAAAGGAATGATATCTATTTTATATTCAATATGTTGTGTTAATGATGTTTGGATAAGGATTTTATGGATATGAATAAGAAAATTTGATGGTAATGTATAACTTTGAAATGATTAAGTGTTTTTTTGGAAAAAATTATTGATATCACAGATTTTGTTTACAACATGTTTGGACTCAAAAAATATGTCTAAAGGTCTTTGGAATAATAATTAATGGATGTATTAAAAAGTGATTTATGGTAATTACCATGCTTCAAGAGATTGCAAGATAAAGGTAGTCCCATTTTTTATGTGGAAATCCAGAGCTACATTATGATATTAGGGGATCAATGATAAACTATTTTTTATAAATATAGTGACATTATTTATAATGTTTTTGACATTTATATTTTATAATGGTTATAATGATAGATATTTATAGAACATTTTGTGCTAATATTTAGATGAGGTTTTAGATATTAAAGTATTAAATCCCCAATTGAGGATTTATCCATATTGGATAGAATGTGTTAATACTTTTTTATGTTAAATGAGACAGAATAACATATCATTCAATGGATCTCAGGATATTATAATGGAAACATCACCTCAATATCTTTTAATTAGTGATTATGTGTAAATTGATTGAAGAATAACCAAAGGTTTAGATATTATTTGGAATAAAATGTAATAATGTATGTATATCTTCTATTAAAAATTATTCAACTCTATATGTATGATCAGGAAAATAATGTTATTATAGTACCTTCTATTCCAACGAATCAAATAGACCCTTAGATCATCATAGCTTTATCGTCTTTTGATTGTTAAATTTTTCACGACCTTGTTCTCTATAACACTCCATCAGAACATGATAGTCATATTACTATTACATGTACATGTTTTCACTTCCCAAATTTTTTATCCCTTTTTTAAACATAGTTGTGAGTTACTTTGGGGAACCGTTATATTTCCAACTTTTTCATTTTAAACTGATGTTTTAGTATTCATATTTTGGATATGTTTTTTTATAATAGTAACATTCATATATTAATATTTTTATTACCCATAATAATTAAAATGAAGAAATTAAATTTTTGGGGGTACAATGTGACACCACTAGAAATTTATAATTTATTTTGTATTAATTGATTCTTTTTAAAACTTTTCATTCCAAAAAATTAAGAATATATATTGTGTTATTTGATAGAATTAGGTCATTATTTCTTTGTACACAACACCAAGTATATTATTCTATACATGAAACAAATAGGTTAGATATAAATTCAAGAAACATAGTGTTAGTTTTTTTAACACAAAATAATATTTTATTTTTAGATATTTTATTACATCAATTACTTTGTTTTTCAAATAATAAAATAAAATATTAATATTGTTATAAAAATATGATTATAGTTACCACCTATTCTTTGGAATATTAATTAAAAATAATATTTAAAAAATAATGAAACTATAATTTAGAAATGTATAAAAAATTAATCCTTGGTCATCTATTAGCTAGAAATTATAGTAAAGGATATTTTAAAAAAATCAAAATCCATTTCTATGAAAAGTATTTTTATACGTACAAGTACCATTTCATGTAAATTATTTAAAAAGTCTAGTATTATTGAATAATTTTATAAAATTTATATATGAAAAATTCAATCAATTATTTTGACTAATCCAATATATTTGATATGCATATGATATAAATAAATCGAATTTTACGAATATAAAAAATAATTTTTTTCAAAAGGGTAATTATACATCATTTTAATGGAGAACATTTTTTAAATATAATTTTTACAACTTTTATAAATTTTATATGAAAAAATAAAATTCCATTTTTTAAATAAGATTGTAAGATTTTATTTCATTTAATTTTTAGTGTTATGATAAATTGTCAAAATAGTGACTTCTAATTAAAAAATCACATTCATTGAAATAATTTATAGTATTTCATTATATATTTTATTGGTTTTAAATAGTTATTAGATCAAATCATAATAATTTAAGCTAATTTAGGTCATTAGACGAAATTCCACCTTGAATTTGGATGTAAAAACATTTAACCTATTGAATGTTGTTCAATATAATACCATGTTTTCTTGTTTCATCATGGAGATTAATTATAAATTAATTTATATTAATTATGTGCTTATAACTGAGAAAAATTGATTCCCTCTTTTGAATTATAAGGATATTTTATAGTTATTAGGTACCTTATATTTCTGAACAATATCAACAATATCTTTTTGTTGGATATTAAAACATTTCAATCATTTGAATGTTTTCATATTAAAACATGATTTGGTATTTCATCAAAAATATTAATTATAAATTATTTTCATCAAGTTGGGAGTTTGAAATTTTGAAAAATAAGATTCCATAATTTTAATTATAGGTACCAAATATAGTAATTATTTTCTTTTTTGACAAAATTAATAGTATATTTAGTAATTTTTATTACAACTATTAATAGAAAATCATGTAATTAAGGGTAAAAACGACATTATAAATATTATAAAACTACCCTAAAACACGTGGAATTGTTATTGGATTAAGATAATTAGACCCTTGTAACCAAAGGATATAAATTGAATAATTTAATTGAGACTTTTCCATGAAAAAGATGTAAATATTTTTTAAATCAAAGGGAGTGATAATATACCACACTCATACATTTAAAATGTATAATATTTTTACTATGGGTTAAAATATTATATTTTCATGACTATATATTTTATTCTGGAATATAATGAGATTATCCACATAATAAAAATTTATTTTTTTATTTTTAGAAATGAAGTAATCATCATAAATTATTACTACATGATGATGCGCTAATTAAAAAATTATTGATACAATAAATTAAAAGATATTCGAAATATTAAATGAAATATAATTTTTCTTAATTATATTAATACACGAATTTTATAGTTGAATATATTAGTTTTTCAAATAGTTTAATTTTTAAGAAGTTAGATTGATTGACTGCCTTTCATAATTTCAATTTTATGAACAGTGTCAAAATTGAATAAACTAATATTTTATAAAAATAATAATTTATTAACTTATTTAAAAATGAAAATTTTAAAATAAAGACTATGTTGTTATATTAGTTCATATATATCTTATTTTTTCCATTTCTATTGAAATTAATAATTTATATATAATCATTACATCAAATTAATATTAATTACTTTTTAAGAATAGTTAAAATTACAATGGATTGATCCTAGGTTAATCAAAATGATAAGGTATAAAATGACACAAAAATTTTGTAAAATATATTGGATACATATTTTACAACCATATAATGTCTTATATTCTTATAAATGGAATTTTGATGAATTTGTAATGATAATAAATTTATAATAAATTAATCTATTGGGAAATTCATAATGTTCCCCCCTTTCTTATAAAATAGAACCTATCTTGATCTTCTCTTCACATTTTAGAATATATTTATGTTAGTAAAAATCTATCTAAATCACATACAATAGTCACTCCATTTATTCTAGAGGCCTTACATGTGTCAAAAAAACTACCAAAGGATTCTTATTGTATGAATCAAAAATAAATACCCAAATAAGAGGAAACATTCATCAATGATGGATTTTGATTTATTTCATCCTTTAAACAACGAATTAATTTCTATTTCATGTTAATATTATAACCGTAGTGTCCAAAATATACTGATATGATGTTATATTAATGGTTTTAGCATCACTCAACCACACTTCCATCAAATGGGTAATGAACATACCATTTTTATGTACAGTGAACTACTGCCTCAGGAAATTATGTTCTTCTTTTCTTCCATTACCACAACTCAATGTTGGTAATTATAATGGAAGATATAATTTAATATTATATCTATGACATTAAAATTCTACATGAATAGTAATTATATATATTTATATATTTATATCATTTAAATTATTTTTTCAATACGACATTAAATAGAAGCAGTGTTCATGTGTATGTACGACCTACATATCCATTATAAATGTGTTTAATTATATATATATAACCCTAAATATGTTTATATTGAATATATATTATATTTACATCATTTTTATTACTTAGTAGATAATTAAATCATAATATATGTATGGGGTCCAAAAATAATAAGTCCAAACATGTAAAAGAAACAAAGTAGTTATTACCAAAAACATAACATAAACGTGTAATTTTTAAAAAAAATGCTAATATAATGTCATAAGTATGTGATATATGGTATTATATTTATGAATATGGTTCTATAATAGATGTATAATAAAATTTTATTAATTATATATGAGGTTTTCATGAGTATGAAAAGATTGAATACATAAGGTAATAGATTATTGTCTCACATTTATTTATGTGGGACACTTTTCTTATACCCAACTGATTTCTTATGTATGGTCTATATATTTTCAACAAATGTTTTTTTAGATTATTTTTATGAAAATTTATTTTTTTTATCCATTTTTTGATCACTTTTTCATTGTGTTTATAAATCAAAAGTTACAAAATCAGTAAGTGAAATTTGTCTGAGTTTTCCTTCTTTAAGAAATATAGTTTTTATGCACTGATATTCATTTAAAATATGTATATAAAAACATTGAAATTTTTTTATCATTAATATTAATATATTAATGATATTATAATATTCATATTATTTTATTATCAATTAGTTCGGAAATGTGTATTCCATCAAAACAATGTTTTAAATGAAATGTATTAAAAGTGTTTAAATAATCTATAACACATTTTCTAAGCTCACCCATTCTTACATTTCCATTCCAATAGTTATAAATAAATATTTTTCATAGTATTACTAATGAGGAATATCATTATAAGATATGTTGTAGACATTTCATCAATTTTAAAGAATGTGTTCCATGATTCCAAAGGCACTAAACTATTACAATTCCCGGGCATGTGTTATTAATGTAATGAATATTAATCTAAAAATATGTAATATCCAAGATTTAAAATATTATGTCATTATTGAAGATTCTATAGTTTATTCCTATGTGATATTTTTCAACCACCATTTTGTTATAATACAGATGTGACAATGGTATTTGAGGTTTATATGTTCATTATATAACTTATACAAGTGGAATTTAGCCCTTAAAACCCCATTATTGGAATTTGGTGTATGAAATAATAATGGATTATCAATATAATATTGAAAAATTTTACATATTTTTATCATATTGATATTATATTTGATAATATAATATTATATATATATTTATCTATGATTTTTCTTATCATATGGGATATCATATCAAACGATATATAATTTCAACTATGGTTGGTCTGATGATATTCCATTCAACAATCAATGATATAATCACCTAGTATGATTAATGATATCATTATTGTAAATAAAATATATCATCTTTGGATTTCAATGTAATGTAGGTAATTATATGGGAATCATAGTGTATTATATCGTTAATCTCTAATGTTACATGGGATAAAGATGTATAATTGTATTGTATTGGGGATATTTTTGTTTATCATAAAATATGACTGAAAATTATCCCGATGAGATATCTCTAATGATAGTGGATGACATATTATAAGTCTTGCGGTTATTATTGATAAAATATCTTGTTCATATCGTATATAGTTATATCATTTATGTACAAAATCATAGATTATGATAGATTATTCAGACATATTGTACGATAAATCGTTCTGAAAAGGGTTTTGTGTACCACCGCTTATAAATCATTAATTTAGATATATAATATATCATTAAAAATGTTATTATAAAGAAATGTATCTTTATTAATCAAAAAATACTTATTGAATTTAATGATTATATTTTTTATGAAATTAATATAAATGTTTTTTTATTTATATAATTTATAAATTGATAAAAAAAATATTTTAATTTTAAATTTATTATTATATATAATTAAATTTCTTATGAAACAATCAATAAATTAATATCCATATTATTAATTCTTTATATCAACTACCTTTTAAAATTATATAGCATGACTTTAAAACTGGATATAAAATATATATATATATATAATCTATATATATAATTTATAAATATTATATATATTATTAAATAAGGCTATATATGAATTCTTTAAATTTTACATTTAGAGTTGTTCATATTAGTTAATTTTTAATGTTCAAATTAGTCAAATTATTTATCAATTTACTTGGACCAAATAAAAATTGTTTTACTTATTTATGTTATCAATGATTTGAAAATAAGTTTTTTATATTTATGTTATTTATATAATATATTTTAAAACATTATATATCAAATATTGAAATTTATGAAATCATATATTTAGGTAAATTCGGTATAAATAGAAAATATATTGCAATTCTTAATAGAAATAAATTTTATGTGCTTATTTTTATTTTAATATTTAATGTAAATAATTAATTCATAAATTATAAAGTGATTATAATTATATATTTATGAATTTTAATAAATTATTTATCTCATTTTTCAATTTTATAATTCTAAATTTTTCCCCTAATTTTTCTCAAAATATATTTTTTTATATTTTGAATGGTTGTATTATTTAATTTAATGTGTTAAGTTTCTTTTTTCAATTTTTATTTATTCATATATATAGTCAAATTCTATGTATGATAAATGATTTAATATTCTTCAACTATAAATTGGTATTATGATCTTGATATTAGTAGTTTATTATAGATTATACAAATTGGGTCATCAAATTATAATGTAATTGAGGTTTCTCTAGAGTAAAGCAACCTTTTGATGAGGGACTTTTGTTCATAAAACTCTCTGGAATAGAGGATTCTGAATTGTCTAGAATTGTGGGTGAAGTACATATTATACTCCTAGATTAATTATGTGATATTATTGATTTAATAACACAATACAACATTACATAAAAGTTTTATATTTAATTATTCATGAAAATAATTTTTATACATATGAATATATATGGCCTATAAATCAGGTTCTTAACACAATAAAAAATGTCTCTAATGAGATAAAAATAAATATAATTTTAAAATATTAATTATATGGAAGGAATTTTATTCAAACTAAATTAATAGAAACATGACTATATGTAAATGGAATACACGTTTTAATTTGGTGAGTTTCAATCCTTGTAAAAAAAATGTGTTAAATTCCATCAAAATTGTTCACTTATCAAGATCTTGATCATCTAATAATGTTTTTTCATTATATAGTTGTGTTTCTCTATATTATCATATATAATAAAATAATTTTATTAAATGATTGTAAGAGTCACATTCCATGCTTTTGTAATATTATTTGGGTTACAGAAATCTGGGAAACCTAATAAGATAAGGTATTATTGGAATGTTTTTGAGTTTATCAATATAATAGATTAGAAAACTATTTTTATTCATATCATGAATAATATATGATATTATTGTAATGAAATAGAAGCCTAATATTTATCTAGTGAAACAAAAATTATAGTGGACTAATTACATAGTGAAATTTAATTCTCTTCCAACTAAATTATATGTTATGTTTAAAAGGGGTAATCAATGTTGGGGGATTATATTTAATAATATTAATTAATAATTAATTTTAATAAAGATACATATATAATAAAATATTTTATTATATATTAATGAGATAAAAAAAATGGATTATCATTTTGACATCAATTATAAAGAATGTAGTAACTTAATGTATGAAACCCCTGAAATGAAACAAAATTATGATTTATTCTTAATAAAATGAGAAAATCCTTAGGGGGAATGTTACCAAATTCCGAGAAACCAATTTTTTATGTAGTTCTATATCTTACCCTATTTTTTAAAGGAAAACTATTGTTGTTAACAACTGTGACACACACCATTGTTCATAAACACACCATGATATTTTATTAATATTAATGAATTGCAATTAAATTAATGTTAATCAATATTTTTACAAAATTATAACGAATATATTAAAATTACAGAATTGATATAAATTTATTGATAAATTATCTACAAATATGAAGTAATATTAAATAAATACATTTAATTCTTAAAGAAATATGTTAGATTCAAAAAATATTTTTTTAAAATATAATGTTATATTTTTTTTATGAAAATTTTATAAATTTTAATTTAAAAGATAAGATTAATTTTTTGAATCCTCATATCTATATTAACATACATTGAAATTTTTGAATTTTCACTAAATATTAAAAATTACATATTTATCTAATTTGTTCATTTTTTAGGAAATAAATTTAATTAATTGTTGGATGATATATTAAATAGATATTTAAAGTTATATATTAAAAATTTTATATATAATATTACAATATATTTCATTTGAATAATAAATTTTCATGTTTTTAGTATATTTTTATTATAATGCTTAAAACCTAGGTTTCTAAAAACTCTTCTAAGTGCATAAATCCTATCCATTTTAATTATTTAAAATAACCCATATTTTAAAAATATTTAAAAAAAATTATATATTATATAACTAGTTATAAGTGTTTAAATTCACATATTGATGATTAATTGTTATTTGTTTAAATTTATATCATCTTATGCTTGAAAAATAAAATTATTGAATACTAGTTTTTGACAAATTTTATAGCATTACATTTAAATTTAACACTGAATGATTTTTTAATTTAATTTTATAAAATTAGTCCCATATTTTGGAGTAGAATAATTAAAATTATATGATAATGGTGAATGTAAAGACCCGTAAATTTCAAGGAAATTTTTTTCTTAATTTTCTTTGGAATTTTACAAGAATGCAGTTTCTGTCGTCATCTAATTCTAAGGCCCTGTGTGCCCGGAATCATTTTTTCGACGTTTGGCTCGGGTACGTTCAGTGAACGGACGAGCGGGTTTTTCTAACTTTTGAACCGGTGCCCGGAATTGAATTCTGAGGGCACCGATGAAATCGCAGCGCCGGCATTTGCTTAGAAACGCCTCTTCTGGAGTTGTGTTTGCTCGGTTGTGGTTTTTAATTTTTGGGCTTAAGGTTAAGAAATAAAATAATTGTACGACAAACTATATTTTATTTCACTTAAGCCACTTGGAAGCCACTTGAAGCCACTTAAAAGCGGCTTAAGCTGAGTTGATCCAGATAGGATGTTATCCAGAAATATCCTACCCTCTAGGTAGGATATTTGTGAGGTGGGGTCCGCACGAGCCCCGCCGTTTCTTTTCCGCTAAGTAACGCACCCGCGAAAACCCGTCATTATGAAAGTCAACTAACGTGTTTTCTTAAATTCTTAACGCACAATTTAATTGTGCGGTTTTATTCGTGAATTAAATGGGCAGTTTCTTTCGTTGAATTAATTGGATGGTTTATTTCGTTGAATTAATTCTACGAATTAATTGAGTGTTTACTTACCCTTTTTCGTTCGTTGGCATAATAATAAAATAAGACCAACACGACATTTGGAGGATTTCATGTCGAGAGGCCTTGGCAGAATTCTTGAGCCTTCATCCTCCTTCGCGAAGAATGCAAAGAACATGAAGAACGCGAAGAATGCTGTCACCCTCGGAGTTTGATGACACTTCATCCGAGACGTTCTTCCCCGTCCCAATCTCCGATCTCCAACTGCTTGAGGTAAGAGATCTTGGATTTTTCTTTTTAAAATATCCTTTGAGGTTTTTAACAATACACGGATTTAATTATTCATAATTAAATCTGTTGTTTCTTGGTCCGTTGAATTCGTCGACGCAACGCCGGATTCCGCGACCACGCGACGTCCTTCCGCGACGACGCAACGCCCTTCCGCGACGACGCGACGATCCCCTTCTTCCGTGACGAGCAATTCTGCGAAAAAACGCGTGCGACGAATTGGCTAGGTAGGGGTTGTTGTGAATAATTTTTTTTCCCGTGATCGTTTCTTTTAAAAGTGAAGAACCCGGACAATGCGAACAATTTTAATTTATTAAAATTGTTGATTCATGTGTTGAATGTATTTCTCCCGTTGTTTTTATCTAACGCGGAGTGTGCGGGCTAAACGAACATGGCCCGAAAACCCTCCGTCGTTCTTCGTTGTTGTACGGATTTGACGGGCGACGACAGAACGTGCCGCAAGAGATGTTTGATGGTTCCGCAGTGAAGAACGAGTCCCAGGAGGAGCAGCGGCGCAGACGGGAATGGAATCGGACCACCGAAACGACTCCGGTGGCCCGTGGATGTCACCGGCGGCGCGGCGGCGCCGCCAGCCGGGGGCGGCGGTGCCCCGGCGCGCTGCCGGATGGGGCCGCCATGACTGAAGCCGCGTCCTTGTCCAGCGCGGCCCCACGCGGGGGGGCCGCGGCACCTCCAAACCGCGGGGGCGGCGCCCCGCGGTGTCCAGCCGCTCGGCCGCTCGGCCGGGCCGAGCCCGGCCTGTACGACCGGCCGGGCTGCGCCCTGGCCGAGCTGGACCGGGTCAGACCGGGTCGGGTCGGCCCGGTTCGGCCGACCCAGGGGGGTCGGGCCGGGCCCGGACCCCTCGTCTTCGGACCGTTTTTGGTCAAATGCCCGTAACATGAGCTACGGGCCTCCAAACGACGCTCCGTCAGCGGAAACGCGATCCTTGGTTTGAGACGGTCATTTTGGTATATCGCACTCAAGGTTTCGGAATACTTTGAGTTCGGCCGGGTTGGTTCGTACACGAAACCAACCGGTCTCTCGGAACGGAAACGCTCATATCTTGAGCTACAGACATCCGATTGACGTGCCGTCAGCTTTTTTGATTTCCTCTAAGTGATACGGATCTTTTCGCTCACTCCACCCGAGGTTTGGACACAAGAGGAGTACGGTCGGGTTGGTTTTGCCTTAAAAACCAACCGGGCCCCTGGGACGAAAAAGCCAATAACTCTCAGACCGGGCGTTCGATTGACGCGCCGTCTGCGACGTTGAGTTCCTGTTGACAATACGGAACTTTTGGATACATCAACTTCAGACTTTGTGTCAGTTGATGTATCAGCCTCTCGGCTCGTGGAGCTTTTCCTCCTGAACGAGCTTGCTGTGTGCGGGGACCCTAGTACTGGCTGCGACAGCTTCTTCGACAGCGACGACTGTGCAGAGATCCTCAGTGGACTCCGACGACGACTGTGTAGAGATCCTCAGTAAAATACGACGACGACTGTGCAGAGATCCTCAGTGGACTACGAAGACTACTGCACTCAGTGATCCTACGTGGATCAGTGCTACAGGTCCTGTGTGGGCCCGATCCTGTGTGGGTCCGATCCTGTGTGGGTCAGCGCTCAGCGGTTCTGTGTGAGCCAGCGCCTACAGGTCCTGTGTGGGCCCGATCCTGTGTGGGTCATTGCAGGGGTTAGTTACCTATCGATCTTTTGTGGGTCTGACGACTTAGATAGATCAGTGATCATCTTTATCGTCATCCGAAGAAGTATACCTGTGTGAGCTGAATCTTGTGTTACTCTTCTTTGTGGATTGTGTTGAACTATCCTGTGTGGATTTACTGTTTACTCTTCTTTGTGGATTGCGTTGTGCTGTCCTGTGTGGATTTATGTTTTGCTTTCCTGTGTGGACTGGGTTGTGCTTGGGCTCGGACGTTGGAGCCGAATGGGAATTGATGACTTAGGTATATGTATGGGCATATACCTAAGCAGTGTCGGCTGTTACTTCGTGATTGTATCTTTCCTTTTTGGTTTATCCCTTGTGGATTTCGGGAGACCATCAGGGTCTCGGGGTCCCTACTAAGTAGCTTATACTCACCCCTGCACGGGCTATGCCCACACTACGTTGTGTTGGTTGCAGACGACGGACAACGCTGATCGTGGTGGAGGCGTGCAAAGCAGGATGGTACCTGGAGGTGGACCACTGGGCGGACGGCGGGACCCGAGGAGCAGTGGAGCTATCTGTACCCACCCTTCAGGTGGGATTTTCTAGTGGACAGCTCGGTGTAGTGGATTTTACTTTTCAGTTGCTATTTTTCCTTTTTAGTTGTACTTTACAGTTGGGCTTGTATTTCCTGCCCTTTTTACTTTCAGCACAGCTTGTTACAGTTTTAACATAGTGTTTACTTTTCTGCTTGCTTACTCTGTGGTGCTTGTTTTCTTTTCAAAGGCAATGTCTTCTCTTTTGGTGGGATTTATTCATTGGTTCTAGTCGCCAGCCCCTGGCCTATGGAAGGCGTGCTAGGGGTAGTCACGGCACGGGCCCCGAGGACGGGTCGTGACAAATTGGTATCAGAGTCGGTCGGTTCTACCGCAGACTCTGATCTTTCTTCTATGTGAAGCAATAGTGTTTTGCGTATTGAGTGTGGTTATCAGCCAAGGGAGTCCAGTGTTGGTGCGGCGGCCGACGTATCCATACACCAGGTCCCTGACTTCTGATTTCCGACTTAATGCACGAAAACATTGATTGCATATGTGTTTCAAGTTTTCTCTGTTATTACTTGTGTCAGCTCACTAGGTATACTGTTCTGACCGTGGCGAACATGTTTCCTTTTCAGGATGGCCCGACGACAGCAACCAGTTAGGGTTCCGAGAGTAGAGCACGACGATAGCCCGCCGAGCGACAAGGCCTCGGTACAGGGCCCGTTGACAGCAGAGGCACCGACAGTACCTTTACCCGCCGAGCCCCCGATGCTTCCAGCACCGACCGCTGAAGATGCACGATGCCTCGGAGCTCTACACGAGTTACAGCACCAGCGACCACCGAGTTTTCGTGGGGAGACGGACCCCCAGGCAGCCGAGGACTAGCTGGAGGCGGTCATTCGAGTTTTCAGGCTAGTGAGGACACCAGCAGACCTCATGGTGATCCTCGTGGCGAGCCTACTGCACGCAGCAGCAAGATGATGGTGGAGCTTGATGCTCCAGGTGCACGATGAGGACTCTCTCATCTGGATGGACTTCGAGAGCCTCTTCTGCTCAGAGTTCATCCCAGCCACCCTCCGTGCGGTGTGCATTTAGGAGCTTCTTCAGCTACGGCAGGGCAGCTTGACGGTCGCCCAGTACGCGGCGAGGTTCACCGATCTTTCTCGTTACTCTACCGACATGGTACGGGACCCCTTCTTCTAGGCCGGGACCTTCGAGCAGGGATTGATACACGAGATCAGGGCATCACTGATCTCTCTCAGCATCCCGACCCAGGCATGAGTGCTGGAGCGAGCCCTTCTGATCGAGAGCTTTCTGGCTGAGTCTTCAGCGAGACCTACCACAGGGTGACAGGTGGCGGAGTCTTCAGCAGCAGGTAGCCGACGGATGACTCAGGGTTCCATGTAGACCAGACCCTCTCGTAGACGACCTCGGGACACTGGCTCAGCAGTGCGGGGCACACAGCGCGGATCCAGTCTTCCGAGAGGCAGGCAGTGCTACGAGTGCGGCGGGCAGGGCCACATGGCTCGTGACTTCTCGACCCGCCATACCGAGGAGTAGCAGATAGTGTAGGGGCCAACCAAGCAGAGGCAGAGGGTCGACCGTGGTGGTCCGCAGGGAGGAGGCGGACGAGGCAGAGGAGCTGGCCGAGCAGCGAGTGGTGGGCGACGCTTTGAGGCTCTACCCCCACCACCACCAGGAGGTCCGGCCCGACCACAGGGAGCTGGCGAGCAGAGACAGGCACAGCTTCAGGGAGCGGAGGCTTACGACCACGGCGTGCCAGAGATGATTCAAGGTACGATCTGTGTCTATTCCACCCTTGCTGCAATTCTTATAGACACAGGAGTGAGTCACTCTTTCAAAGCCGATTCCCTTGTTCGGAGCTCGGAGATTCCAACAGAGCTGTTGGCTCGATCCTTATGGCTAGAGACCCCTATGGGAGCAGACTTGACGATTACGCACTGGTGCCTGCAGTGTGAGATTACTCTAGGAGGCGAGAGCTTTGGCTGGGATCTTCTTGTAGCAGCGTCGAGGCCTTACGACGTTATCTTGGGCATGGATTGGTTATCTACCGTCCATGCTCATATTGACTGTTTTAGGCACAAGGTGCGATGTGTGCGCACCGACGGGAGCAGTTTCACCTTCACCGGCGAGAAGGGAGCCTTTGCAGCATAGGATGGACTCTCGTAGTGGAGGGGACAGCCCATCAGTCATCAGTTGGCTAGCCTCATCCTTAGAGCAGTTGACGTGCAGAGTCCCAGTTTCCTGCAGTGGTGGATCAATATGCGGACGTCTTCCCCGACGATGTTCCAGGGCTACCTCTTCGGATAGAGGTAGACTTTTATATTGACCTGTACCCCGGGGCAGCCCCGATATCCACACCAGCATATCAGATGGCCCCCGCTGAGCTTCGAGAGCTTCGGGTACAGTTAGAGGACTTGCAGGGAAAGGGGTTCATCCGACCCAGTGTTTCACCCTGGGCTTCCCCGATTTTGTTCGCCAAAAAGGCGGACGGGAGCTTGCGACTGTGTGTCGACTATTGTCGCCTGAATCAGGTGACAGTGAGGAACAAGTATCTGCTACAGAGGATTGATGACCTCTTCGATCAGCTCAAGGGAGCACGGTGGTTCTCGAAGATAGACCTCAGATCAGGCTATCATCAGCTCAGAGTTCGAGACGAGGACATGCAGAAGACGGCCTTCAGGTGTCGGTATGGCCACTATGATTTCTTGGTTATGCCCTTCGGTGTAACCAACGCTCCAGCAGTGTTCATGAGCATCATGAACAGGATCTTCCAGCCATACCTCGATTGATTTGTCGTTGTCTTCATCGACGACATTTTGGTGTACTCGACCATGGAGGAGGAGCACGCCTACCACTTGCGGGTTGTACTAGACACACTCCGAGAGCACCAGCTTTATGGAAAGATCTCAAAGTGCCAGTTCAGGTTACGTGAGGTCCACTTCTTGGGGCACGTCATTTCTGAGGCGGGAGTTGCAGTGGATCCCGTGAAGATCGAGGCAGTGCTAGCTTGGGAGCCACCTAGGAGCGTGACAGAGGTGCGGAGTTTCTTGGGTCTAGCTGGATACTATCGGAGAAATGTGCCGGGCTTCTCCAGAGTTGTGGCGCCACTCTCGTCTTTGACGAAGTAGGGGAAACCCTTTGTGTGGTCAGAAAGATGTCAGCAGAGCTTCCAGGAGCTGAGGCAGAGATTGACCAGCGCACCTATCTTGAGGTTTCCTGAGGAGGGAGTTGGATACATAGTCTACTGCGATGCATCATGGACCAGACTTGGGTGTGTCCTAATGCAATAGCGGGTCGTGATTGCCTATGGATCATGTCAGTGGAGGCCGCATGAGCAGAACTACACTACCCATGACCTGGAGTTAGCAGTAGTGGTCTTCTCTCTGAAGACATGGCGACACTATCTGATGGGCGAGCGCTTTACAGTCTTTTTTGACCACCAGAGTCTCAGGTACATCTTCTCACAAAAGGATCTGAACCTGAGATAGTGGCGATGGCTCGAGTTCCACCAGGACTATGAATTTGAAATAGTCTATACTCCTGGGAAGGGGAACTTAGTAGTCGATGCCCTCAGTAGGAGGGCGTGCATTCAACTACTTGAGAAGGTGATAGAGCAGCTATCCACCTTGCAGATATCCTTCTTGGATAGAGACGGGGCAGACTTCCTTCTGCCTCTCACAGTCTCTCCTCCCCTTCTACAGCGGGTCAGGGAGGCACAGTGTGGGAACACTGACTGTGAGACACGGCTTGCACATATATCCTCAGGACAGGCACCTGATGGTTTCTCCCTTGGAGCAGAGCACGACATCCTTTACAGAGGACGTACCATGGTACCAGTCACTTTACGAGAGGAGGTTCTGAGAGAGGTTCACACTTCTCCTTTGGCGGTACATCCTAGAGTGGCGAAGATGTACCAGGATCTCAGACGACAGCACTGGTGGTCGGGCATGAAGAAGGCTGTGGCAGAGTTCGTTTCACGGTGCCTCACCTGCCATCAGGTGAAGGCAGAGCATCAGGTTCCAGCAGGCTTGGTACAGCCCTTGGAGGTCCCGGAGTGGAAGTGGGACAGGATATCTATGGACTTCGTGAATGGACATCCACGCACTTCCAGAGGTCACGACTCCATTTGGGTGATTGTTGACCGACTCACCAAGTCGGCACACTTCTTACCCATCCAAGAGCAGGGCTCAGTGGAGAACTTGGGGCGTCTCTATGTTCAGAAGATTGTACGGCTTCACGGTGTGCCATCGACTATCATCTCCGATCGGGACGCTCGTTTTACTTCCCAGCTATGGAAAGGGTTGCAGGAGGCGTTCGGGACGTGGCTACGTCCGAGCACCGCCTTTCACCCGCAGACGGATGGTCAGACGGAGAGGACCATTCACACTCTCGAGGACATGATCCGCGCATGTGTCCTCGACTTTGGTCGCAGCTGGGAGGACCACCTATCCTTGGTGGAGTTTGCATACAACAACAGCTACCACTCCACCATCGGGATGGCACCATACGAGGAGTTGTACGGCAGACCTTGCAGATCTCTTTTGTGCTGGACAAACCCTGGGGAGTCAGCACTCGTGGGACCAGAGATGGTCCGAGCCACGATAGAGAAGGTCCAGGTCATCCAGCAGCGGATGAGGACAGCTCAGAGCCAGTAGAAGTCATATGCTGACAGGAGGCGGATGGCACTAGAGTTCGAGGATGGCGACCATGTCTTTTTGCGGGTCTCACCTCGACTTGGTTTACGGAGATTTGGCCGAGGTGGCAAGTTGTCTCCACACTTCATTGGACCTTTCCAGGTCATCAGCAGGATTGGCGAGGGTGCTTAATGCCTGGCTCTACCACCTCAGTTGCACCGGGTGCACAACGTCTTCCACGTATCTCAGCTGAGGAGGTACGTGCACGACCCGATGCACATCATTGACCATGGGGAGCTAGACATGGATGATGGGGTGACTTTTGCGGAGGTCCCGGTGGAGATATAGGATCGACAGGAGCGGGTCCTACGTGGGCGATCGATTCCTCTTGTGCGCATCAGATGGCAGCACGGGAACCTCTAGGAGAGCACTTGGGAGCGGGAGGCTAAGATGCGTGCTCAGAACCCATATTTGTTTCCCTAGTTTTTTATGTATCTTTATGGGGACGTAAAGCCATGAGGTGGGAGTAATGTAAAGACCTATAAATTTCAATGAAATTTTTTTCTTAATTTTCTTTGGAATTTTACAAGAACGCAGTTTCTGACGGCTCCTGATTCCGAGGCCCGGTGTGCCCGGAATCATTTTTTCGAAGTTTGGCTCGGGTACGTTCAGTGAACGGATGAGTGGGTTTTTCTAACTTTTGAACCGGTGCCCGGAATTGAATTCTGAGGGCACCGATGAAATCGCAGCGCCGACATTTTCTTAGAAACACCTCTTCCGGAGTTGCGTTTGCTCGGGTGTGGTTTTTAATTTTCGGGCTTAAGGTTAAGAAATAAAATAATTGTACGACAAACTTTATTTTATTTCACTTAAGCCACATGGAAGACACTTAAAAGTGGCTTAAGCTGAGTTGATCCGGATAGGATGCTATCCAGAAATATCCTACCCTCTAGGTAGGATATTTGTGTGGTGGGGCCCGCACGAGCCCCGCCGTTTCTTTTCCGCTAAGTAACGCACCCGTGAAAACCCATTATTATGAAAGTCAACTGATGTGTTTTCTTAAATTCTTAACGCACCATTTAATTGGGTGGTTTTATTCATGAATTAAATCGGCAGTTTCTTTCGTTGAATTAATTGGACAGTTTATTTCGTTGAATTAATTCTATGAATTAATTGAGTCGTTACTTACCCTTTTTCGTTTGTTGGAATAATAATAAAATAAGACCAACATGACATTTGGAGGATTGCACGTCGAGAGGCCTTGGAAGAATTCTTAAGCCTTCATCCTCCTTCGCGAAGAACATGAAGAACACGAAGAACGCGAAGAACGCCGTCACCCTCAGAGTTTGACGACACTTCATCCGAGACATTCTTCCCTGCACCGATCTCCGATCTCCAACTGCTTGAGGTAAGAGATCTCGGATTTTTCTTTTTAAAATCTGCTTTGAGGTTTTTAACAAAACATGGATTTAATTATTCATAATTAAATCTGTTGTTTCTTGGTCCGTTGAGTTCGTCGACGCAACGCTGGATTCCGCGACGACACGACGTCCTTCAGCGATGACGCAACACCCTTCCACGACGACGCGACGCTCCCCTTCTTCCGCGACGAGCAATTCTGCGAAAAACGCGTTCGACGACTTGGCGAGGTAGGGGTTGTTGTGAATAATTCCATTTCCCGTGATTGTTTCTTTTAAAAGTGATGAACCCGGACAATGAGAACAATTTTAATTTATTAAAATTGTTGATTCTTGTGTTGAATATATTTCTCCCGTTGTTTTTATCTAACGCGGAGGGTGCGTGATAAACGAACACGGCCCAACAACCCTCCTTCGTTCTTCATTATTGTGCGGATTTGACGGGCGACGACGGAACATGCCGCAGCGGAAGTTTGATGGTTCCGCAGTGAAGAATGAGTCCCGGGAGGAGCAGCGGTGCAGACGGGAACGGAATCGGACCACCAGAACAACTCTAGGGGCCCGCGGAAGCCACCGGCGGCAGCGGCGCGCCGCCAGATGGGGCCACCGCGGCTGAACCGCGGCGGCAGCGGCCAGCAGACCCTCGGCCGCGCGGGTCTAGCTCGCCCGAACGGGACGCGGCTGAAGCCGCGTCCTTGTCCAGCGCGGCCCCACGCGGGGGGGGCCGCGACACCTCCAAACCGCGGGGGCGGTGCCCCGCGGTGTCCAGCCACTCAGCCGCTCGGCCCAGCCGAGCCAGCCCGGTCCGACCGGCCGGGCCGCACCCTGGCCAGGCCGGACCGGGTCCGGCCGGGTCGGCCCGGGCCCGGACCCCCCGTCTTCAGACTGTTTTCGGTCAAATGCCCGTAACATGAGATACGGGCCTCCAAACGACGCACCGTCAGCGGCAACACGATCCTTGGTTCGAGACAGTCGTTTCGGTGTATCGCACTCAAGGTTTCAGAATACTTTGAGTTCGTCCGGGTTGGTTCGTACAAGAATCCAACCGGGCCCTCAGAGCGGAAACACTCATATCTTGAGCTACGGATGTCTCATTGACGTGCCGTCAGCTTTGTTGATTTCCTCTAAGTGAGAAGGATCTTTTGGCTCACTCCGCCCGAGTTTTGGACGCAGGTGGAGTATGGTAGGGTTGATTTTGCCTTAAAAACCAACCAGGCCCCTCAGACGAAAAAGCCAATAACTCTCAGACCGGGGGTCCGATTGACGCGCCGTCTGCGACGTTGAGTTCATGTTGACGATATGGAAATTTTGGATACATCAACTTCGGACTTTGTCTCAGTTTATGTATCAGCCTCTCGACTCATGGAGCGGACCCTCCCGAACAAGCTTGCTGTGTTCGGGGACCCTAGTGCTGTCTGCGACTACTTCTTCGACAGAGACGACTGTGCAGAGATCCTCAGTGGACTCCGACAACGACTGTGCAGAGATCCTCAGTAGACTGTGATGATGACTGTGCAGAGATCCTCAGTGGACTGCGATGACTACTGCACTCAGCGATCCTACGTGGATCAGTGCTACAGGTCCTGTGTGGGCCCGATCCTGTGTGGGTCCGATCCTGTGTGGGTCAGCGCTCAGCAGTTCTGTGTGAGCCAGCGCCTACAGGTCCTGTGTGGGTCATTGCGGGGGTTAGTTACCTTTCAATCCTTTATGGGTCCGACGACTTAGATGGATCAGTGATCATCTTTATCGTCATCCGAAGAAGTATACCTGTGTGAGCTGAATCTTGTGTTACTCTCCTTTATGGATTGTGTTGAACTGTCCTGTGTGGATTTACTGTTTACTCACCTTTGTGGATTGTGTTGTGCTGTCCTGTGTGGATTTACGTTTTTCTTTCCTGTGTGGAATGGGTTGTGCTTGGGCTCGGACGTTGGAGCCGAACGGGAATTGATGACTTAGGTATATGTATGGGCATATACCTAAGCAGTGTCGGATGTGACTTCGTGATTGTATCTTTCCTTTGTGGTTTATCCCTTGTGGATTTCGGGAGACCTTCGGGGTCTCGGGGTCCCTACTGAGTAGCTTATACTCATCCTTGCATGGGCTATGCCTGCACTACGTTGTGTTGGTTGCAGACGACGGACAACGCTGATCGTGGTGGAGGCGTGCGGAGCAGGACGGTACCTGGAGGTGGACAACTGGGCGGACGTGCTCGGAGCGGACGACGGGACCTGAGGAGCAGTGGAGCTATCTGTACCCACCCTTAACGTGGGATTTCCAGTGGACAGCTCGGTGTAGCGGCTTTTACTTTTCAGTTTTTGTTTTTCCCTTTTAGTTGTACTTTATAGTTGGGCTTGTATTTAAGGCCCTTTTTACTTTCAACACAGCTTGTTACAGTTTTTACTTAGTGTTTACTTTTCCGCTTGCTTACTCTATGGTGATTGTTTGCTTTTCAAAGGCAATGCCTTCCCTTTTGTTGGGATTTACGCCTTGGTGCTAGTCGCCAGCCTCTGGCCTATGGAAGGCGGGCTTGGGGTAGTCACGGTACGGGCCCCGAGGACGGGTTGTGACAAATTGCTATCAGAGGCAGTCGGTTCTACCGCAGACTCTGATCTTTCTTCTATGTGAAGCAATAGTGTTTAGCGTATTGAGTGTGGTTATCTGTCCAGGGAGTCCAGTGTTGGTGCGGCGGATGACGTATCCGTACACCAGGACCTTGACTTCTAATTTCCGACTTAATGCACGAAAACGTTGATTGCATGTGTGTTTCAATTTTTCTTTGTGATTACTTGTGTCAGCTCACCAGGTATACTGTTCTGACCGTGGCGCATTTGATTCCATTTCTGGATGGCCTGACGACAGCAGCCAGCTAGGGTTCCGAGAGTAGAGCGCGACGATAGCCCGCCGAGCGACGAGGCCTCGGTACAGGGCCCGTTGACAGAAGAGGCACCAGCGGTACCTTTACCCGCCGAGTCCTCGATGCTTCCAGCACCGACCGCTGACGATGCACGATGCCTCGGAGCTCTGCACGAGTTCTAGCGCCAGCGACTACCCAGGTTTCATTGGAAGACGGACCCCCAGGCAGCCGAGGACTGGCTGGAGGCGGTCGTTCGATTTTGCAGGCTAGTGAGGACACTAGCAGACCTCATGGTGATCCTCGCGGCGAGCCTACTGCGCGCAGCAGCTGGACGATGGTGGATCTTGATGCTCCAGGTTCACTATGAGGCCTCTCTCATCTGGACGGACTTCGAGAGCCCCTTCCGCTCAGAGTTCGTTCCAGCCACCCTCCGTGCGGTTCGCATTTAGGAGCTTCTTCAGCTGCGGCAGGGCAGCTTGATGGTCGCCCAGTACGCGGCGAGGTTCACCGATCTTTCTCGCTACTTGACCGACATGGTACGGGACCCCTTCTTCCAGGACCGGACATTCGAGAAGGGATTGAGACACGAGATTAGGGCATCACTGATCTCCCTCAGTATCCCGACCCAGACAGGAGTGCTGGAGCGAGCCCTTCTGATAGAGAGCTTTCTGGCTGAGTCTTCAGCGAGACCTACCGCAGGGCGACAGGTGGCGGAGTCTTCGGCAGCAGGTAGCCAATGAATGACTCAGGGTTCCAAGCAGACCAGACCCTCTCGTAGACGACCTTGGGACACTGGCTCAACAGTGCGGGGCACACAGCGCGGAGCCAGTCTTCTGAGAGGCAGGTAGTGCTACGAGTGCGGCGGGCAGGGCCACATGGCTCGTGACTGCCCGACCCGCCGTACCGAGGAGCAGCAGACGGTGGAGGGGCCACCCAGGCAGAGGTAGAGGGTCGACCGTGGTGGTCCGCAGGAAAGAGGAAAACGAGGCAGAGGAGCTGGCCGAGCAGCGGGTGGTGGGTGACGCTTTGAGGCTCTACCCCCACCACCACCAGGAGGTCCGCCCCGACCACAGGGAGCTGGCGGGCAGAGACAGGCACAGCTCCAAGCAGCGGAGGCTTACGACCACGGCGTACCAGAGATGATTCGAGGTACGATCTTTGTCTATTCCAAACTTGCTGCAGTTCTTATAGACACAGGAGCGAGTCGCTCTTTCATAGATGCTACCCTTGTTCGGAGCTCGGAGATTCCGACAGAGCCGTTGGCTCGATTCTTACAGCTAGAGACCCATATGGGAGCAGACTCGACAATTACGCACTGGTGGCGGCAGTGTGAGCTTACTCTAGGAGGTGAGAGCTTCGGCTGGGATCTTCTTGTAGCGGCGTCAAGGCCTTACGACGTCATCTTGGGCATGGATTGGTTATCTACTGTCCATGCTCAGATTGAGTGTTTTAGGCGCAAGGTGTGATGTGTGCGCACCGATGGGAGCAGGTTCACCTTCACCGGCGAGAAGGGAGACTTTGCAGCACAGGATGGACTCTCACAGAGGAGGGGACAACCCATCACTCATCAGTTGTCTAGCCTCATCCTTGGAGCAGTTGACGTGCGGAGTCCCAGTTTTCCTACAGTGGTGGATCAGTATACGGACATCTTCCCCGACGACGTTCCAGGGATACCTCCTCGCAGAGAGGTAGAATTTTATATTGACCTGTACCCCGGGACAGCCCCGATATCCACTCCAGCATATCGGATGGCCCCCACTGAGCTTCGAGAGCTTCGGGTACAGTTAGAGGACTTGCAGGGCAAGGTGTTCATCTGAACCAGTGTTTCACCCTGGGCTTCCCCAATTTTGTTCGCCAAAAAGGTGGACGGGAGCTTGCGACTGTGTGTCGACTATCATCACCTGAATCAGGTGAAAGTGAGGAACAAGTATCCTCTACCGAGTATTGATGACCTCTTCGATCAGCTCAAGGGAGCACGGTGGTTCTCGAAGATAAACCTCAGATCAGGCTATCATCAGCTCAGAGTTCGAGACGAGGACGTGCAGAAGACGGCCTTCAGGTGTCGGTATGGCCACTATGAGTTCTTGGTTATTCCCTTTGGTGTAACCAACACTCCAGCAGTGTTCATGAGCCTCATGAACAGGATCTTCCAGCCATACCTCAATCGATTTGTCGTGGTCTTCATCGATGACATTTTGGTGTACTCGACCACGGAGGAGGAGCATGCCTACCACTTGCGGGTTGTACTAGACACACTCCGAGAGCACCAGCTTTATGGAAAGCTCTCGAAGTGCCAGTTCTGGTTACGTGAGGTCCACTTCTTGGGGCACATCATTTCTGAGGTGGGAGTTGTAGTGGATCTCACGAAGATCGAGGTAGTGCTAGCTTGGGAGCCACCCAGGAGCGTGAGGGAGGTGCGGAGTTTCTTGGGTCTAGCTGGATACTATCGGAGATTTGTGCCGAACTTCTCCAGAGTTGCGGCACCACTCTCGTCTTTGACGAAGAAGGGGAAACCCTTTGTTTGGTTAGACATATGTCAGCAGAGCTTCCAGGAGCTGAGGCAGAGATTGACCAGCGCACCTATCTTGAGGTTTCCTGAGGAGGGAGTTGGATACATAGTCTACTGCGATGCATCAGGGACCGGACTTGGGTGTGTCCTGATGCAGGAGCGGGCTGTGATTGCCTATGGATCACGTCAGTTGAGGCCACATGAGCAGAACTACGCTACCCATGACCTAGAGTTAGCATCATTGGTCTTCGATCTGAAGACATGGAAACACTATCTAATGGGCGAGCGCTTTACAGTCTTTTCTGACCACTAGACTCTCAGTTACATCTTCTCGCAGAAGGATCTGAACCTGAGACAGTGACGATGGCTCGAGTTCCTCCAGGACTATGACTTTGAGATAGTATATACTCCTGGGAAGTGGAACGTAGTAGCCGATGCCCTCAGCAGGAGGACGGATATACAACTACTTGAGGAGGCGACAGAGCAGCTAGCCACCTTGCAGATATCCTTCGTGGATAGAGACGGGGAAACCTTCCTTCAGTCTCTCACATTCTCTCCTCCCCTTCTACAGAAGGTCAGAGAGGCACAGCGTGGGGACGCTGACTGTGAGACATGGCGTGCACAGATATCCTCGGGATAGGCACCTGATGGTTTCTCCCTTGGAGCAGAGCATGAAGCCCATTACAGAGGACGTACCTTGGTACCAGTAGCTTTACGAGAGGAGGTGCTGAGAGAGTTTCACACTTCTCCTTTGGTAGTATATCCTGGAGTGGCGAAGATGTACCAGGATCTCAAACGACAGCACTGGTGGCTGGGCATGAAGAAGGTTGTGGCAGAGCTCGTTTCACGGTGCCTCACCTGCCAGCAGGTGAAGGCAGAGCATCAGGTACTAGCAGGCTTGGTACAGCCCTTGGAGGTCCCGGAGTGGAAGTGGGATGTGATATCTATGGACTTCGTGGCTGGACTTCCACACACTTCCAGAGGTCACGACTCCATTTGGGTGATTGTTGACCGACTCACCATGTCGGCACACTTCTTACCCATCCGAGAGCGGGGCTCATTTGAGAGCTTGGGGCGTCTCTACATTCGGGAGATTGTAAGGATTCACGGTGTGCCATTGACTATCGTCTCCGATCGGGATGCTCGTTTTACTTCCCGGCTTTGGAATGGGTTGTAGGAGGCATTCGGGACGCGGCTACGTCTGAGCACCGCCTTTCACCCGCAGACGGATGGTCAGATGGAGAGGACCATTTAGACTCTCGAGGACATGCTCCACGCATGTGTCCTTGACTTTGGTCATAGCTGAGAGGACCACCTACCCTTGGTGGAGTTCGCGTACAACAACAGATACCACTCCACCATCGGGATGGCACCATACGAGGCATTGTACGGCGGACCTTGCAGATCTCCTTTGTGCTGAACAGACCCTGGGATAGTCAGCACTCGTGGGACCAGAGATGGTCCGGGCCACGACAGAGAAGGTCCAGGTCATCCAGGAGTGGATGAGGACAGCTCAGAGCCAGCAGAAGTCATATGCTGACAGGAGGCGGAGGCCACTAGAGTTCGAGGATGGCGACCACATCTTTTTGCGGGTCTCACCTCGACGTGGTTTACGGAGATTTGGAAGAGGCGGCAAGTTGTCTCCATGCTTCATTGGACCATTCCAGGTCATCAGCAGGATTGGTGAGGTGGCTTAATGCCTGGATCTACCACCTCAGTTGCACCGGGTGCACGACGTCTTCCACGTATCTCAGCTGAGGAGGTACGTGCACGACCCGACGCACATCATTGACCATGGGGAGCTAGACGTGGATGATGGGGCGACTTTTGCGGAGGTCCCAGTGGAGATAGAGGATCGACAGGAGCGGTTCCTATGTGGTCGATCGATTCTTCTTGTGCGCATCAAATGGCAGCACGAGAACCTCCAGGAGAGCACTTGGGAGCGGGAGGCTCAGATGCGTGCTCAGTACCCACATTTGTTTCCCTAGTTTTTGATGTATCTTTATGGGGACGTAAAGCCCTGAGGTGGGAGTAATGTAAAGACCCGTAAATTTCAAGGAAATTTTTTTCTTAATTTTCTTTGAAATTTTACAAGAATGCGGTTTCTGACAGCACCTGATTCCGAGGCCCAGTGTGCCCGGAATCATTTTTTCGAAGTTTGGCCCGGGTACGTTCAGTGAACGGATGAGCGGGTTTTTTTAACTTTTGAACCGGTGCCCGGAATCAAATTCTGAGGGCACCAATGAAATCGCAGCGCCGGCATTTTCTTAGAAACGCCTCTTTCGGAGTTGCGTTTGCTCGGGTGTGGTTTTTAATTTTCAGGCTTAAGGTTAAAAAATAAAATAATTGTACGACAAACTTTATTTTATTTCACTTAAGCCACTTGGAAGCCACTTGAAGCCACTTAAAAGCGGCTTAAGCTGAGTTGATCCGGATAGGATGCTATCCCGAAATATCCTACCCTCTAGGTAGGATATTTGTGAGGTGGGGCCCGCACGAGCCCCGCCGTTTCTTTTCCGCTAAGTAACGCACCCGCGAAAACCCGTCATTATGAAAGTCAACTGATACGTTTTCATAAATTATTAACGGACCATTTAATTGGGCGGTTTTATTCATTAATTAAATGGGAAGTTTCTTTCGTTGAATTAATTGGACAGTTTATTTCGTTGAATTAATTCTACGAATTAATTGAGTCGTTACTTACCCTTTTTTGTTTGTTGGCATAATAATAAAATAAGACCAACACGACATTTGGAGGATTGCACGTCGAGAGGCCTTGGAAGAATTCTTGAGCCTTCATCCTCCTTCGCGAAGAACGCGAAGAACATGAAGAATGCGAAGAATGCCGCCACCCTCGGAGTTTGACGACACTTCATCCGAGACGTTCTTCCCCGCCCCGATCTCCGATCTCCAACTGCTTGAGGTAAGAGATCTCAGATTTTTATTTTTAAAATCTCCATTGATATTTTTAACAAAACACGGATTTAATTATTCATAATTAAATTTGTTGTCTCTTGGTCCGTTGAGTTCGTCGACGCAACGCCGGATTCCGCGACGACGCGACGTCCTTCCGCGACGATGCGGAGCCCTTCCGCGACGACGCGGCAATCCCCTTCTTCCGCGACGAGCAATTCTGCGAAAAACCTGTGCGACGACTTGGCGAGGTAGGGGTTGTTGTGAATAATTCTTTTTTCCCATGATCATTTCTTTTAAAAGTGAAGAACCCGGACAATGAGAACAATTTTAATTTATTAAAATTTTTGATTCATGTGTTGAATATATTTCTCCCATTGTTTTTATCTAACGTGGAGGGTGCGGGCTAAACGAACACGGCCCGACAACCCTCCACCGTTCTTCATTGTTTTGCGGATTTGACGGGCGACGACTGAACGTGCCGCAACGGAAGTATGATGGTTCCGCAGTGAAGAACGAGTCCTGGGAGGAGCAGTAGTGCAGACGGGAAAAAAATCAGACCACCGGAACAACTCCAGTGGCCCGCGGAAGTCGCCGGCACGGCGGCGCCAGCAGCCAGGGGCGGCGGGGCACCGCCGGACGGGGCCTCCGCTGCTGAAGCCTCATCCTTCTTCAGCGCGGCCCCACGCGGGGGGCCGCGACACCTCCAAACCGCGGGGGCGGCGCCCCGCGGTGTCCAGCCGCTCGACCGAGTCGAGCCAGGCCGGTCCGACAGGCCGGGCCGGACCAAGTCCGGCTGGGTCGGACCGGGTCGGGTCCACCCAGTTCGCCCGACCCAGGAGGGGTCGGGCTGGGTCGGCCCGGGCCCGGACCCCCCATCTTCGGACCGTTTTCGGTCAAATGCCCGTAACATGAGCTACGGGCCTCCAAACGACGCGTCATCACCGGCAACGCGATCCTCGGTTCGAGACGGTCGTTTCGTTGTATCGCACTCAAGGTTTCGAAATACTTTGAGTTCGGCCGGGTTGGTTCGTTCACGAAACCAACCGGGCCCTTGGAGCAGAAACACTCATATCTTGAGCTACGGACGTCCGATTGACGTGCCGTCAGCTTTGTTGATTTCCTCTAAGGGAGATGGATCTTTTGGGTCACTCCGCCCGAGGTTAGGACGTAGGTGGAGTATGGTCTGGTTGGTTTTGCCTTAAAAACCAACCGGGCCCCTGGGACGAAAAAGCCAATAACTCTCAGACTGGGCGTCCGATTGACACGTCTTCTGCGACGTTGAGTTCCTGTTGATGATACAGAACTTTTGGATACATCAACTTCGGACTCTGTGTCAGTTGATGTATTAGCCTCTCGGCTTGTGGAGCGGGCCCTCCTGAACGAGATTACTGTGTGCGGGGACCCTAGTGCTGGCTGCGACTGCTTCTTCGACAGCGACGACTGTGCAGAGATCCTCAGTGGACTCCGACGACGACTGTGCAGAGATCCTCAGTTGACTGCGACGACGACTGTGCAAAGATCCTCGGTGGACTGCGATGACTACTGCACTCAGTGATCCTACATGGATCAGTGCTACAGGTCCTGTGTGGGCCCGATCCTGTGTGGGTCCGATCCTGTGTGGGTCAACGCTCAGCGGTTCTGTGTGAGCCAGTGCCTACAGGTCCTGTGTGGGCCCGATCCTGTGTGGGTCACTGCGGGGGTTAGTTACCTATCGATCCTTTGTGGATCCGACGACCTAGATGGATCAGTGATAATCTTTATCGTCATCCGAAGAATTATACCTGTGTGAGCTGAATCTTGTGTTACTCTCATTTGTGGATTGGGTTGAACTATCCTGTGTGGATTTTCTGTTTACACTCCTTTGTGGATTGCATTGTGTTGTCCTGTGTGGATTTACATTTTGCTTTCCTATGTGTACTGGGTTGTGCTTGGGCTCGGACGTTGGAGCCGAACGGGAATTGATGACTTAGGTATATGTATGGGCATATACCTAAGCAGTGTCGGATGTTACTTCATGATTGTATCTTTCCTTTGTGGTTTATCCCTTGTGGATTTCGGGAGACCTTCGGGGTTTCGGGGTCCCTACTGAGTAGCTTATACTCACCCCTGCACGGGCTATGCCCGCACTACGTTGTGTTGGTTGCAGACGACGGACAGCGCTGATCGTGGTGGAGGCGTGCGGAGCAGGAAGGTACCTAGAGGTGGACCACTAGGCGGACGTGCTCGGAGCGGACGGCGGGACCTGAGAAGCAGTGGAGCTATCTATACCCACCCTTCAGGTGGGATTTCCAGTGGACAGCTCGGTGTAGCGGCTTTTACTTTTCTATTGCTGTTTTTCCCTTTCAGTTGTACTTTACAGTTGGGCCTGTATTTCCGGCCCTTTTTACTTTCAGCATAGCTTGTTACAATTTTTACTTAGTGTTTACTTTTCCGCTTGCTTACTTGTGGTGCTTGTTTGCTTTTCAAAGGCAATTCCTTCCCTTTTGTTGGGATTTATGCCTTGGTGCTAGTCGCCAGCCCCTGGCCTATGGAAGGTGGGCTTGGGGTAGTCACGGCACGGGCCCCGAGGATGGGTCGTGACAGTGAATGAATTTATTCTCAATTAATGATGAAAAAAATAGAAATATGTTAACATATTTAATGTTAATTCATATTTACTCGTTATTAAAATAAATATGTTAACGGTTAATATGTTAAAAATTTATTATTTTTTATTTATGGGGGTTCTTATTGACTATATAAACCCCTATAATCAAATATTTATCTGATTTATAGGAAATTTTCAATAGATTTACGTCACGTTATTTAAGAGGTTTGTCTTTAATAAAAAGGCCACTCCCTCTCACATAAAAACAGATCCTCCACTTCTATACTTTAAAAACATAAAATGTCATGTATTTTTTTGAAATTAACTACAAAAATACCATAGTTACTTTTATATCCACATCATAAATTCATTTATTTTGTCATAAATTAAATAAAAGAAGAAGTTTTATAAATAAATATTAATATTCTCCGAAGCAGAGGTAACGTTCATAATCGAGCATCTTCAATTTATTTATTTTTTAGAACTGACAAAAATTACGAAATCAATCCAGTAAAACAAAATAAATAAATAAAATATAATTATATTTTATTATTTTAGTGGAATAACCCATATCCCTTTCTACTTCCATAAAAATGGAATCAGAACCATCATTTTTTCATGGGGTGGACTACAACCTCACAAAATGATGTAGTTCATTTTCAATTATCCCTTTTTGATGTTTCCATTATGAAGGATTTGATGTTTAAATAATAAATTCAATAAATATTAATAATTACAGATACCTAATATATCATTTATCAACACACTTAATCATCCATTAAAAAAATATTATTTTGGTGTATTGTGAACAACAACCTCACAAAGTACTGTTATTAGGATTTTTATTCCATGTATCATGGATGGTATGTTATGTGTATTTAAATAAATGCTATGATATTTAGGATATAATGAAAATTATTTTACGATAATGTAACGCTTAAATTATTTTCATCACGAACATTAAAAAATGTAAATGTTTCCCATTCATACGTATGACAAACTCTCTCAATGATTGTTTCATTGTTTGTTTTTCAAAACATTCATTAATAATTGATTATAAATTTATAATGGGTTTATATGAATAATTATTATGTAATTATTATTACTCTTGAACATAATAATAAATATTTTCTTTTACCGTTGACATATTTCAAATGTGATTTTAGACATATGAGGCAGATCTCTTCAAAACATCTAAATTGGACATAATTATTATGTAATTGAATATAACATGATAATAAACTAAATAAACAGAATATTAATCATGTAAAAAATTTGGGAATATAAATAATTAATATAATATTAATATTTTGGAAGATAAATAACACATGTGACGTATCATTCTCATGATAAGGGCTCTCTCTAAACAACCCATTTATTTCTATAATGAAATTTCTATCAATAAATTAAATTTTCTCTAAGTTTATTACTATATAATGATTCAAAATTCATTATATATTTATATAAATTATATTAAATTCATAATCTCCATTACTTTTTGGGGAAATATATTCCCCATTCTCATATCCCAAATTCAATCATTTTGATATTTTCATTGATTATGGTAAGAGGAATGGTTAGAAAACCAAGTTTATTTCAATTGGTACTTCTGTTTTATATATTATGATTTATTCATTTTTTGTGGAACACATAAATTTTAAACATTTTATGATGGATTATACTAGATATCATTTAAGTTAATTAGGTAAATCATTAGTATCATGAGGCATCTTGAATATGATTATGATGTAATCTAAATCCATCAATGGACTTTTTCCAACATGTGACATTATCTAGTAAATATTGTTTCACTAATGTATATTTCATGTTATATGATTCTACCGATGTTCATATTTTACAATTCCATTATGATACAAAAAACATGATAAGTAACGTGATGGTTTCCCTAAGGATATTATAAACCATATGGGAGTGGGAGTTGAGAACATAATTGTATTAATATATCAACTAACTCATGTTATGAATAATAACATGAATTATATAAAACGAACTACTCCTCATAATAATTATAATGTTGATGTCAAGACATTTATTTAACAAATGACTCTTTATAATAGTGGATGATCTGATCCCCTCAAAATATATTAATACATTATCTCCATTTGTAAGATATTATACATCCTAATAATATTTGATAATGTGAAATTTGTGTTGCCTATTTATCATAGTGAGGAAAAATTCATCCATTAGTGGACAGTAATCAAGAACACAAATTCCAAAGATTATATTGTTTTCATAGAGAGAGAATAATTAAATTATTTATTGTAAAACAAATATTTTCCATGAAATCATTGTATTTAAATTCATATGGAGATCCACTGTCTCAAAAAATGAATGGTGAGACCATCGTGGTGTATACGAAAAAATTCACAGTGTATAGAAAACATCCCTCTGGATTTTCTATAAAAATTTAATGTATGGTTGACCATTGATGTAATTTAATTTCTTTTATATAAAATGAATTATTTATTTCTATATATTAAATATATGAATATTAATTCTACTATTATGTAAATGTATATATAAATATTGATGACTCATAGTGGTCCTTCTTGATAGGAGAGAACAAATATAAATTGGAGTTTTTATGGGAGAAACAATATATAAATCCCATCATGGATAAAAATACCAATTTCCCACTTCCCAAATGTGAGGTATGAATAAAATAAGGAAAATTAAAAGGGAACTTGAATATTATTCAATTGTGGAAATGAAGGTAATCAGACTAATTTGTGCTAAAGAGAAATGAATAAATCCGTTGACGATGAAGAATAAAACAAGGTTCAAATCCAAACTCAACATGTGGTGTTTTTTAAAGTACAATGGAGACAATCATTATATAATATAAATCCTAACTAATTTGATTATTGAATAAAATTAGTGAAAAAAACATCCACTGAAAAAAGTGAAATGAATATCAAATACTATCATTACATCTAAGGTGGATTCCGATAATGATGTTGTGTTAGGTATCCCATTTATCTATTCCTGAATTTAAAATTAAATATTTGGTTTTATTTCTATCCATTCATTCAAATAATTCAATTTTAGTAAAATTAATGAAACTCTAACTCAAAACAAAAGGGTTGATATATCTGATAGAGACTGAAAAAAATAAAATTGTGTCATCCCATGTTTATAATGACTATATAATAAATGTTTTTAGAATAAATATTCAAAATAACAAAATCAAAATTCCTTTTATAGAGTTTTATTAAACATTTATCATAGAATGGATATCTTTATATAAATCTAATATCATTTTTCAGGACTGGGAGATCAGCCTTCAAGTAATATGCCGTCCTAAAATTCTATAAAAATGTAATGATGATGATGAATATACCTATAATATTATATTCACGAGTTGATATTATTACCTTATATAAAATAACATATATCCCATATTATTGATGAAAATAATAAAATCATTCTTGAAGACATAATTATTATATTGGATTATACTGATGTATTCCCTGAAGAGATTCTTGGTGTTCCTCCTCTTATAGTTGTTGATTTATCAATAAAACACATACATAGATCTCTTCCTAGATATAAGAAAGTATACATAATCACTAATGTTGAGTTGTAATATCTAAATAAGTTGTTACAAAAGAATCTAGAAAATGGATTTATATGATCTATTTCATCACCATGGGGTTTTATTTCCTTCTTTTCAATAAGACGGATAAGTCAATACACATCTATATTGATTATTGTGAACTCATAAATTTAATGAAAGAAAAAAATATCCCCTCCAAAGGATATGAAACATTATCAATTAACTAAATTGATCCAAATATTTCATTAATGTAAACCATTGATCCTGATATCATGAGTCCTTGGGAATGATGGAATATTTTCTTAATACATATTTTTAAACATGTAATGGATTTTGAGTTCAGAGTGATGTCCTTTGAAATAATTAATTATCTAAAAATCTATATGGTATTTGTTAAACATTTATTTAGGGATTATCTCAGCAAATTTTAGGTAGTCCTTGTAGAATATATTCTTATAAACTCAATATTTTGAAAGGAGCATGGGATGAATTTTAATAACTTGCTAGATTATTCGACAAATGATAATATATTAGAAATGCATAGTAAATATATGTCATAATTATGTAAGAATCATAATTGGAGATCATTTTCCCCATCAAAGGGATATTTTTGGATACTTTAATGACAACTGAAAATGTAGAGTGGCCCATGAAATATAAAAAATGAATATCCATAGTTTATTTGGACAAGATGGGTATTAGTGAAGATTTGTGATAAACGTATCATAATTTTGAAATTAAATAACAGATATTACATGAAATGTAGTATGTTTTTTCTTGACCAATGAAGGTACTGTAAAATTAAATTGTTTGAGAAAGTGGCATATTAAAGTTGTAGTCCTCATTATTCCATTACGTGGGAAATTTTTTTATTTATATAGACATTTATTAAATAATATCTTCGGGTTGTTACTAGTGCAAAATTATAATGTGAAATCTTATTCTTCATGATGGGTATTCATACCATCAGATATATCCGATGATTCATCTAGAGTTGGTTTGGTGACATTTTCATAGATTATATGAAAACATTATCTCTATGGAGAGAAGTGTAAAATATATGTGAACCATAAGATCCTCAAATACATATTCAGTAAAAATGATCTAAATTTTCCCATGTAAATATTGTTTGAGTTGATCAAAGACTATAGTTGATCAATCCATTACCAACATTCCATATCAACTTATGAGAGCGATTCAATTAGTATAAAGTATTTAATAACCTTATCACTAATGATTATTTATAGGGCTTCAATATTATAATACATTAAATTGATGAATATGTGGAACATGATTGGAGGAACATCATAATTCAATTCAAAAATGATTTCTCAACCATCCCTTTTAGATAATATTAAGTATTCTCAAAGAGATGAGGTTTAAAATAAAATTAAGTGATAAGATGTGTGAAAATAGAAATCTTTATAGTTAAAAATAGTAATAAAAGGGTGTATATGATTTGGGTAACTACTATGTGTAACAACGAATCTTTATGTGAAGAAAAATTGTTGAATTATTCACATACCTCAGCCTTAACCATCCTCTCATTAAGAAAAAATTGTATATCAAGTTCACCAATCAAACTATTAGTATGATAATATGGATAAGTTGATCAACAAATATTTATCAATGAGTATGGTATATCAAAAATTATAGTATGAATGTAAAAAAGTATAATTGGATGAGGAAATAATTACATGTACCTATATAGAGGTTGGAAAAAATCACCATGAACATTTTCACTAGACTATTAAATCCATAAAAGGGAAAAAATTAAATACGGGTTATGTTGGATCAACATAAAAAAATACTCTCTTTATTAAATTTGAATAGGAATTCACACTTGATCAACCTGAAAGGATATTCATCAAATAAGTGGTGATGGTGTATGAGACCCCAATATAATTTATATTAACCAATATCCGTTAACTGGTGAGGGTTAATTCTTATGAATCCATTTTTTGGATTATATATAGAATAACTAAATGTTGAAAGTATATTATTCAACAAAATTTATTGTTACTTGAGATAGTTTTGTAAAGGTTGAAAAGGCTAAGATCCTTCATCACCACAACAGGAATTCATAGAGTTATCATAAGAGCTATGTTGGCATTGTCAATGAGACTTAGATTTTTTTAAGTCCTGTTCAATGGGTTTCTCTGAATATCCCCATCGAACTGAGTAATTATATTTGGTATGAGAAAAATTCTATGTTTTATGGAGATCATTTCCTTTTCTAAACTCGATAATATCATAGTGGTGTCTAATTCACTTTCACTCACACTAACCCTTTATCATGTATAGGATTTATTAAACATTACCCAATATTGAATGAGAATACTAGAGCCCTTAAACTTACAGAATTAATGTATTGTATTTTTTTAAAATTATTTCTCTTATTGAGAGTATATTATACGGAAATGGACCACTGAGATAAAGTCCTAAAAAATAAGAAAACACACCTAGTCAAAGTGCTATAGAAGATTAATAAATTTGAATAGAAAACTTATGTGTTAGAGGAATACATAAAGTAGATGTACACTCTCATTTTTCACAAATATATATTATATAAATTTTTTAGGATGAAAAAAATTATGGGATAAAGAATAAAAAACCACAAGTTTTTGAAAAAGAAAATCTATTTTGAACGAATATGCAACACACAACATCAAGCCAAATAGAACCTTGATTTTTTATGACTATAATAACCCATCCCATAAATTGATGGTAATAAATAGTATTCCTTAAATTGTGAAATATATATAATGGTCCTAATATATATAAATTAAATGATATTTTTTCATAAATAAAAACTAAACTTATTATAGAGACATTTATTTTTAATTAAAATTGTTTTCTTTCAAAAAAAGAATTTTTTTTTCTTTTTATGACCAATTATTAAAATTAATTTAAGAAAATTTTGGATAATATATTTAATAAAATAGAAATATTTTTTGAAATCTGCATATCAAACGTATATTTGGTTAGCCTTTTTTATTTTTCATAAATGTTTTATTTTTCAATGAATATCTAAAAATACATATTTTTCAAATACAACTAATATTTTTCGTTAAATAATTCTATTTAAAAGTTAAAATATATTTTTTATTTTGTATTAAAGTGATGTATTATAGATTTTATTTATAATATCATAATTATTATTTTTCTAGTAATTTTGTTCAAGTATTTTGTTTAAAGAATATTTTAAATCTTAAAAATGAGGTTTTCTACCAACCTCATTTTAAGAGAATAATGTCTATCCATTATAATTAATTAAAATAAAACCATGAAAAGAGAAGATATAAATAACCTGTATATGTTGTATAAATATTTTTTCAAATCTAAGTTGATATTATTATGATTTCTAGTCATACAGTTTGTTTTTGATAATATTATGTATGGAAAACATATCTATTGAAAAATAAATTTCAACAATCTTAACATATTTTATTTTAGGTTTTATTATTATTATTATATGAATTTAAATAGATAAAATTTAAAATATATTGAACAATAATAATTAATAATCCATAATAATGACATATTAATTTTTTTTATTGTATTGTTAACATATGTACTAATATATTACGACAATTAATTTTAAAACTGTTTTAACAAGGGTTAAATTGAAGAGGTATGTGGGTGACAATTTTTTAAAAAATTTCTTTTTGAATGGTGGTGATTTTGAGTGACCATATCAACACTATTCTCCAATATATATATATATATATATCAATTTTCTTCTCTTTTATTAGATACGAATTCCCATTATTGAATAGTATTGGGTAATTTAAAAAATGACACTCCCTCTAACTTCAAAAATATCACCTATTCTCTATCCCATTAACAAAATAAAAATCATTTTTCTTTATAATATATATTCCAAAATAACTTCCTTAATTTTCAAACCATATACTGAATCCTTATTTTTATCATAATGATAATATAGTATGAGTTTATGTATAATCATAAGGGGGAGGCTCAAAGAAGATGTATCGTTCTAAATTGAGAATTTATTTTCTTCTTCTTTTTCCACCTCTATAAAATATTATTAAATCATGGTGATATAATATCTTAAGTATATACCATAGAAATATATATATTATTATGTCAATGTAATATCCTAAATAAATCTCCAATAACATCAAATCAAAAACAAAAGCATCGTTTGTTTGTATGAAAGACAACCCAATCATCAACGAATATTGTTTGTTTTATGTTATCTAATCTCACAGATGTTCATGATTATATACATAATGTTTATATATGTTATTAATAAAATTTTAATCATTATTTATAATTAATTTTTTATATATCTTTTTACCTTAACATCTACTTAAAAATAATAGCATCATTCATGTGTATTTCCGAAAACTCCCTCATGCAGTGATGTGATTCATTTTTATTAACCTATATCATTGATGGTATATGTTATTGTATTTAAATAAATAAAATAATATTTATGATTTAATAATAATTTTTAAATAAATATATAACAAAAACATTATTTCCATCTTGAACATTGAAAAATTGAAATGTTCCCCATGCATACGTACAACCCAACGTCTCCATGGTTGTAATGTATTATATTAGTTATCAACATATATAACGGTTTATTTTAATAGTATAATTACCACAAAAATTTATAATTATATCAAGAATTTTTTTGATATGATGGAATAATATTCTATATGACCATATTTTATACCCCTATTTTTTATGAATATTGTTTTTAATAGATTACAATTTTTTTACGGCTTTCATTGCACGCTACAACACGTTAATAATTATTTAAACAAAAAAAATTATGATTGAACATCATGAATCACTTAGTTCTTAATTAGGTACATTAAAAAAATTATCTTCTGTTATACACAATACCAGGTTCCTTCGAGCGCTTCTGTTTCACGCAAGACTATGTTTTACCGAACTATAATATACTAAAAATATTATTATCTAATGTAATAGTTATAATATAACCATCAACATTGACTAAATTAATATGAATAAATTAAATATTAAAATTTACAATTATTGAAATTTTATTTATTATCTATATATTATAAATAAAATAATTATTATTCAAAATAAAAAAAAGGTTTCTAAAAAATAATATCTTTGATAAATGACAGGTTGGTCATTCTTAGTGAAAATAATTGAATTTTTTTTAATTATTCTATAATTTTTTTTATCAAAATAGAATTCTTTTTTGTATTGTGAAATATAAAAATTATCTTAGGGTGAAATTGTGGGTTTTTATAGATGCTTAATTTTCATTAAGTTTTTAAAATTTCATGACGTTAATTGAAAAATAAATTTTCATTTAAATAATATAAATTTTTAAGAGGTGTATAAAATTGGTTTTAAATTCAAAACAGTTATATTATACACATATTTATCCAATTAATTTTATTAGAATCATTTTAATATTTAATTTTGATATTAAAATATTTTAAACATAGGAACAATTTCATGTCAAAGACCCAATTTACCATAATGTTTGCAGGATTAATTTAAAATACAATTCTTCCACATATGATAATTTAAATTTATAAAAAGGATTCAATTTTTGGAATCATAATTAATAATAATTTCTAGTATTTTATAGATAATTTGCAACAAATTTTATTATAAAAAATAGTTCAATATAATAAAAATTAATAAGAAATAATGACTTTACAGTGGGAAAACGTAGAATATAAGGTGAAAGACTGACCCAAAACATTTCCAATACCAATGTTCATGACATATTTATAACCTTTTGATTTTAGGATCAAATTTAAGTAAAATTTGTTACACTATTTTATGAAATATATAGAAATAATATGTAATGAAATGAAAAAGAAAAAAAGATCTTCTTATTCCTTTTAAATTTTATAATGCTTTAGAATAGGGGACACCAACATATTTTAATTTATAATTATTATTTTTCAATAAAAATGAGTTTTTTTATAATGAAATTTTATTTTAAATTTTTTAGCATATAATATAATTTCAATAAATTCTTATGAAACATCATTCCCTGAATTATTTATATAATAAATAAATAAATTAAATAATATAAAACATGTAAAAAGTGTTGTAAATTGATTAATCTAAAATGTTAATTTATTTTTTAATATTAATATATCATTTTTAAAAAAATTGACCATAATTGATTACATTTCTATTATTGTCTTAATAATTTTCTAAATTTAAATGAAATTAATAATGATTTTTTTCATTAATGACATTTTATTATAAATTACTTTTTAATAATAGAATTAAAATTAAAAAAAATACTCTCTTTGTTTAAGTGATTTTATAATATTATAAATATAAAATATTATACATTGGTGGAAAATATTCAATGATAATTCATTTAATGAAAATTATATTGAAAAATATGGTTAACCCGATTGCAAATAAAGCATATTGTTGCATGTTACATGCTCCCATGAAAAAAATATTTATAAAATAACATAGGATATATAATTTAAAAATTAGACATAATATTTAAAATTATTGATTCAAAATTATATAATCAGTATTACTTTCACTAAATTTTAAATAATATATTACATAGTTTAGAAAACAAGATAACATTATCAAAAAAACAAAAATGTTAAAACATGGAAACATAATTATTAAGGAACAAAATATTTAAAACATTATTATAAATGTGTTTTGGAGGTGTTGATAAAATTAAAATTCCTATATACATCTAATAATTATATTTCTTGATGCTTTAGGTTAGCATGACCTCCCAAAAGTAAATAATATTTACTATTTAAAAAATGCCCCTCATCCTCAACTATAAAATGGAACTCAATATACCTTATTCTTCACAAAACTAAACCCATTTATCTAGAATATATCCTAACCAATTCACTAATAATATACAATAATATCATCGAATAATCCTTAATCTGTTCAGAAAAGCAACCAAATAAGATCATTAGTGCAATCTATAAGAAGATACTCAAAGAAAATGTAACATTCATCAACGGATGTTTGGTTTTATTTCCTCCCCAAAACCCTTCAATTATTTTTATATAATTAATATATAATAATATAACTTCCATAAATATAATTAAATTTTGAAATTTTAAGGGCATGACTTACAAATTCACACAGTCCCAACAAATGGGTCACAATATCATCATTCGTGCGTACGACAGACTACCAGATCACCAAACGATGTCATTTTTTCCCTTATTACCTTCCTAGGATGGAAAAAATGAGAGGAATATAGTTTTTTATATGATATATATGACATTTATTATTTATTTATTCTTTTATAATTATTACAAACACATACCTCCTTGAATTCCATTTTGTTGGAATATGATAACTTCTTCGTGTGAAATATGTCTTACAGCTACACAAAGCGATATGACTCATTCACACTAAACATGAAATGAATTAAATATGGGCTTAAAAAACATATGTTATATATATGAAATAATAATTCTATTATGATTATAATATATATATAAATATATCAATTATAATTCATTATTTTAATATGTCAAGAAAATGGAAATAGATTTCTTACATACGCAAGGGTTACTACCTCTATGAACATTGTATTCCCATTCATAAAACCAAATATTATAGAATAATTTGAGTAAAATTATTTCAGATATATATTATATTTATAAAATGGATTAATTTTTTTATGAATCCCTGATCAATGTTATAATGAAAAATGAAAACTCAAAACATGTATGAAAAATAGAGAAGTTATTACTAGAAATGTATCTTTAACATGAAAATGATAATATACGTGTAATAAAGGTCAAAAAGAAAACTTTAATATGATATTATATATAGAAATATGGTTCCATTAAATTTTTTTAATGAAAGTATAATGATTATACAAAGTTATTGAATGAAGATGATGAGAGTCAAGACATAACGTTCAGGATTTGTAACGCCCTGACCCCAGTTACCCATAGTCGGTGCATTAGTACATATCTTTTTCATGATCACAAAAGATCAAATCTCGAAAGACCAATTAGTTTAGTAGCTCTGGAACCACTAGATATATTCATATGTCTTAAATTACATCATAAATTGAAATCTACATCAAAATCTTGTCTCCACACTCATATCCACTCATACTATCCCTTCAGGTCATTCATAAAATACTTCTTCACATCTTGGAAAAAATGAAACATAGAAAGGGGTGAGCTCAGATTCCCATTATGGATAACAATATAGCGGAAAAATTAATAAATAAGAATAAACATTTAAGGCATTATATAACTAAAACAAATGCCTTTTAAACATTAACTTTAGCATAATATGGCAGAAATAAAATGAAATAATTCCATTTACATATTCACATGGATAGTCTACTAGTCGAATAATCATATGCAATATCAACAACCACATTTATAATGATGGAATCCATAATTTCAGGCTATCATAACCACATAGTCAAGGCCTTTTTCCAAGCCTACAAATATGATTTTTTCAAGGCCTTGTGCCAATACACTGGTTTGTCTCATGAGACCTACCGATGCATCGAGGAGCTATAGCGGTATCCACCAGTCACTTATTAAGTCCAATGCATTCCTCATATGAATAGGTATAAACATATCATAAACATTCATATTAAAACTAGCATACAAAATTTCAATAATGTATCCACAAACCACGAATGGTATAAAAATAACACATCAATAGAAAACCATATCACAAAACCTTCAATACAATATAGATGTTTTTTATCATAATAAATCAACTTCTAATAAGCTTAAAATTCATCAAAGGATGTTGAAATAAATGAAATCAAAACTATTTGAGAGAAATATCTCTTTTTTTTAATCATTTAAAAATCTCATAATTATAAAATAAAACATTTACATTGAAAATATTCTTATAATATTGTAAGGGAAGCTTCAAAGATTTTATAATGGTGGAAAATATCTGTCGTTTCCATATAAGTTAAAAAAGATATTCTTACATTAATTGTATCAAAAAGGGTAAAAAGGACCTTGTTTGGAAAATGACAGAATGATTCCTTTATAACATTCTTATAAAAAGTCAAAAAAGAGTAGAAATGACTTTAACCCATAGTCTGTAAAATAGTAAGAATGGTTTGAAATACATTTTTAAGAAACATGTATGTGGATGATAAAGAGGTCCCAGAAGATAATTACATATAAACAACCTCAGATAATGAAGAGATTGTGAAATAAACCCTTACCCTGTACTTTTCCTTGTTTGAGGGTAGTTTAACCTCTTGTATAATGGTGAAATAATTGTTATTAAATTATACAAAAATCATATACATTAATATGAAATCATATATGATTTTTTAAAATTTCTTTGTTAACAATATCTTAGTATTATCGTCACTACGAGTGTTAACTTACTCATTTTCTTTTGTATGTTTTGTTACATAAGTTGTGTTTTTTCTGGATAGGTGGTATATTATTCATATACAGAATGATATCAAGTCCTTAAACATTATTTTCAATCATCAAATGAGAATCAAACATGCATGGATACGATGGGGAATGAATCTCATCACGTTCGTGGAGACGATAGTCCGTACATACGCATGTGCGACAATATCATTCTTTTGATATTAAAATAATATATAATTGGATGGTATATCATTTATAAAGAATCATTATCATGTTATATTTATTATTTACATCAATTACACATCATTATCATACCCATACAAATAATAATGTTTTGAATAACAATTACACCACGACGTGGAGATGGTAAGCCTTACGTGGGAACGTATGGTGACATTTCATTCAAAAGATGGATAGAATACTTAATATGGTTGTACCATATTTATAATAACATAATAGTATACAAGAAGATATTGGATTTATTCTTTTATAATGGGAAAATCAAAGAAAGATTCAGATGAAGAAGAAAGGAACTTGAAAGAGGGTGATGAAAACATTACCTCTTCTTCGGGTTCTTTCTTTTGATTTGATAAAAAGGGCTCCTTATATTGGCTTTATAATAAAAATAAGGCCTCTTGGTTGAATTAAGGGAAGCATAGAAAATATTTGGGTCAGGGATGGTCAATCCAAAAGGCTTTGAAGGTGTGAATTAGAGGGAAGAGGAAGTGCCTTTTTATAAGAGGGGTGAGCGACACCTTAGGAAAAGCAAGAAATATTATTTTATAATAAATTCCTATTCATTTTATAATTGATAAAAAGTAGATTATTTAAAGATTGAAGTGGGGATAGGTCGAACAAAACTCAACCGATATGTTTTAGATAGGTTTGGGACACTTTATTAACCATATCTTTTAGTTTTAACTCATAGTTAATTAGTTGCACATGTACCTTGTCTCTTTGTATTTTTATATTATATGGATAATAAACAAACTATAAACTTCCATGTGACCTCCATTGGTCCATTAATAATACACATATAATTATATAATTATTTTGGATGATCCTTAGAGTTTTAGGAAAATAATATCAATGAATAATATAATATTTGTTTTAAAAACTTCTTTATGTCAATTTTCAAAGTATTTAATAATTGATTTTTGTTAAAGTCCTAAAACCTTTACTAACACGAAACAAATTAATTTAAGAAATAATAACATGTCATATTAATCAATTAAATTAGTGTATGGCATCAAAACTTTCATATTGTATTTATATTATAATTTATAATACCAATTATTTGATTCTTTCATTAATAAGGAAAATACTGCATCATTATTGTATCATAAATAAATTTAAATATTCAATGTCTAAAAATTCTAAATAAAATACCATTATGTCAGAAATCATTTTATATTTCTAATGAATATTTATAGTCTAAAATATAACATATATAACCATATGTAAAAATTGTATTGCTGAAAGATATATACTTAACACATTTTTTGTATTTACTTTAACATAATTAATATAAAGTGTCATTATCACTTACAAGTGGATCCATGGGGTACCAAAATCGACCCAAAGATGACCATGGTTGGACAGGTTTCAACCAATAGGGTTAGGACAAGTTTTACATTAATTTATTATTATTATAATATTATTTTTTACCCTTATTTACCGGATTTACCTTTTTACCATGGTAAATAAAATATTTACCGAAGTAATTATTCAAAATGTATAAAAATTAAAGTTACCGATTTAAAAAATTTGGATCTACTGATTATAAATATGGAATACATTTTTCTAAATAATAACACATAACTGGAAGAAATTAATTTAAAATTTATTCCCATTGTTAAAACAAAAAGCATGTTTTTAAGAGATAATAACTATCAAAAGATTGGCACTTGCTTATGTCCAGTTTAAATGTGAAATTATGTAAAATGACCAACATTGGATTAAAATTTAAAAAATAATCTAATTATACTTTAAAATAACTCATATTCATAATTTAACACTATTAATTATTTCGATTAAAAAAGTTGTTTTTTACTAAAATTTAGAAATTTTCACTGTTCATCAAATATTGGAAGATTTCAGAAAAATACCAAAAAATCACCCTAAGATAAATTGGATATTCCAAATCCAAAAATTAAGTCCATTTGGAAAGATAAAATGTATAAAATTTCAAAAAATTGGTATTTCTATTCATAACGGCTAGTTTGATTGGTTGTGGTGTGTTAGAACTCGATGTTGCGTACAACACATGCTACCATATTATTCCAAGAGAAGCGTACCATGGAAGCTTGAGGTGTTACATTCTCTCCTCCTTCAAATAATTTCATCCTCGAAATTTCATGAATGTTATTGCATAAAATGACTTAGGTGGTTCTTCATCATAAGTTCCTTGGGTTCCCACATTGCCTCTTTCTTCTTATGGTTTCTCCATAGAACTTTTACTAGACGAGTCGTCCGATTTCTCAGCACTTGTTCTCTCGTATCAAGAATCATGATAGGCTCTTCGAAATAAGATAGATCGGGTTCTAGTCCTAATTCCTCATAGGTGAGTACATGCGTTGGGTCAGACATGTATTTTCTCAACAGTGATACATGGAACACAACGTGATCTTTGGAGAGACATGGAATCATTGCCAAACGGTAAGCTACAACCCCGATTCATTCCTGAATTTCGAATGGTCCAATGTACCTGAGACTCAATTTTTCCTTCTTACCAAAACATATAACACCCTTCCATGGAGATACCTTCAAGAAATCATGATCTCCAACTTGAAATTCAAAATCCTTCCTTTAGTTTTCAGCATATCTCTTCTGCCAACTTTGAGCTGCTTTGATGTAGTTTTTTGGATTACCTTCCCCTTTTCCATAATTTAATGCACTAGTTCTTGGTCTATGATTTTTCTTTCACCAACATCATCCCAACAGGTAGGTGTGAAACCTCTATTTCCGTATAATGCTTTATATGGTACCATATGAATACTCTAATGGAAGCTATTGTTATAGGAAAATTCAGCCATAGGTAAATATTGATCCCCTATACCCTGAAAGTCAAGTGAGCATGATCTCAACATGTCTTCTAAGTTTTTAATAGTCTGTTCTGATTGTCCTTCTGTTTGAGGGTGGTAAGCAGTGCTTAAACAAAGTTCAGTATCCAAGGCCTTCTGAAGACTCTTCCAGAATCTTGAAGTAAAATGGGGATTGTGATCAGGAATAATCCATAAGGATATTCCATGAAGTCTCACAACTTCATTAATATATAGTCTTTCTAGATGTTCAAGTGGTAAATCTTACCTTATAGAAAGAAAATGTACCGACTTGGTGAGACGAATAACAATGACCCATATTGCATCATTCCTTCTAGGAGTCTTTGGTAGTCCCATGACAAAGTCCATCGTAATATTATCCCATTTCCACTCAGGTATGGGAAGAGTATTCATGACTCCTCTAGGCTGTTTCCTTTCAGCTTCAACTTGTTGAAAAACCATACATCTTGACACAAAATCAGCAATCTCCCTCTTCATGTTGTCCCACCAAAAATGTTCCACCAAATCTATATACATATTTGTGCTCTGATGGTGTATAGAGAAATTGGAACTATGAGAATCATCCAAAAATTCTTTTTTTATTTCATGTTAATTGGGAACACAAATTCTCTTCCCCAATTTCAAAATTATATCTTCAATACACAAATTCACTCATTCTCCCATCATTCACAGCTTTAATCATCTTTTTAAACTCTTCTTTATCGGTCTGAGAACTATTTATCCTTTCTAGTAAAGATGGTTTGGAAAACACTTGAAAAAGCATTGAGGTTTAACCTTCCATGGTGATTACCATATCCGTCAATACTAGATCCATGAAAATAGGATCCCTTTCAACTATGTTCTTATTCAAAACTCCATGATCCTTTCTACTCAAAGCATCTTCCAGCTTATTTTATTTTCCTGGGTGGTAGTGTATAGTGAAATAATAATCCTTGAGTAGTTCAAGCCATCTCCTTTGCCTCATGTTGAGTTCATTCTATGATAAAATATGCTTCAAACTCTTGTGATCGGTATATATCTCACATTTTTTACCATAGATATAATGTCTCCATATCATCAAAGAATAGATTACAGCAGCTAAATTAAGATCATAAATAGGATAGTTTTGCTCATGAATTTTCTACTATCGTGATGAATAGGCAATAACATTATTATTCTGTATAAGGACACAACCAATTCCATTCTTCGATGAATCACTATAAATAATGAACCCATCATTCCCTGATGGTAGAGTCAATATTGGAGCATTCACTAATCTTCTCGTCAGTTATTCAAAAAAATCTTCACACTCTTTTGTCCAAACAAATTTAGCACCTTTACGTGTGAGCTTCGTTAATGGGTTAGCCAATCAAGTAAAATTCTAGATGAAATGTCAATAATAACCTGCTAAACCAATAAAACTGCATACTTTAGTTATTCTCATCGGTGCTGACCATTCTTGGATTGCCTTGGTCTTAGAAGGATTAACAGAGATTCCATCTTTGGAGAAAATATGGCCAAGAAAATAAATCTCCTGAAGCCAGAATTCACACAAGCTAAAATTCCCATATAACTCTTGTCATCTAAGAGTCTTCAAGATAATGTGCAATCGATGTTCATGATCTTTGTAACTTTTGGAATATACCAAGATATCATCAATAAATACCACCACAAAATCATCGAGATATTCTTTGAAAACACTATTCATTAGATCCATGAATACAGAGGGTGCATTAGTCACCCCAAAAGGCATTCTTGTAATCTCGTAATGCCCGTACCTGGTTCAAAATGATGTCTTCAGGATGTCTTCCTTATTCACACACAACTGATGGTATCCAGATCGAAGGTCAGTCTTTGAAAAGTATTGAGCTCTATGTAGTTGGTCAAATAAATCATCAATGCGAGGTAGGGGATACTTGTTCTTTATTTGTATAGCATTGATTTCCCTGTAGTCGATACATAACCTCATAGATCCATCTTTCTTATTAACAAAAAGGATAGGGGCTCCCCATGAAAAAACACTAGGGTGAATAAATCCCAAATTAATCAATTATTCTAGCTGTTTCTTTAGTTCAAATAATTCCACAGTGTCCATTATATAAGGGGTATTCAATATGGGTCTTGACCCTAGAATTAAATCATTGGAAAACTCAATTTCTCGTTTGGGAGGAAGTCCAGATAAATCTTCCGGAGACACATCTACATATTCATTCATAATAGGTACATCTCCTATTTGAACATTCCTTTCCTCACCCACAGTTATTTCATTCTCTTCCTCCCCAATAATTGAATTTAGTTGAGCTATTGGGGGTGGATCAAGATAAGAATCAAGTTGTGATGATCCTTCTATGAAGATAAGTTGTTATTTATCATCATTATCAAAAATCGTAACCTTTTTCTTCTTATAATAAATTTTCACATCATGGTCTGGAAGCCAATCCATACTGAGGATTATATCAAATTCAATCATGGGTATGGCGATGAGATCAGTAGATAAAGAACATTTATATGCCCTAATGGGGACGGATCCACAGAACTTTATAGCAATGATACTTCCCTTAATAGTTTTAACTGACAACTCCCTTGTTAGATCAAATTGGAAATATATAATTTTCTTAGAAAACTAGGAAGATATGAAACAATGTGATGATCCAGAATCAAATAACTCATTTTCTAAAATTGATGAAACCATTAAATTACCTGCCACAACGTCTTTCAGAGCTTCTACCTCAGCAGTAGTGATAGCATAAGCTTGGACTTGATCCCTTGGCCTTTTATGAGGTAAGTTCCCCTAACACATATGACATTCATTTTCATAATGTCTCATCTCCCTGTAGTTGTAGCATTGAAAATTGATAGCTTCTTTCTTCCCCTTGCAATCACGAGCTTGGTGGCCTTTTTTCACCACACTTGTAAAAGACTCACATTCCTTTCAATCATGTACCAGGGTGTTTCTTCCCACATTTACTACAGCATGGATTATAAACTTTTCCCTTCTTTCCTATATTTCCATTTCCATAGTGGTCAGTATATCTCTTATTATCTTGATGTGCTTTAATGTCCGAAGTCTTATAAAATTCTTTTTCTGTCTTGATAGCACATGAGACAATATCTTCGTACAAAGAGAAGGTTTGTGAAAAAAAATGATCAACAGAGAAATGGTTTTAACCCCACAATGAAACGATCAATCATACTTCTTGGTTTATGTATAGAATCTGCAGCATACCTCGCTAACCTTGTAATGTTAGCCTCATACATTGCGACATTATCATCCTCCTTTTGTCTCAGACTCAAAAATTACCTTTCCATCTCTGCTCGATGGTCACGAGGAAATTATTTTTCTAAGAAAAGATAATTGAACTTCCTCCATTCCATATTTGATACTTCATCATCTTCATTTGTGTTTTGAATCAATGACCACCATTGATCAACATCTCCAGTGAGGCGGTAAACTGCCTTGATAACTTTTTCCCTTTCATTACTCCCCAAGGAATAGAATATTTTCTCTAAGGAATTTATCCATTGCTCAGATAATAAGGGATTTATACACCCATTGAATTCTGGTGGTTGTTTCCTCATGAAGCGATCTAACATTGATCCTCCACGATACGGATTAGGGTTCTCTATACAGGTAAGGTTATTATTATTAATCGTAATGAGTTGTCCCAGTATGTTGATTAACTGATCAGCACCAGTTGCATCACCAGCTCTTCTATAATTATCTTGAGTAGGATGGAAATCTCTACATGGAGTGCATGCATTGATATGGTTTCCATTTCTTCCACTGGGCGCCATTTGTAAATAATGGAATAAACTAGATTTGTTTATTAATCAAAATACATAATTCCAAACTTGTAAAACACTTAACATAAATTGAACAGTTTATGGATATAATCCATAATCATAAAAAAAATTATTTGAGGAAGTATATAGTCATAAACCCTCATAATGGTTTGTAAAGAAAATTATAATTATCCTAATCATATCTCTGAGGAGTGTCGTAACTAAGAGTGAAGGACGGCCCGTTGTCGTGCACCAGTTCCTGTTCGAGTCTACCTTAAAGTGGTGTTTTTGGGTTTTACCCCTAGGTACATCTGTGCCAGAGCCACCTATACATGCTCTTATTCAGATAGGGATTTATTTTTTGGAAAACTCACAAAATCACTAAAATACCAAAATTCTAGGATGTTCTTCTATACTAATCAACAAAGTCTATCTTAGAACCATGTGCTCTAATCAGAGTTTATCTAAACCTAGTTTCCATGGTTTGTACTAATCTTCCTCTGATACTAACTATAACGCCCCAACCCCAGTTACCCAGAGTCGGTGCATTATTACATAACATTGGCATGATCATAAAAGATCAAATCTCGAATGACTGATTAGTTTCATAGCCTTGGAAGCACTAGATATATTCATAAGTCTTACATTACATCATAAAATGAAAACTACAATAAAATCTTGTCTCCACACCCATATCCCCTCATACTATCCATGCAGGACATTCATAAAATACTTCTTCACATCCTGGGAAATATAAAACAAAGAAATAGGTGAGCTCAGATGCCCAGAAAGGATAACAATATAGCGGAAACTTTCATTAATAAGCATAAACATTTAAGACAATGTATAATTAAAACAGAAGCGTTTAAACTTGAACTTCAGCATAATATGGAATAAATAAAATGAAATAATTGCATTTACTTATTTACATGGATATTCTACTAGTCAAATAATCATATTAAATATTAATAACCTCTTTCATAATGATGGATTGCATAATGTCAGACTATCATAACCACATAGTCAAGGCCTTGTGACAAGACTACAAATATGATTTTGTCAAGGCCATGTGCCAAGACACTAGTTTGTCTCATGAGAATTACCGATGCATCGAGGAGCTATATCGGGCTCCACCCATCACTTATTATGTCCAATGCATTCCTCATATGAACAGGTATAAACATAACATAAACATTCATATTAAAACTAGAATACGAAATGTCAAAAATTTATCTATAAACCATGAATGGTATAAAAATAACACATCCCCAGTCAAACATATCAGAAAACCTTCAATACAATATGGATGTTGTGTATCATAATAAATCAACTTCAAATATGCTTAAAATCCATCAAAGGGTGTTGACAAATATGAAATAAAAACTATTTGAGAGAAATATATCTTTTTTTTGAAATTATTTAAAAGTAACATAATTATAAAATAAAAAATTTACTTGGAAAATATTCCTATAAGATTGTAAGGGAAGAATTGAATATTTTAATACGGTGAAAAATAGCTACACCCGCCGTATAAGTTAAAAAAGACATTCTTACCTTAATTCTATCGAAAAGGTTAAAAAGGACCTTGTTGGGAAAACGAAAGAATGATTCCTTTATAAACTTCTTATAAAAATTCAAAAAAGGTTACAAATGACTTTAAACCATAGTCTTTAAAATAGTAATAATTATTTTAAATACATTTTCAAGAAACATGGATGTGGATGATAAAGAGGTCCCAATAGATAATTAAGTATAAACAAACTTGGATAATGAGGAGATTGTGAAATAAAACCTTAACTTTACATTTCCATGGTTCAGGGTAGGTTATCCTCTTGAATAATGGTGAAATAATTTTTATTAAATTATAAAAGAATCATATACATTAATATAATATAATATATGATCTTTTAACATTTCTTTGTTAATAATATCTTAGTATTATCGTCATTTCGTGTGTCAACTTACTTGTTTTCTTTTATATGTTTTGTAACATAAGACACGTTTGTTATGGATAAGATGTATCTTATTAATATACAGATTGATATCAAGTCCTTATACATTTTTTTAATCATCAAATGATAATTATACTTGCATGGATACGATGGGGAATGAATCTCATCGCGTTCGTGGAGACGGTAGTCCGTACGTACGCACGAGCGACAATATCATTCTTTTGATATTAAAATAATATATAATTGGATGGTATATCATATATAAAGAATCATTATCATGATGAATTTATTATTTACATCAATTAAACATCATTATCATACCCACCCAAATAATAATGTTTTGAATTACAATTACACCACGATGTGGAGACGGTATGTCGTACGTATGCACGTATGGTGACATGTCATTCAAAGGATGGATAGAATACTAAATATGGTTGTACCATATTTATAATAACATCACAGTATATTTAATATACCGTAGTTATTAATTTATAATGGGAAAAACAAAGAAAGAAGAAGTTTAAGAAGAAAGGAACTTAAAAGAGGGTGGTGAAAACATTACCTCTTCTTCGGGTTCTTCCTTTTGATTTGATCAAAAGGGCTCCATATGTTGGATTTCTGATCGAACTAAGAACTCTTGGTTGAATTGAAGTATTTTTAGAGAATATTTGGGTGGAGTTTGGCCGATCCAAATGGCATTGAATATGTGAATTAGAGGGAAGGGAAGTGTCATTTTATAAGAGTGGTGAGGGGAACCTTAAGAAAAGCTAGAAATTTTATTTTATAATAAATTAATATTCGGTTTCTAATGGCTCCAAAGTGGATTATTTAAAGTTTAATTTGGGGATAGGTCGAAAAAAACTCATCCAATAGGTTTTAGATAGGTTTGGGTCACTTTATTAACCTTATCATTTAGTTTTAACTTATAGTTAATTAGTTTGACATTTATCATGTCTCTTTGTATTTTTCTATTATGCAGTTCATAAACATACTATAAACTTCCAAGAAACCCCCATGTGGTCCATTAATAGTACACCTATCATTATATAATTCCTTTGGCAGAACCATACACTTTTAGGAATATAATATCAATTAATAATATAATATTTTGTTTAAAAACTCTTTTATGTCAATTTTGACACTATTTAATAATTGATTTTTGTTAAAGTCATAAATACATTATTAATTAAAAAACAATTCATTTACACAATCCTAACATGTCATATCAACCAATAAAATTCTTTAATGGCATCATAACTTTCAAATTATATTTATTTTAACATTTATTATACCAATTATTTGATTCATTCATTAATAAGGAAAATATTGCATCATTATTGTGTCATGAATAAATTTAATTATTCAATGTCTAAAAATTATAAATAAAATTACATTATGTAGGAAATATTTTTATATTTCTAATAAATATTTATAGTAAAAAATATATCATATATAAACCTATGTAAAAATTGTTTTTCTAAAAGATATGTGCTTATGTCATTTTTGTATTTACTTTAACTTAATTAATATAAAGTGTCATTATCACTTACAAGTGGATCCATGGGGTCCCAAAATCGACCCAATGATGACCATGGTTGTAAATGTATCAAAAAATAGGGTTAGGACACGTTTTAGGGTAATTTATTATTATTATTATATTATATTTACCCTTATTTACTGGATTTAACCTTTAACCATGGTAAATAAAATATTTACTGAAATAATTATTCAAAATGTATAAAAATAAAAGATACCTATTTACAAAATTTGGACCTCCTGATTATAAATATGGAATCTATTTTTGTAAATTCAAATCACAAAAGTGGCAGAAATTAAATAAATTTAATTCCTATTGTTAAAACAAAAAACGTGTTTTTTAAGAGATAATAACTATCAAAAGATTGACAATTGCTTATGTCCAGTTTAAATGTGAAATTATGTCCAATGACCAACATTGGATTAAATGGTAAAAATATAATCTAGTTATACATTAAAACTACTCATTTTCATAATTTATCAATATTAATTATTTCGATTAAAAAAGTTCTTTTTAAATAAAATTTAGTAATTTTCACTATTCATAAAAAATTAAAAGTTTTCAGAAAAATACCAAAAATTCACCTGAAGCTAATTTCAATATTCCAAATCCAAAAATGAAGTCCATTTTGAAATTCAAAACGTATAAAATTTTAAAAAGTGGGTATTACTATTCATAACGGCTGGTTTGATTGGTTGTGGTGTGTTAGAACTCAATGTTACTTACAACACACTTTACCATAATATCCAAAGAGAATTTTATCGTGGAAGCATGGGTTGTTCCAGGATTTCTATCTCACATTAATTTATCTAGATATATAATCCATGTCCACCACCTATTTTGTTTATTTGGGGTGTATACATCTCATCGATGCATTATAGTATAATTATAATGAGTTTTATTATGAGTTAAATATCTATTTGAGGTTCTCACCTTCATTTGGTTTTTGTTTAAAACCTTACCAATGTAGTAAGGGGGGAATTGCCTCAAATTGAATTCCTTGAGGCATATGTTATGTCATGAACCTAAATTATTAAATTAACAGTATATATATAGCCATTGACAGTAATGTAATTAAATATTCACCCTCATTATATTTTATGTTATTACCTTATGAGATTATTTGATTCAATATTTCCAAATTTACAAGATTTTATTGCTAATATCTCAAAATTTATCATTATTATTTACAATTATGATTAAATTTTAGAAATTTAAAATTAAATATATCTAAAAACATTGTTAAGCTATTTTTATTCAGGATGTGTTCAATTAGTGTTTCCATTTTCCCCACTTTTTTACTTATTATAATTTTAAAAATTATTTACAAAAATATGAATTTATTTATCTATTCTTTTGGAAGGTTGTTTTGTTCCAAAATGATATTGGCTAAAAATGTTTTGAAAATGAATTAAAATTATATTTAGAGCATGTTTTCAAGGAAATTGATTTTTCAAATGATTTCAGTTTTAAAGAGTGTTAAAAATAGAAATTATATATTTGATCAACAAATGATTTAAATGATATTTACAAATTATTTTCCATCTATGATGACATTATTTTTTGTACATCATGTAATAATTAGAATAATATATAATAGTTCCATTAATAATCATTATCAAAATTCGTATTGATTTTATGGAATGATTTTTATGAAACATATATCCTTCAACTTGTTATATTATTATGAAATTAACTTATGGTACATGTATTATCATTAATTAATTACACATATATATAATCAAAATATCTATAATTAATTAATTCAAAAATTAATTAATTAATCATTCTCATTTCATCAATCAAGGTTCTCATTAAACACCAATTTATTCTCATTCTACATCATTATTTAAATATCACTAAAGCAAAAAATAGTTCAAGTGCAACAATATTACCATAACCCATTTTCCCATGAGTTACTAGAATGATGCATACAACAAACACCCTATGTTCCTAGAATGATGTATGAAAACTAGAGAATCATTCCTCCTTAGGCCTTGAATCAAAATTCAACAACTATCAAAACAAATATCACATCACGCCACATGTGTATTACCCAATGTGAAATAATATTCAACAATAAAAACAAATAGAAATCACAACAATCCCACCCTAAGTATAAATGTTTTCCTTAATACATAGGTTTGCAACTCCCATTCAGGAGCTTATTACCAAGCCTTGTCTCATTCTAGTCTCATGTATTACTGTTCCAAAATAGTGAGAAAAAAAAGAATAATGAAAATAAAACTCCTCTGATACAACATTGGACGTCTAGACCTAGGCGCCACTAAATAGTTCCTCGAGACATTAGGTCACATGCCTTTTAGCGTTCCTCCCCGTACGCCAGAGGGTGCTGACAAGAAGAGAGGGTCTGGTAAGTCAGTCATGGTGAGAATATACCCTCTTTTATCTGAATAAAATACCAATAAAAGGAATCAACATTAACCAAGGGCAGAAGAATATAAATAATTAAGAAAATACCATGTATTATGATATTGAAAATAAGAAAATACAAGACTCATCTAAAAGGTAGAACATGATATATTTATGAAAATGTCATGTACCTATAATGAAACTAAAATTAAAGACACGACAACTCCCAAGTGGGTACCGAACTTTATCTGTCTCCCTCTCCCATGCTGCAATCCCATATAGCCATCTATCCTTGGGCCTTGCCCTTATCCTATTCTCCAAAAACAAATTATACACAGGTGCTGATTAGGCAGCCCAAATAAGGTGTGAGTACAACTCCATTTTCCACCACCAATGGTGTCAAAAAACAAGTCCAGTCAAAATAGAGTCTATGCAGTTTAATGAAGCAGTAAACACAATGTATAAATAAATAGTTACCAAATTTCCAGTCAATATTTAGTTATCACATTTGGGCATATTTGAATTCATGTTTTCTATTTGAATCATCATTCATTATTATAATTCAGTTGGTATTGAACATCATATCATTAAACCCGAATATCATTAAGTGTTGGTCACAATTTCTAAACCTCTATATCTCATTCGGTGTAGTTCTTCATGCGTATCCCACCAAAATATAATTCTTGAATTACTATTTGAGAGGAACATCATGTCAAAGTAACAACTTTTAATTGTTCTAGAACTCCATGTAAAACACCACAAAAATCTCAACCATTTAATAATTCATTAATTCAAAATTATTAGACACATCATTCCATTACTAATCTAATAATTGGTTGTACATTTCAAACAAACATTGTTAACTATACAATTAAATAAGAGCATAACCCATTAAATAATTCATCAATTAGTTAATCAATCAACACAATTCTCATTCCATTATAAATTCTTCATAATTAATTATCCATATCAAATATTAACATATCATAATTAATTCTCACAATTAATTATGTTCTATCAATATAATGTCCCATAATTAATTCTCAAAATTAATTATATTTCATAACCAACATCCCTTTGTAATTAATTTCTTCCTATTATTTATCTAAACACAATAAATTCAGTATCGTAATTTCAATATCTCAACCCATAACAAATAATAAAAAAATCTATTTGGAGTGCCCCACATCATTTTATCTGTGATTCAATTATCTATTAATCACTAAAGAAATCACAAGTCCATTCCACATTCCAAATTACTCCAATTTTTGAAATAAAATATCACGGGATGATATAAAATCCAGAAAATCACATTCACATATTAAATCCATGACTCTAGGAGTTTGATTTACACCACCAACCTCAGTTTATTGATGGACAATAGACCAATGGAAATCCACAAAACTTATGTGGAACAAAATTGTTTATCAATCGCTGGATCTAGATCCGTAGCCCAAAATTATGATCAAATGCATCAAGATCATGAAGATATTGATCTAAATCCACAATCCTAGATCTATGTCTAAACTAATATGTTTATATCCATGGAAACGGTAGATATCCTCAATAAAAAGATCAATGGATTATAGAGGAATGAATGGGAGAAGAAACTGGTTAAAATCCACTTACTAAGATGAGAGTAGATCTTCAATTTGATCTTTGAAACTCAAATAACGATGTTCAAATCACTTTGGAATCCCACCTGAAGGCTCTAAGATCACCAAAATATTTTCATGCCTGGTCCATGGTTGATATATTGGACTCACGAGGGGGGGTCAGGTATGATTAAAATAGATTTTCAGATAATTAATATTGCGTGCATGGTTTCTTGGGAAGGGTTGCACGATACAAAAAATCGTGGGCTAACTGTGTGGACCTATCTTTCCATGTTTTCATGGTTGGAATGGTTTATTCACATAGTTTTTCAAAATGTGTGATAATTATGCGAATATCTTTATCCAATTTTTCTTACTTTTCACGGTTTAGTAGCATGGTTTGTCCAATCATGCGCAAACAGTCCACATCCCACTATTTGTTAGTTTTTCATAATAGTTCACCCAAACACAACCAAATCCACTACACCCAAAAATATATAATTAAAAACCTCAATCAATATCAAAAACTTCAGCCGATATAACTCTAGAAAATTCTAGTATCTTACATGATGAGGTGCACATATGGTCATATGAACATAGAAATGGACCCATTGGTTTGAGATTAGATATTATAGTAAAAATTTTGTATATTTTTACTTTAATTTTATTATTTCAATATGTTTGTAATTATTTATATGATCGTGGATGATAAGGAATAAAAGGATGATAAAGGGAAATTGCTAATTAGGCTTAGATTATTTATCATTCATAAAATATCCTTATAAATAATGTAATTTTCAATATTGATGATGATAGGGGATACCAAAAATGTATAGTTCCAATAAGAATATTATAGTGGGTATATCCCCATAAGAATTTCAATTGTGGGGTTTGGATTGACTTTTTTGGAAGTGAACTCATTAATAAGTGGAAAATTGTGACAAATCCATGGAAAGGAATGTTAGGTCATGAGAAAGAATAGAATTGTGTTAAAATTAAGTTAGATAGGTAGGGAAATTTTAATGAGACATTCAGGTATGAAATTTTAAGTGAGAAAAGTTATTATAAATGTTTTATTATTAAAATTGATTTTGTAAAATTTGATCCACCTCAAATGGGAAATTTTAATAATTAATATTCATGATTTATATTTTATCATGATATTTGTTTTAATAAAAAAATAAATGATTACCCAGGATAGAAAATATTGACAAACTAAATAGAAATATTACCTAAATTTTATCCAAAATAATTTTTTTTAATTTGATAAAAATACTCCTTCATTTAAAATATATATTTTATTTAAAATTTATTTTTGAAGAATTTTTTTTCCAAATTGTTATGTGTTATTAATAATTTTTTACAATAATTATCTATTAAATTATAGAACAATCAGTTTTACAAATATATAAATATAATATTATTGTATTAATTTAATGTATATAAACTAAATTAAAATAAATAATAGATATTTATAAAAGTATCATTACTTGAAAAATAATTCATTTATCATGTTATAAAATATTTATTATGGTAACAAAAATTGTTTCCAAAAAATTAAATATGAATGTTACATAATTTATAAATTTTGATAAAAAATAAATAAAAATTATATATGATTATATATAAAATCATATTAAATTTTATTTTTTATTTATGTTCACATAATTTCTGAAAACAACATTATGAAACATGTAATAGTGTATCCTAAAATATAGTTATCACATTCCTTATAATAAAACATTGATATATGTTAACTTTTTTAGTTTTATATACAGTCAATATGTTTTATATAAAGAACTACAAATCTATGATATAATTTTCATTATATAATATTAAAAGGGATTTTTTTGGAAAATATATGTCTATAAAAAACCCGTTATAATTTTTATTTGACTAAAATTATGGAATATTATCAATTGATTAAAATAAAAAGGATAACTTCTTCGTACTTCTAAAGATATTTTATAATTTTTTCACCACAATATTTATACCCAAATTCAAAAGATTCTGTTTAAATTTTATATATAGTTATTTAGTCTATTTTTGGACCAGTGTTTCATGTGAGGAATAAAATAAAATAAAAAAAAATTATTGGAAATTATATAATTGAAAATTTTGGGGTTTTATATTTTCTCCCAACATTAAAAATATTAAACTACATCCTAATTATTTCTATTTTCACACACAAACTCAATTAGTTAGGGGAAATTAAAAAATATACATAACATAAGAGACCACTTAAATGGAGTTATATACAGTAATACCTTATGTATTACTACCAAAATATCCTTTTCATTAAGTGTGTTAACCAACTTCATCATTTTTCCTTGACCACAAGTTGTTATATTACCTCATTTTCAACATATAGATCATGTTCAAATTCCCCCTATTGATTATCATAGAATCCACTTCACACATTCATTACACATAGAAAATTTTATATTTTTTCCTTAATCCACCTTACCATAGTATATTTTAGGAGGCTCCATCTTTCATGTACTTGGTATCTTTATGAATTAAACTATGTTAACAATATTGTTTATAATTTATAATAACTTTTTTTTGAAATATAATAAGATTCATAACATTGGTTATTATCTCATTAGGTCTTTATTTGCACAGTATCCACAAGTTATATTGTCTAGTCCCTTAATATGATTCTTTTATGCTTCAACCATTTCTAAAATTCATAGTAATCATGGGAGAGGAACACCAAAAGTTAATTATTGTATGATAGTTACACGTTGGATTTTACATAAAAACATATTATTAATCTGATCAATCTCATTATTTTTATATCATTTTATTAAATTTATTTACATAAATCAGTAGAAGGATAATTCCTCCAATACATTTTTAAGCAGAATGTTATTAGAGAAAACATATCCCTTTAGAGTGTCTTACTATGTATGCAGTCTTAGGACCACTAATCACTTACTAGTTCTTTATTTATTTGATACTAGAACATTCTCTTTATATGTGATTAACCATAAGTTTATTTTCTACATAGTGACAACCACATACCATTATCCGTAGATTTATGTAATCTCATGGAAAACATTACAATCCTTACTTTACTAAAATGTCAATATGTTATGATATACGTATCCTATTTACTTATTCATAAAAATTTCCATAATTTTTTAATCATAATCCATAGATAATTAAATATTACATCAAATAAAATAAAGGTATATTTATACCTAAGAAATTATTATCATCCTTAACTAATAAACCTTTAATTACACAAAAAAATATTCATGCATCAAACGTTATATAAAACAATTATTTCATGAAACTATGATTACCCACAACATGACCATAACTATGAAATTACATAATAAATATTTTTCATTACAAATCACTTCTACGACCATTTAGGTTTATAGTTTTAGATATTTATTTAGAAAATTATTTAATAAAATCCATTTTTTTGGGACTAAAACACATTTTCACCTCTATATAATAAAATTATTAATCAATAAAATGACTTAAACATCTCCCACAAATTCTGAAACAAATATAAACATCTTATCACATGGTATGCACTAATTTGATTCATCACACGGGAAAATGGGAACATAAAAAGGGTTGATCTTAGATTATAAGAATGTGATAAACAATGATTTCAGTATAGAACATGGGAAGTTCATAAGACAACACCTAAGAGTATATACATAATTACATGATGAAAACTACATAAATCATGAAATGTTCATACATTACTAAGTAATAAAATTTAAATTTTTCAACATCATAAACAAGTGACATTCATAATAATATCCTCATATTTAATCATTATATAGAAACAAGAAAATTATGAATGATTTTTATTATGGAATCATTATGTTTTACAAAGGTATGTAGCCAAGTTATCATGATCATTTCTTCTATATAGATTATTTATTTATAAAATTAATGGATATATATGAATGTGTATCATTTATATTACAATTTATTTTTACAAATAAATAATAAAAAAATTATTATATAGGCTTCCAAATAATCATAAATTTTTCATCATTAGAGATTAATTTTCTACCCAATGCTTTGAAGCTAATTCCAGCTATATCCTTCATATAATTATTGTTGTCTAATAATGATTAATAAAACACCACAAAGTAATTATACCAAGGTATCATAAGATAATATAATTATAATTTACACAATATATTAACATAGATTGATAATTATCTTTTTATACAATTAAGACAATTTTATTCAATATAAATAATATCATTGACCATATTATTATTTTTAACATTGAGAGTAACAATATGAGAAATATGAAAATTAATAAGTTAAGAGAATGATTTTAAAAAATATAAAAAATGGCTAAAATATATATTCATAAAAATAATATACAAAAAATAGGTTTTTCAATTTATTTTTAAAAATATCATAATTATATGTAGTTAGAGGTCACATCAAAAAGTTGATTTCAATTCATTGGATTGAAAAAATTGAAAACATTTATTTTAAAAATCAAACATTATTAATAGATCACTAGATAGACAGAAATATTTTTAGATGCAAAATGTGATAGAGGTTAAAACATTTTCATTTGAAATGATAGGAAAACTTCTCATTTATAGAACCAACCTAATTGAAAACCCACATCATTAAATTATTAAAATCAACACTTTTAAAAAATAGAAAGAAAATTTAAATCTTTTAAAAGATATCACATTACTATTTTCCCAACTATATTGAATAAAATTATAAGGAATGGAATATATGGATAAGAAGTAAAAAACTTCATTAAATAGGATAATAATAATACATAATAATTATATACATTTTCTGGAAGGGAATTATCATTGTAAAATATTTGGATTAAAAATTCAATATCTCTTAAGAGATAGAGAAGACTATAAAATAAAAAAAATAAATGGGATAAAATAAATCATCTAATAAGGAATTTAAATAATAAAAATTATAACTCATTGATGGAAATCGAGTAAAAATTACCAAAAACGAGATTTTTATCATTCAAAACATTGGCTATCTTAATAGATAACATGATATGGCTAATCCAACCTCATTAATTAAAAAATACTCAATAATTTATTCAATAGTAAGTAACTACACCATTATCAAAATATCGTGCTTCATAATAAGAAATATTTCTGAAAAATTAAATATTGGGAAAAACAACATTTCAATAATATTGAATTCCACTGATGTGATTTAGTAAATTTTAATAAAAAATAATCATCATCTTTTTTAATGATATTTAATATATATTCCCTTTTATAAAACTCATTAATAATTATCCTCTATGTGTATGTCAGATTGTTTTTATCTATATTCGATATCCCATGTGATAAATCATTATCAACGTGATTAGTTTCAAAATAGTAGTGTTATAATTTACTCTTCCCAAAATTATAATCACTCCAAGATTAGAAATTCTATTGGAAATTAGGTTTTATAATTATTTATAATGTTATAATTTAAAATCATAGGTACATTAGTTATTATCATTCATAATGAAGTTTTTAAAATTATTTTAATTCTAATTTATAATGAATAAATGGTTATTATAGAGACCGAAGTATTATAAAAAATTTATTGAATGATTTTTAAGATAAATATCCATTAATTACATTGTAATGGTCATGAGTCCAAAGGTATATGGGAGTTTTGATTTATAATAAATCAATGTGAGAAAAATTAAGTCTTCTTTATTTTATTCTCAATAAAGTTTTCTTATATCAATTCTATATCCTAAAACTGTATGTGATAATCTCAGGAAGACATAGAAAAAAAAATTCAGTAGAAAACACCAGTAATGTAATAAACATGATGAGGATACATAACTTGTGAGTTAAAGGTATAACATGATTTCATAATAGAGTTGGTATATGTGTAAAAATAAGGGATCACAACATACCGAACTTGTTATATTAAGATAATGTAATGATTGGAAATGTTAAAGCAACATATTACATAAAAGAAAGATGATAACAAGAAAACTACATAGAAAATATTATATGGTGGACAGAGTCCAATAATGGATTATAATTACCCCCAAATCCCATAAATGATTCATCAATTGAATAAGTTTTTACCCAATAAACAAGATTAATATTTGTGTATGGAAATCATATCATTTTTATGATTATTTATTCCACAAAATAGAAATCTATCATAAGGAATAAACATTGAAATTTTGCATAGAATGAGAATAGGGTAGATAATATTTTCTCATATCATAATCAAAATAAATTTTTTAGTGATGACATTGAAGAATAGAACATAAATAATTTTTTTACTTTATTATATCAATAGAGAATAAGAAATCAATATAAGTGAGACAAATATATAAATAATTTCAATTACTTCCCTAACTTTAGTGGTTTTCATCATTCAGTAAAATGACATTAAAATATTACATGGAATAATTATTTAGGAAAATATCATTCTCTATTTTAAATTACTTATTAAATATTTAAAAATTTCCAAAATATAATGGAAAACACATTCATTGGAAGAGCCATAGAATCTTGTGAAAGAATATTCCAAAAATTCAATGGTCACGATGGTGTGTAATTCTATCCATACCATATAAATTATACGAAAATCATCCTTTAACTGAAAAGTAACATGTTTACAAATTGATAAACATACCCCTATTAAACTACTTTTTATGTAATAAAAATAGGTAAAAACATATTTAAATAAATATGAATATTTTAATAAATTATATGAAAAAATTATTAGAAAATATGGATATGGAAGAATAATGATACCCAACCAAAGAAACAAATAGAGTTGTTATATCAAAATATCATTTTTTCTAAATAATTTAAAGAACCATTCAGTTTAAAAAAGTAATATTACATGAAAAAATAATGAATAAATAAAGGAGTATAAAATGAAATGTTTATCATTAAAAACTATCGAAAAGATTCCCAAAAATAAAATCCATGTGTGAAAAATTATGATTAATATGATATTAAAGAATAAACACTAATGATTGTGGTAACTTTTGAATCACAAACCCATGAAAAAAATTGCATAAAAAAACATTAATTAACATGACCATAAAAATATTCATGATATAACTTATCAATGTGGTTTTATAGAACCCATATTAATATGAATTGGTTAATAATGAAAAATATGTCTCCCTGGGGTAGAAATTGATATAGAATCTATTTCAAATATCATACACTTGAAATGAGTATTATTTAATGAATTTATTATCCTTATGAAAAATAAAACCACAAAAAAATAACCACCACACAATAAAAAAAGAATAAATTAAAAACATAATCTCAAAACATAAAATATGAAGATGATGTAATATAACCTAATTAAAAGAAATTGAGTTATGAACCCCTTACTACATAGTAATAATCACTTTAAATAACCTTGTATAAAATTCAGATTTAATAATATAATACCATTATGTACAATGGATTAATTAAATTACATATAAATTAGGAATTATAGACTCCATATAAATTAAATTGTTACGTATTATTAAAATATTACTCAAAGAAATCAAATTGATATGATGTATGTTAGAGTTTCAAAAGTGAAATAACAAAAAAATAAAATATAGATAGCATTAATTTGAAGTTAATATAACCTTATTATTAACAAATATTATGTTAAATATTTATGTTTAAATATATTAATAAATTAAAACAAATTGGATGCATAAAATATCATGTGACACAAAGAATGATGTTTTGAGAAAAATACCCTTACCGTGATCCTGAATTATCATATGAGTTCCTTATTTGCATAAATAATAAAATAATGATTATTATATTCATTATCTTAAAAATTATTAAATCATGATATTAATAATAATAATATTTTATACTATATCATATATATTTACAAAATCAATAAATTTCAAGTCAGTTGTTTTGATGGTATTTGGTTAATGTATCTAAAATGACTATAATTGGATGAATATGATAAAAAAATTCCACATTTCATTATCAGAAGAATAATAACCATTAAATATTTTCAATTTTTAAACATAAATTATATTTCTAAAACCAACCATTAAATATTATTATGGAAAATGAACAACATTACAATCATTGATATGATAGGTCGTACATATGCATGAGAACTATTTCCATCATTAAATGATCATGATGTGATGAAGTGAAGTTTTATTTTATAGTATTAAAATGATAAATATATCATTATAATAATTTATTTCTTTTAATAAATTTATAAAATTTATCCATCATATTTTGTAATAAAAAACTAATCACATCTCTTTGCGAGGTAGTAGTCCGTCATAGAGACAAATGATGTTAAAATTTTAAAATAAATAGAAATGGAGGAAGATATATGATAAATTATATTAATAGGATAATTTATATATAATTAATATAGTATATTAATTTTTAATTTATTATAATTAAAAGTCGTGATAGGAGATGATGGAGATCCAATTACATTTTTCGAGAGGCAGTATTTCTACATACAACCAAATCATCGTTTTGATTACAATTTGGTGAAAGATGGGATGGATGTGGGTTATGAATTAAAAAAATATTATTTATGTATTTGGGATATAATTATGTTACTATATAATAATAATCTATTTATGTTATAATCATGTGGAAACTCAAATAAAACAACAATTCTTGGATAAAATGACACCTCTTCTTTGGGCCACTTCTTTTGGATTACACCAAATACCTCTATAGACTATATTTCTGAATAAAATATAAAAGTATGAAGTGGTAATAGAATTATGTGATGTCTTTGTGTTGGAATTATTTAAAATAACTATTTTTTATTTTTATAATGTAGATGAATGGACATACACTTTTTATGTGAGAGAGTGGCATTGTTTAAATACTGGAAACAATTCAATAATGGGATGTTACTCTTAAGATAAGTATCTCAAAAAGTGAAAAATAATAGATTTTATTGGTTATTTGTAATTAAAAACCACCCCATTCAAAAAGTGACATTTTTTAAACATTTTAATCCTTGTACCTCTATAGTCACTCACATTCCCTTTTTTGTTTTTCACCACTATAACCTGTTTTTTTATTTCACCTTTTACTATTTATTATGAAAAAAAATTAAGTTAAAATTATTAAATACTATTAATTATTATTATTCAAAATATGAATAAAATTTAAAAAAATTAAATCCAGATATTTTAATTAATTAATTTTAAAATAAAACCTTCAAAATGTGTCAAAACATAGTTTTTTAAGAAATGTAATTTTCAAGTAATATATGATCATATATTTACTCTATGACTGAAAATTATAATATATGAATTTAAATACATAGAAAAAAATTTATAATATATGTATTAAATTTAAATATTTCATTAATACAGTATATTATATTTAATAATAATATAAAATCTCTATGCCATTACAAACTATTTGTTGAAAATAGTGTGTTAATGCATAAATATATATTCTTATAACATATAATAAAAATGTTGATTCAAATGAAATTACTCATATTAATATTAATTTAAATTTTAATATATCAATTTAATGAAAAATATAAAGTTAAAGGGAAAATTTAAATTAATATATTTAATTAAATTACTTTATATTATTTGAAAAATCATTAATTTTCACTATTCATTGAATGATAAAAAATTTGAAAAAAATTCGAAAATAAGACCAAATGTTAATTTTTATTTTTTATTTTAATTAATTATTTTATGTTTATAAAATATAAAATCATGAATTTACAGAAATAAATTATAATATCTTCTTCAAAAAAAGTAGTAAAAATAATTTTTAAATTAAACATATTTCTTATAAAATAGATTCTATTTATTAATGGTTTTGGTTGTTTACTTATATTTAATCAATAAATCTAAATTGAGTAAGACCATTATATAAATTTAAAATTTTATTTTATATTATTCATACGTGACAATTTTATGGTTAGGTTGTAACTATCAGATTTAAATAATAATACTCCATGGTTTGTTTTAGCCTGATGGTGTGTGTTGAATATGATATCGAGCATAGTGTTCTCCTAAAATCATTGGGATATAAATTATAACCACCCTTAATAATTTATTTATTCAGAACATTGTAATAACTTTTTGTAAATTTGAAAATACAATTTTTCATAAAACCTCATTTTAAAAGAGATAATAATACATCCCTGTAAAAAGTTTTTAAGGTAAATAAGAATGATATGTATATTATCAAAAATAATTGTTAACAATTAATATACCCTTAATGGGAAATTAAAATATGGACATGAAGGATAAAAGTATTTCAAATTAACTAATAGGGAGTCATAGAGAACAAAAATTATGTGAAAGTGAATGATCATAAGAAAGATTAAAAAACTCAAAACATTCAACCTAAGAGATGTGAAAAGTCAATTGGTTAATTAAAAAATAAAGGCTCATTGATAAAAAGAATTATGTGCACTTTCATATAGTTGGAAAAGTAAATTACCATTTAGACTAAGATCATAATGAAATAATCATACATTACAATTTGAATTTCATTAACTATTCTGTTTTAACCTATCTTTTTACCCAACGAATTGTTATGAAAGAAGAGTTTTTCATGCTTGAGGAACTAAATTTAACTAATAATGGATCAAATAGTCAATAAAATGATAAAAATTCATTAATAATTTTTTTTATAAATTAATAAAACAAAATAATTTTATTTAAATGTAATTCATTTAAAAATATGGATTAATTATTATATAATGAAATACAACGTTAATAAATAACTCCATAATAAAAAACCCTAAATTTCAACAAAGATAATTTCTTAACTAACAATCATTAATAATAATGAAAATATTTTTGTAACATCCTATTAACCAATTTCTATTATTTTCCTTCTCACTATTTTTTCCCTAGTTATTTGACTTTGCCACGGCACTACAATGGTTTTAGGAAAATTTATGGGGAAATCGAAATTATGTTAAGAGATATTTTTTATTAATATAGTTCAGTTATAAACATGTAACTTGTTTCTAGGGGTTCTCCTCAAGTTCATTGAATACTAAAGTTGGTTTTTTTTCTACTAAATATTTGAATTTTCACATTCTATATGAGAATTAAAAGATGATTATTTCATTACACACAATGTAATTTATGTCAGGAAGAGTATATGTTTTATGTCTTGAATAACTTAGGCATGTCTGGATGGAGGAAGGTTGTGCCCCGAATACCCCAATCCCTCATTCATAAGCTAGGGGATGGGGACATGTAATGAAGTGAATAAATAAAATTGTATGCCTTTCCCAAATGTACCTGTACACATGAACTGTACTATCTCTATGTGAATGTAAATATAAATAATAAAATATAGTTATATCTAGAGTGAAAACCACGAATGTAATAAATTCAAGGGAATAAAAATGTGTTTGATATAGTAATAAAAAATGTAAGGGTAAAGACACACTCCCAATGATTATATAAGACCCAACATGAATAAATAATTGAATAAATCATGATGAGATAGTCCATCTCAAGATCTCTAAGCCTCAACCACCGTATGCTATCAAATGAATCGTTGTATCCCTATGATCCTATAAATTTTCCAAAGTCCAATTCTTCAACTACAAAGACATGACACATGAAGGCATATCCCATGAAAGGGTTAGTATATAAATGCATAGTATTATGCATTGAAAAATGAATGAGGAGTGATATATGTCATGATTAAAGTAGTCGGCTCACACTAATAAAGGCCTGTCAATCATTATATGACACCACAATTATACATAAAACCCAAATATTCTCAAAGATTTACCCAAATAAGATAGAAATTGGATCTCTATATCCATAAAACATATAATAAAAATCAGTTTTCATGATCCACTAAATAGGTAAGATCTATTATTCCCAACATCTTGCATTTCTGTCAGAAGAAGTTACTACATAGAGGACCCACAATTGGAAACCGTTTCACATAGACATGGGAGCACAATCTAAATGTTATAAATGACATTTCCCCTAATGCAATAGGGGATTACCATCCCCATTTATAGAGGAACCAAACCCTAATGAAATACGGAAGAACTGTCTATTTCTATACATTAATTCTAAAGGAATTGTACCTTTTTATATCATGGGAGAACTATCTCCTTAGATGGAGGACTTGTGCCCCAATGTGATAGGGAAGTACCATCTATTTTTGTACAACATGTATGGAATATATGTTCTCTTATACTATATTGAAGTACCATATCCATTGTTAAAGGTCACAAACCCTAGTGCTACATTGGTCTACCCACTCTTTCTACACAATGATTATGGAGGACTTCCACTATTGGGAGATATGTGAATAAAATATTCATGGATAGAGGAAATTCGCCCTAGAATGATTGAGGAGTAATATATAAATATGAATAATTATTATAATGGATCCAAAACCAAGTGTTATAGAGAAGTACCATCTATATGGATAGATGTCATGCACGCTAGTGGATAAACGAGCATCGTTTCTATATGTACCAAAACTATAGAGGACCTATTACAATGTTCATCATGGTAGTACAGTCTCCATGGATATGGGAATTCATCCTTGTTTCCTTATAGTAGTATCATCCCTATCTGCAAAATGAGTATGTAAGGACTTCACCCTAGTGCAACATGGGAGTACCATTTTTATGGATAGAGGACCTACTAGCTGGTTCCATAGGGTAGTATCATCTCTATCTACACAACAATTATGTTGTACTCAAAACATAGTTCCACAAGGGAGTATCATCGCCATTTATAGAGTAATCATGTTCTTGTTTGACAGGGAAGTACCATGTATCAATACACCACAAGTAAAGAGGATCCTCTCCCTAGTGTGATAGGGTAGTATTGTCTCCATGGATAGATGACCCACATTCTGATACGATAACATATTACTATCTCTTTATTAAGTCTATGATGATCCTAAAAATCATTTCCATCATCATGCACCACTTAGAGAAGAATATTTATTAAAAAAATCTCACATCATATCACAAATTCTACTATTAATGTCACCTTTGTTCCTTAAATGGAAAAAAACCATTGTTTATGATACTCACAGGAAAAAATCCAAGTCCAACCGAAAGAGATGTAGGAGGAATTATCTCCATACGAAGGTATACGACATGTATTAGGTCCACACCACATGTAAACCCACCTTTTTTCCAGGTGGCGAACTTGATAGAATAGAAAATTTAGATTATGGATTACTATATTGCATATATTGTTATTCCATAATGTTTCATGACCAATATCATGATGAATTCAAGCGACTCTTCATCGACTAGCTGAGAGAAAAGATCAAACAACTAATATAACAAATAAAATAAGCTATGAAAGGACAAATTGATAACACCCTTGTTACCATCATGGAAGATTACATTGGAAGGACTTCTAACATGTCAAAAATGGAGACCGAGTGAAAGAAAAATGAATTCCCCCTCTCCCATGACCATGAAATAATGATGCGTCTAGGGCCCAAGCCACGAGTTCGAAATAAATATTGAACATTGGTCTTGAAATGACTATCTCAATTCAAGAGACACTCTACTATATATTTCTTTTATATCTGATATCTCATAAGAATGTAACCTTTTAATCAAGGTTTTCCCTAATAAATAATAATAATAATATTTAATAATAATAAATATAAAAATAAAAATAAAAATAAAAATAATATTATTTTTAGAAACCCAATGGAGAGATACTATAAAAAACTTCATTTATCATGCACACCAACAAGAGGCACCTAAACCATTCATCTCTCCATCATTTATAATAATAATAAAATATTATTATTAATATATAAATATTTAATGAGACATCCTCTTAAAAACATATCAAGGATCATACTCCTCTACATGTTATGGAAAACCACTCTAGTGCCCCTATTTCATCCCATTTTATTATTAAAAAGCATCCTAATAATTTTTATTCATCTCTTATTTTATTTTAATTAAATACCTCATATTGTTATTATAAACACAATAACACAAATCTATTATTATGAAATAATAATAATAATAATATATTATTATTAATATATAATTAATAATAATATCACAACTACTATTTACCATGTCTCAGTCTAACATTGATATCACTACACACTAGGTAGTGGCCCTCCAACCATTGAGTCACCATCATGACGATGTTGAGTAACCTCATGTTTGAGACCTAAAGAATTGAATTCACAGGAAACCATTATAATTATACCACACAACATACTCTCTTGTTAATCAGTAAAACAATGATCCCTATTTCATTCCCAAACTACATCTGACAAACTGCCATCCTCATCACACTTCAATTACATCCTCAGACTGAAACATGAACCATCGGTACTAATACAATCATTTCACGAAAAACCATATTGAACATTCATCGATTCATCCAAGAAACATTGATATTTTTATCACTTGTTCTACCTCAAGGATTCTAGGGATTTGACCATGCGTTAACTCAGCAAAAAAATATTGTATCATGGCCCTGTTGGAAAACAATGATAATTTCAGTTAATAGTGAGGAAACAATGCATAATAAATAAATGAGCCATCATCAGAAAAACATATTTTAAAAAAACTGATATAATAAGGTTGATTGTATATTCAAAAAAGGATGAATTATAAAATATTAGTATAATTAGTTGAATTACAGGGCTCATGAATTTAACAATTATCATAGATCAAAAGATAATAAAATATTACATCAATATTTTAATGAAAAGGGAATGAAACCACAAATGACAATTCTTTCATCGATTATTGATCAATAGTTTGTGATTAATGCATCAAATAGCAGAAAATAAGGATTATCTCATGCATTCATCAATCGACTCATTATTATCCTTGATCTAATCATTGATCATCATTAGATGCTAATCATCCAATGAATAATTCCATACTGAAATCTGATATAGAATTTGTTATATTAAAATCCCTTAAAATATTATTAAATTAGGGTATTTATAGAGGTTTTAATTTTGTGATTATATAATATAAATAAGTAATTTCTCTATTTAGTTTATAAAAGGGAAATGTAATTTATGAAAATATTATATAATTTATTCTATAGTACTGGAGGAACATTTCAAACCCTGAAACACACTCAAATCTGTTGAACCATATGTTCCCTCCACCTGAGGTTATCGATTCACTTTCCCATATTCCCACCTTAAATAGGTGTCTCTCTAACACCTTAACACATCAGGTGTTCCAAAAACACACTATTCAAAGGAACTCATCTACCGCACCTTGATATTATCAACTATTGGATGACACTAACATTCCCATAGTATTCTAGATCATGTCACATGAACACAACTCATTTCGTAGATGTATCTCTTTTCATTCCATGTATGAATCCACATTGAAAATTTTGACCATATAAATCTTTGAACACCTTGTGTCGCCCTGAATGATCCATACCACTTGGATACCCATCATGAGTCATCCTATCCATGAAAGAAATTTTCTCCATATGATCAAGACAATCCTCTTCCATAAGAGAATCAGATCTTGATCAATGTGAATCATGGGTGTTCTATATCTCTGAAACTCATAATAAATATTCAATAAAGGTTCATCATCTATCAACAACTCTAGATATAAGACTTTAATTATGGGTCCCAAAATTGAAGCCTCACCTCTTAAATAGTCGTTATCATAAAATGGTATCAAAATACTAGAGGGATGTCATAATATAATCATAATGAATGTTATCCAGACATACCATCGATAAATATAATAAATGGGGCAGACTAAAGATGATATGTAATAATACTCAATCCTATATATTTCATGAACCATTGATATATACGAGTGACATCTATATATTCCATGGAGACTAGTGGGTAGTAAGATTCATGGGGTATGGATGCATCAGCAGCCACAAAAAGTATAGGTTACATTGTATGGAAGATGTAGTAGAGACACTGGAAAATTGTTTTCACATTTCTCAACCAAGTCTTTATCATGGTTATGACTCAAAACTATGACCAAATGATGAACATAAACCATATAACCAGGTAGTTTCATTAAAATCTAGACACCTTCTTCCCTTTTATAAAAATATGTCATCACCAAACCCCCTAGAGCCCACCTAGCTGGAAAATGTTAGAGCTAAAACCACCCAAAGATTTCCTTAATTGGAAATATTATGTAAGAAATACCCTAATTAAACTAATAAAATTGGAATCAATTTGATAATGTACATATACACATGCATAAAACCATATTCATGCATCTGGGAAGATAATTAATAATAGAATGTGACATTGAGATTAAAATTAATGTATGTATTAATATTTAGAAAATATAAACTACTATGATAGAGTACACTAAAATTTAAAGGGGAAAATATACACCAGAAAAGAAATGAAGTCCCCACTTGAAAAGAACTATATTATTGAATTCTGAGAGATTCTAGCTCCATATCTCTAATCTCCAAATACAGTAGGCAATCAAATTAATTCATGTATCCCTATGATACTCTAAAATCACTATTGACCTATCTATCATATTCATAAGATGTGACACATGCGACCATAGCCCATGAATGGGTTATATCACACACGTCATTTTTTGATTATTTATTTTATTATTTTTATTGGGAATTTGGTAGTTTAGGTCGAGGCCCGAATTAGATTTTGGAGTTCCTATTTAAAACCGAATATATTTTCCTTGACTGTGTATAGCGCACTGCAGTCAAAGGCATGTGGCTTCCCCACACCCCTTCGTGCCACCGGACCGCCGCCCCACACCCCTTCGCGCCACCGGACAGCTGCCCTACACCTCCTCGCGCAACTCCGGCAGCCTCCGTCGACCTCCAGCCGACCTCCCGCACCCCAGCTGTAAGTGAATTTTTTTTATTTCTTGTTGTTTAATCCTGGTTAAGTGCGGTTAGAGTTTTGAATAGAGTTTGGTTCAATTTTGGTATAATTGGTCTGATATGTTATTTATTTGGTTCTATTTGGGTTGTCGTGGTGCGTTTGACGTGTGCTGATGATTTCACATAGAAGGCTCATGTTTCCCTATACTGATGTAGGTGGTTCGGTGTTTTAAACATTATTTAATGAATTCATTTTCATTCTTTGATAGTTTATAATTTTCATTGGTAAATTCTTTTGGGTGCGGACTTTGTTTTCGTGAACTCTTCTATGTGTTAGATTTATCTGGTGTTATTTCGCATGGTTGGGTGAACTCATTGGTTGAAAACTTATCTTTAGTCAATTGTTAGTGTTTAATAATGTTTGCAGTTAGCTTTTCAAATGTGAAAAGTGAAATTTTTGTGATCTAGTGTTTTTATAAATATTGTCTTTGTTTAGTGAAAATGTGTAAAGTGAAATGTCTGTGTTCTAGATTTTTTATAAAGTTTGTGTTTATTTTGTGAAAATATGCAAAGTGTGCAGTTTGTGTTCTTGATGTGGCATTGGGGGTGCTTGGTCCTCAAAGAGGGTTGAGTTGGATTCGTGTGTTAAAGATATGTTTTTCAATAATTTGTTATAATGAATTTAATATGATTTAATAAAATTATTAAGGATAAAAATTTATTATGTTTTTTTAATAAACAATTATTAGAAATGCTGAAATTATTTTAATTGAGTTGGGTAAAGCGTTTTCGTGTGCGTACTTTGCAAAATGGTTTTTTGTGTCTCTGAAAGTGTGGTGTTTGGTTTATGTAACACCATGGTTTTTTTATTTTTATGAGTTTGACAAGAAATGTGGAATTGGAAAAACGTTGAGCACAAAAGGGGAAGACTGGGTATTAGGTGGGAGGACTAGACTAGTATGCTAGTGATTCGGGAGTGGCCTCGGCCTAGTGTCACTTAGTTGTATTGCTTCTTAAAAAACTAACTAAACCTTGGATGATGACTGGAGACCAATAGGTTATGGAGGTGTTTCCATACTAGTGGATCATCCACGGGAATGTATGATATGGATTATTTGGTACACTGAGACATGAGGTTCAAGGGCCCCACACAGCTTTAGTACCTATAGGGCCTCTCCCACTTTAGTGCTCCTTGGTTACTATACACTCACTGTTGACACACAGTGTAACTTTGGGTTTTCTTGAAAGTTTGAGTTTTCTTAACTGCAAGGGTGTTTTATTTCTATTTAATTTGTTTTCATTGAAAGTGTTTTCTTTATAGAAATTTTTTATTTAAAGTTGTTTATGTTTTGGTGGCCTTTCATTTATTTAGCCTGCTAAAGTATTTGTCATTTATTGTTTATCCATGGAACCTTTTTATTTGGATGACTTTCTACTGGGATTTCGGCTCACACCCTAGATACACCTTTGTGTGTATGTAGACTTTGTTTATTGAGTATTTTAGGCTGTGACATTGTGCTCAACGACGATGGATCTGGTCTTTGATGGTATTCTCATGCAGTTTGGTGTTGTGGCATGTGGATGTTGCGCCTCTCTAGTTGCTTGGATGTTTGAGTTTGAGTTTGAGTTTATTTAGTTGTTGTTTATTTTAGATGTTGGTTCTAGTTTTAAACATCTGATTGTTTTTTTAGTTTAAGTCCATGTTTGGTTATCTATTTTCAATTTCAGTCTCTTTATCTTATCCGTTTTTTTGTGCTTACTATTCTAGGAAAATTGTTCCCATGTGTTAGTTTTGATACCCGGGCACTTGTGCCAGCCCATGGGGATCGATAACGCCCTTCGGGCCATGTCGCGGACCAGGTCGGGTGCCGGGTTGGATGGCGACTTGGACTGGTTCGTGAGAAAATGGTATTAGAGGAGCAGGTTTTCTCTCTTGGGTCATGTTATTTTGGGTTAGAGTCACGGTAGACTGGATTTAAGGTTGTGGGGACTCAACGTCCTCGCTACGAGTGAGGTTCTTGGCCAGCACACCTTATGGCAGGACTCAATTTACCAAAGTATGTTGAGGTTTTTCTGAGTTTTTGGTCCTTGCGGTTAATCTGTCTAGGATAAATGAAAAGCGAGTAGGTTCAGTGGTCTTAGTGATCTTACAGGGTCTGGAAATCCTTGTGGAACCGAGGACGCTATCTGAGAATACTCTTTGTGGAAGTTGTGTGATTGGCATATGGCCGCCAACCACATGTCTGAGTCACCCGCTGACACTAGTTTCTTCTTTCATTGTCCCTCATCACTTTGTTTTGGAATTGAGGAAATTTTGTGTTTAAGTAAAAATGTTTTGGTCTTGGAATTTTTTTTCAAATAATTCACTTTAAAAAGAAAAAGACGTATGAGGTTTGAAAAGTGTGGGTAGGATGTTTTGGTTTTGAAAAATGGAATGGTTTGGTTTTGATCCTTGTTGATCTTGTGGGAAACCACATGCATCAGTGTATATAGAAAGATAAAGGGTTAATGGGACGAGCGGATGAGTGCCTAGATAGATATGAGGTGGGTGCTAGTGTGACATGGGAACATGCATGTGCGAGGCCCATGGGACACCATTGGTGTTTGTGCAACCCACTGGCTTTGATTATTTTCAAAATGTTTTTTTAAAGAAAAATTTGGTGTTTTCATATAACCAGTGCTTATGCGGTGTGCCCATGTATTTTTGAAAGGTTGGATGTGAGGCATTTCGAGCCTAGAATCATTTTTGACTGATTTTTGTCCTGAGTTTCAATTATTATTTGTAAGATGGTATGCAAGAGTGTGGTTAGTGAATTCTTTTGAAGGGTACATCAGGGATCCCTTGCAATGTTTCCCCCTGCACGTTTTGTGTTCACTTGTGGAATGTCCTGACCATTGGACCAGTTCGGTTGGGTCCATGGTTTTCTTTCTTGACTAGTGTATCCCCGCATAAAGCGTTGACAAGTTATTGAAGTGTGGCCACAGAGAATTCGATGTTGGCCAACCCTCCAGTTGATCAGAGGAACCTCTTCTTGGATTCTGTAATTGAACCCACCTCCCCTTTTTACAACTAAGCGGATACTCTTCTAGCCGGATGACATATGTGAGGGGAGTTGAAGGGAGTTTTGTCCTTTGAGTGTCTGACGCATTGGGGATGAGATTTGACATCGTTGTGTCTGAAGTTCCCCCTGGGAATGGTGAAAATAATTCTGGTGGGAAGGGTGAAGGTGGATCAGAGTTGTTGGTGCTGACCAATGTCTTGAAAGGCTTGTAGTGCTTTTATCAGCTGAAATAGTCATGGTTGGGTGACATCTTGCAGCGTGATGTCCCTTTGATAGTAAATGATTGTTTAAAAGTCATAACGAAGACTCCAGTGCTGAAAAGGTGGAAGCAACCAGAAGTTCTTGGTGCGGTCTATTGTTCTAAATGACCTCTGGTCTTTGTTTTGTTTCATTTAACAAAAGGTTTTTGTTAGGCGACTAGTTTGGCAGACCTTGTCGTATGCCGCTTCTATGGTCGTTTGCAGGAATCACGTGTTGTTAAATATGCGGTTTAAAGTCTTTTTCTACGTAATGATTCTCTTAACAATAATGATCGTGCTCAGTGATGATTTGTGGTGTTGTGTTCTCATTCAATGTGACAAAGGTTGATGCGCATGCACCATTTCAGCTATTGTGTTAGTGAATGTTCAATGTATGATTAGTTGGATTTTTTAGTGTGTTGTGTTTGCTGGTGTTGCCTTGGTTGTATTGTGGTTGCGTGTGACACCAAAAGAAGAAGCTCCATTTAGGAGTCTTCAATAATTGTCTGCGAGGTAGGATATGCTTCAAACATCAATGCTCTAGCCATAGCCCTCTAAGTGAAGTTGGCGCGTGGTCAGAAACCCAGAGAGTGTATGGGAACCAAACCTTATTTCTGTCATTGATGTTGGAATTATAGGTGGTTTAAATTTTTTCTATGGTTGTTCCACTCTGAACGAACCGCCTAGTTGCATAAGGTTTTTGAGACCATGTGGAGGCATGTTCGTCTCATCGCCTTAAAGTCTTGGGGGTTGCGTCCCACTAGATGTAATCAATTTAGTGGTCCTTATGGGAGTCTATTGGGTAAATCTGTCTCAAATTTGATTAACACTAATCCAGAAATGTGGAAATGATGGTTTGTGTTGGGTCATACTTTTGACGCCCCAGTAGTCAGGTCCCTCCCTCCCTACCCCTTGTGGTGGGGTGTTTGGTCACCATAAGAAATTTTCAATGTTATGTGTCTTTTGTTAGTTATAATGACGGTGAGACCCACAATGGGTCTCACACAACGGTCTCTAGAATAAATCAGTATTGTCCTTTCTTTAATGGTGTGGAGTCCGCCCGGACCTCCCCATGTTGGTTTTCCAGTCTCGTCTTAGGTGTTAGTAAATTCATAAAGGTGGGGAGCCCCTCCGGGCCTTCCCCTGTTGGCCTTTTAGTTCTGTTCCTAGAAATTATTTGGTGATAGGTGATAGGTGATAAGAGTGCTCCTTGGGAATGGTGTGTCTTATTTGGGTGTTCCAAGACAAATAGTGTGTTTTCCGTTTAGTGGTACTTGAGGTGTTTTAGTTTGTGAGGTCAGTTTCTGTGGGTTAAAGAGTTATTTTTCTAAAACAATTAACTGGAGGCATTCTAGCTCTTTTGGGAGGGTGACAGATATCAGAAAGTCTTTTTATGAGTTTCTCAATGTTGTCTTTGAGTCACCTTTCTCTGGGCATGATGTGTTTTCTTCTTTTCAATTGTTTTCATATGGATACTCTTTGAAACCTTAAGGGGCTTTCATTTACTACTTTGGGTCTCAATCTTAGTTGTGGATTTCGAGGTATAGAAATATTTATATTGGGGAGAATTTCCACACCTGTAATTTTTTTGATTATTTGTTTTATTATTTTTATTGGGCATCGGGTAGTTCGAGTCGAGGCTCGAATTAAATTTTTGGAGTTTCTATTTAAAAATGAATGTTTTTTTCTTTGACTGTGTCCATCACACCGCGGTCAAAGGCGCGCGGCCTCACTGGGTCACCGCACGTCCTCGCCCGGTTCATCGCACACCTTGCCCGATCATTAATTAATTAAATAAGGTGAATTGATAATAAAAAAATAAAATTAAGTGAATAATAATGTGAATAATAAAATAAAATAATAAAAATGTAACTAACTTAATGAATTGACTTAATGGTAATAATAATAATTTTAGGATATTATTATTATTGTTATCTTAATGGATACAACTTTTCATTTTATTTTTTTACAATCAAATGTGTTTTATTATTTTCATCATCATTTTTCATATTTTAGTCTATTATTAATATTATTATTATAACGAGATGATGAAATAATATAGACTATTGAAATAGAAATGAAATGGAAATAAGAAGTTTAATAAAAATTAAGAAATTGTTTTAATGATAATAATAAAAATATTTTTTTAGAATAATAAAATATTATTGTTAATATTATGCGATGTTATTACAATTTTTTTATTATTTCCCTTATTTCATTTATTTATTTTATTACTTATTTTTTTTCTTTTATCTACTTTTTTTATATTTTTTTCTCTTTATTTTTCTTTAATTTCTCTCCCACACTTTCTCTCCCTCCCCCTAGTTGTCCCATGTAGCCTCCCCCCTAACCCTTGCACTGCACCTCATTCCTCCTAGCTGATGCTGCCTTGCCAAAATCCTCACCAACCGACGCTGCTTTCTAGAGACCTCCCTCATCCCTTAATCACGCCACCCCACATCACCCATGGTCGACCAGGTCCACGTGCATAAAACCCCCCTCACACATCCTTTGGACTAGCCACCGTACCCGCAGGCTCCCTCCTCTCTGCTGGCCTTGACCGGCCGCACTCCAAACCAGCCACCTCCCTCCCGGTCGGGCCTTCCCGCCATGCCTCCTCTATCCTCCTCCTCACTAAAATCTCGCCTCCCCTAGCCCAGCGCTGGCCCGCCTCCCTCAGCCTACGCCCATGTCCAGCCTGCTCCGGCGTCACACACCCCTCCGATGAACCCCAACTGCTGGACCCCCTTGCATCGTGCCCAGCTTTCCCCATGGCCAGCCTCCCGGCCGACCCTTTTTCTGGTGACCCTGCCAACCGGCCAGCCCCGCACCGGCAGACCCGCACCCCTTCACGCCGCCGGAAAGCCACCCCACACACCTTCATGCTACCGGATAGCCGCCCCGCACCCCTTCGCGCCACCGGACATCTTCCCTTCACCTCCTCACGCAACTCTGGTAGCCTCTATCGACCTCCGGCAGACCTCCCACACCCCCACTATAAGTTATTTTTTCTTTGATTGCTTGTTGTTTAATCCTGGATAAGTGCGGTTAGAGTTTTGAATTGAGTTTGGTTCAATCTTGGTATAATTGGTCTAATGTGTTATTTATTAGGTTTTATTTGGGTTGTCGTGGTGCATTTGACGTGCACGAAGATTTTCATATGGACGTCTCATGTTACCCTACACTGAGGTAGGTGGTTCCTCATTTTAAACTTTATTTAATAAATTCATTTTCTTTCTTTGATAGATTATAATCTTCATTGGTAAATTCTTTTGGGTGCGGACATTTTTTTCTTGAATTCTTCCATGTGTTAGATTTATTTGGTGTTATGTCGTATGGGTGGGTGCGCTCATTGGTTAAAAACATATCTTCAGTCAATTGTTAGTGTTTAATAATGTTTGAAGTTATATTTTCAAATGTGAAAAGTGCAATGTTTTGGTTCTAGTGTTTTTATAAAGTTTTTGTTTGTTTTGTGAAAATGTGCAAAGTGAAGTGATTGCGTTCTAGTGTTTTTATAAAGTTTTTGTTTGTTTTGTGAAAATGAGCAAAGTGTGCAGTTTCTGTTCTTGATGTGGCATTGGGGGTGTTTGGTAATGAAAGAGGGTTGAGTTGGATTTTCTTGTTAAAGATCTGTTATGTTTCTTTTTAAAGAATTTGTTACAAATAATTTTATATGATTTAATAAAATTATTAAGGATAAGAATTTTATATGTTTTTTTAATAAACAATTATTAGTAATGCAGAAATTGTTTTAATTGAGTTGGGTAAAGTCTTTTGGTGTGCGTACTTTGCCAAACGGTTTTTGTGTGTGTGTGAAAGTGTGGCGTTTGGTTTATGTAACACCCAGGTTGTTTTATTTGTCTGAGTTTGACATGAAATGTGAAATTGGAACAACGTTGATCACAAAAGGGTAAGCCTAGGTACTAGGTGGGTGGACTAGACTTGCGTGATAGTGGTTTGGGAGCGACCTCAGCCCAGTTTCATAAAACTGGATTGACGCTTACAACACTAACTAAACCTTGGATGATGACTGGAGACCACTAGGTTATGGAGGTGGTTCCCTAGTTGTGGCTCATGCATGAGAACGTATGATATGGAATCTTTGGTACACTGAGACATGAGGTTCTAGGGCCCCACATGTCATTAGTACCTATAGGGCATATCCCACTTTTTTTGCTCCTTCATTACTATAAACTCATCATCGGTACACGTTGTATCTTTGGGTTTTCTTGAAAGTTTGAGTTTTCTTAACTGCAAGGGTGTTTTATTTCTATTTAAGTTGTTTTCGTTGAAACTTTTTTCATTATAGAAACTATTTCTTTAAAGTTGTTTATGTTTTGGTTCCCTTTCATTTATTTAGAATGCAAAAGTATTTTTCATTTAATATTTATCAGTGGAACCTTTTTATTTGGGTGACGTCCTACTGGGTTTTTGGATCACACCCTACATACACCATTGGGTGTATATAGATTTTGTATCTTGTGTATTCCAGGCTGTGACATCGTGCTCAGCGATGGTGGTTCTGGTCGTTGATGGTCTTCTCGTGCAGGTTGGTGTTGTGGTGTGTGGATGTTGCGCCTCTCTTGTTGCTTGGAGGTTTGAGTTTTAGTTTTAGTTTCTTTTTTTGTTTTTTATTTTGTATTGTGGTTCAAGTTGAAAACCTATAAATTTGTTTTTAGTTCAAGGCCATGTTTGGTTGTCTATTTTCAGTTTCAGTCTCTTTATCTTATCAGTTTTTTTGGGTTTATTATTTCAAGAAAATCATTCCCTTGTGTTAGTTTTGATACCCGGGGACTTGTGCCAGCCCGTGGCGATCAAGAACGCCCATCGGGCCATGTCTCGGACTGGGTCTGGCACCAGGTCGAATGGCGACATGGCCTAGTTCATGACAGGTTCGTAAATACCCACCATGTGATATGACACAAAAACTATTTATTTATCCATAGAATACATGATATATGTACTCATCTCGACATAATATTGGAATTTCAATCAGTATATGAGACATAAACCATATAGAATACCAAGAATAGCTAAACAAGATTCCCAAACTATGAAAAATGATGATCTCTATCTCCACATCGAAAGAGGTAACAATGAGTCTTCCTATAGATCTAAAAAAGGATCATTCCTATTGCCTAACAACAGTCATTTCTATACCAATATGTAACGATGTGTATGAATCACACATCTCAAAATCATCATACAGTCGAGGGATCACAATATCCAAGGTATGGAAGACCTGTGACCTATTTTGATAGCGGAGTACCAACTCCATAGATATAGGTACCACACTAAGATGTGATAGGGGAGTATCATATCTATCTAAAAAATGGTTACGGGGGACCCGTGACCAGGTTTGATAGGTAAGTACCATATCCATGGATAGCAGACTCACACCCTTGAGTGGTAGAAAAGAAGCATCGCTATTTTCAAAATAAGTATGGAGGACCTACACCCTAGTACAATAGGAGAGTATCGTCTCCATGGGTAGAGGGATACATGTAGGTTCCAAAGGTAAGTATCATCTAAATTTTTATAATTAGAATGTAAGAGCCTCAACTAGGATTGGAAATAATGTGTTGTCTCCATGGATAGAGGACATGGACCTTACTATGGTAGGAGAGTACCTTCTATATGTATACAGTCTTTATGAAGAACCCTCACCCTGCTGCAACATAGGAGTATCATATCCATGGATAGATCACCCATACCCTCCTATGAATGGCTTGTACCATCTAAATTTTAACAATGCGTATAGATTCCAAACACCCTAGTGTGATAGGTGAGTACTATCTCCATGGATAGAAGACCAATGAAAGGATTACCCATTGGTGTACCATCTATAATACAATAATGATTATGGAGGACCAATGCCTTAATACCACTAGGGTGTATCATATATATTGATAGAGGACCCTCGCTATGGTACAATAAGGGAGTAATTTATCTATTTTTCAATGATCAAGGACGAATTTTTTCCTAGCAAGGATGGGTAGTATTATCTCCATTGACAGGGGATCTATGTCCAGCTGTGATAGGAGAGTATAGTCTCTCTATACACAATGAATATGGAATATCATCATCATGGTGTGATGGGTTAGTACCCGATCTATGGATTGAATACATACATGCTTATAAGAAAATCATTAAATTTCTATTTCAGAACACTCATATGAACTTATCTGATCACATATATCGTTATGTGTCATGTATAGAAGCATCATGATGAAATATAAGTCATCACGTAAAACAATTAATGAAAAATTACACCATCATGTTATACATTAAAAACACATAGCATGTGATACTTGCAAGACAAAATTGAAGTCCAATATGAGGAGATACGAGAGGGAGAATGTTTGTAAGGGTTTACCCCATCGATATGGGGAGCACAATGTGTAAAAAAAACTATCTTGCATCCCGGTTTCATCCATTCCAACACATGGATTTTGAACATGTATAATTGTATAGTGTTTATGTTTAAAACATGATGTTTCTCAGCCAATTTTAGAATGAACACTTGAGGCTCATCATCAGTAAAACTGGTGAAAATATCAAAACGCTGATATGTCATTGAAAATCATCCCTGAATGGCCAAAAGGACCACAAATTTGTGATCCTCTTGCAAATTTTTTTTTCAAATATTCTATTCATTTCCCCAAACATTAACTCTATGAAAAAAATTTATTTCACCACACTATGCTCAACTAGAGTTAAAGGTCTTGAGCCACATTTCTAAATTTGATATCCATCATTGGTCTTAAAATAACCATCTAAATTCAAGGGTCATGTTACTATATATGGTTATTCAATCTGATGTCGCATGAAAATCTTGTGGCCGAGTCATGGTTTTCCCAAATAATAATAATAATTTTTTATATATGTAGGATTATTATTATTATTATTATTATTATTACTACTACTGTTTTTCTTTTTTATTTAAACCAAAAGGGATTTATGGGATCAAAATGTCCCAATCAAATGCTCAATAATCAGAGCCACCCAAACCATTCATAGCTCAATAATAATAATAATAATAATTTATTATTATTATGTATATATTTAATGGAAAATCTTATCATATACTCAACAAGAACCCCTCTCGTCTCCCTTCAATGTTGTGCCACCCTGGAGGCGCCCTCCTTTGTCTAATATATTTTTTAAAATTGTTTCAATAATTTTTTTACCTTTATTGATTACGTTAATTAACCTAATTATATTATTATAATAAATAATAATATCCCAACATTATAAATATTCAAAAAAAATAAAAAAAAAATTATTATTAATAAAAATTTATAATTACACAACTCCCATTAACAATTCCATGATCATTATTTTACCACACATTATCCATAGAAGAATCTATCACACATTCGAATCCCCATCATGTCCATGCAATGAATAATTCTTCATGATACCTCTTGCGCAAACTCCACTAGAACTAATTCTATCATGGTTCATGTCACCACCACAAATTAGTAGGTTATATAACAATTCCCATTATAATCTCAACCACCTATGATCAACATTTCCCCTCATCAAACTGTGATCACATCCTTGATCACAAACCCGCACTAGCAGACCTGAGTCGATCAATTCTCAAATCCCCATCCCACTAATTAATTAATCCATCAAAAACACTAGTCCAAATCTCATTTTTTCTACAACAATTAATCAAATGGTTTGACCACACTCGAACCTACCTGGGAAAATATGAACAATGGCCTCATTGACCAGTAGTGAATAATGTGATGAAAAAATATTGAAAAATCATATGAAAAATGTGAATAATAATTTTCCAATATTTTGGAGGTGGAAAATCATTAAATTAGGATATAACATGTGAAATAATGGAAGAGTTATATTGGATGAATATTATCAATTAAATTATTTATAACATGCTTAGAAAAGTAATTGTAGATCCAATGAAAATAAAATTAGATATCAATATATAAATAAAATGTGGTAGAAAACAAAATTTTTGGGTCCTACCTTGATTATGGATCAATCATTTGACAAGAACTCATCCTTTCATGATAATGGTGAGTATCCCACTACATTCATAATTCATCTCAGGATTATCCTTCATCGAATCATCATTCTCTACTATATTGATCCGCCAATGAATAACACTCTCTTCCTCTCAAATATTGAATGGGTTATATAGCCAGACCTGCGAAAATTATCATAAGAAGGTATTTGTAGAGGATTAAATTGGGTTACTTCATAAAATATAAGTCATTTATTTATTTATTTTAACAAAAAGTATCATTCCTGGCTCCCTCATCCAAAATCCCATGATGAAAAAAATTAGTTTTCACCTAGGGTAAAAAACATATTCTAACATCAACCATGGTTATAGAATTCCAATTAAATAATTTTTAGTCGTTATTCCAATTTATCATGAAACCAGCATGAACATGAAATATAATATATTTAAAAATTTTTGAAAACAAATTTTCTGAACATCTATCCTCATAATAGTTTAAAATCTATGTGCCCAGCTCTGATGATATTTATTGAAATATTATAAAGTGTAACATAGAAATACAAGTGTCTTTACACCATATTTCTAGTCCATATTGTCAATAGATTTTATTCGATGTACCTATTCTAATTTTAATAGAAAAAATTTTAAAATTATCATAATAAATTGATGGGGTCTCAATATATATTAGCTTTGTGGATTGCACAACAAGAAAAGGTGTTATATTCCATGTAATTATCATAGACAACACTATTAGGGATCCATTCAAGTGATTGTTCATTTTATGCCTCATTAGGATCTTTTCCCCTTTACTAAGGAGCTCTCCCAAGAAATTTCGAAGACATCTAACCCTTCAAAATTATTTATATATAGTCATTGATCATTGTTTCAGTCATAGTATTTTTCTCTAAGAAAGTTATCCCTTCTTCTTCTTCATTTACATTGATCATGGTAGTTTTGATTCTTTTTGTTATCTGATTCATTATTATGTGGTATTAATTTGTCTTGATTATTTGAGATCTATTCTGATATTCTTTTTTAGTTGTTGTCCCAAGTGTTTGTTATGTGGACACATGTGAATTTCCTTTTAGAATTTAGTGATATATCCTATTCAAATACCATTTTGATAAACTTAATAAATTCTACGATGTTTTGATATACTCTTGGGAATATGTCATATTAGTTGTTCTTTTCATGATGATGGATAAATTCATGGGCATGTGTGACTTGATATTGAGGTAGGAAGTTTTATCCTAGGATTATATTGGATTCACTGTATTATTGTGGTTTTGATAAATTATTTTACAAATGAAATTTCATGATTTATTAATCTATATTTTTTGTGTGTGGAAATGAGTTTTTGATAAAATATAGTTTTCCTCTGTTTTTTTTTATATATATATTAATGATTGTGAAATGGCCATATAAAATGGTTTCCAAAATTTGGTTTTGATGATGTTTTTGGAATAATATTTCACATGGGAAGCTATGGGTAATTGAAATAAGGTGTGGTAATAGATCACATTCAATGAGACTATTGGTTGGTTCACTAATGGGGGTGGTCTCCTTCTCAAGAGTCATGTTTTTCTTGGTATAAGATAGAAACCATTGGGAGGATCACATTTAGTATTGTTCCTATGCTACCTATATTACATTCATATTTATAGGGGATTCTTGGGTGTGTGATTTTTTATTTTGATAGTATGAGTGTCCTTGTTATACTATCCTAGTATGATCGTTGGTGTAATGTGACCCATTATATTATCATGTAAGGTTTAACATAATTACATGTATTTTATTTGATGTGTGATACATTCTTTGGATTTATTTGATATATATATTATTTGTTATATGAATATGAAATTATTTTCAACTATTTTATGTGAATTATTTTTTAAATGTGGTAATATGGAATGTTAATTTTCTTGAAAGTAATTTTATATAATAACATTAAACTATTTATCATTCCTTGTTTTCAATAATTTTGATCATGATTTGTTCACTGTATAGTGACAGGTTACAAAACACCTGGGTGGGATGCTACTAAGATGTCTTTTCTCAGACCATGTGTACCGATTTGGTGATACATAGATCATTTTATGTCTTTTGATGGAGGGATGGAAAGGGACCATGATAATATGTCTGGTTAGTTTTTAGTAGATTATTTGTAGTTATTGGTCAGATAGTGGGAGTTTTCCGACACAATCTAATGGAGTTATTATATTTATTTTTATACATCCTATGATTTTTTGGTGTCAACTTTCGTATTGTTACTACTTTTAGGTTTTAATCATTCTTATATCATCTTTTTATTATTTAATATATGAGTTTACTACACTAGATATATCTATTAAATAAATAATATATGTTTTTCTTTTACATTCAAAAATATCATTCCCATTGCATGTGGTTTTATTCCTAGGTTCTAGTTTCAAACCCATGGGAATCATTAACAGCCCTTAGGTTTGTAGAAATTTGGGTTGAGTAAATATTTGAGGTGGTATTTGGGTCATCTTCTTCATAGTTTCATTTTAATTTGATAACTATACTCAAGATTCCATATCATGGGACGTCTTGTAGAATGGTAATATGATTTCCAGGATATGATAGGAATGTTATGGTGATTTCCTAGCCAAATCATTCTGTAATGAAAGTCATGTTACCATGAGATGTTGGGACATGTCTCTCTTGTTTTTTTTCTAATCATAATAACATTTATTTGTATTTTTATCTTGTTTCAACTGAATTATTCCTTGGTATTATCTTTTATTTAATTTTTGGGTGCATCAGTATTCCTGTGATAGGTATTTTATGGGTTTCTCGTGATAGTACATCTGATGATACACGTTGATATCCTCTTAATGATTATAATCATATTCATGGAATCATTTAGGAAAAATATTCAATTAACATGAATTTACCAATGGTCTAGAAATTTTTTATGTGGTACCAATAGGATCTCGAGGAGATATAGATCAATAACATGAGTCAACTTACATTAAGACACTATACTTTAGATGTATTAATGAATCTCAATAGGTAGAGGAATGTCTTAAAATGATAGATCAGATCTTAAACTTACTGGATAAACATGAGATTATCAAGTCGATGTGTGGGGTGTTTAGACATTGATGGTCCCTGTAAGAAATGGTAGTATTCCCTGGTATATTAAGAAAAGAATGTTATATTATACTAGAAGGGTTTTAAGACTCTCTTATTCAAGATGTCTTATCCAGATTCAATGAAGCCTTTGTTGTTTAGCTCATCTTAGTAGGGAGAGGGGTCGGAATTTTTGTACACCAATCAATTTTCTGAAATGGTTAATTTATCTCTAGAGGTAGTAAAGAAAGTATATTTAACAACTTATATGTACTCGTATGGATTTGTGAAGATATTATATTTTTGATATTCTTGTATAATTATTCACCTATAGTGGATATGGTATAAAAATAATGTATTGATGAGCTGAATATAGAGGAATATACGGTCATTATAACCCTAAAATTCTACCAAGTGGATGATTCAATGGAACATAAGGAAAATTTGGAAGTTGAAGGATCTTATCAGTGGTCGAGGTGGTTCTTTGTGATAGGTTTCCCATGAAACATCAGATACATATATCAGTGTTTCTCTTATATTATTTTAGTTTAGGAAGTTTAGACACACCTGATGTATTTTTCCTTCACATAAAATGATGGTAATTAGTTGTGAAAATTGTGGAAATTTATAATAGTGTGGTTAGGATATCTATACAAATCCATATAGTCAGGGATTCCAACTCTTAGTGTTACTATATCTTAGTTTTATTATTTATGGATTATAGGTCTCTCGCCACAAGCCTTAAAAGTTATGCATGTTCACACAGTAGATGAAATTATTATTAAGGTAGAAATGGAGAATTTAAATGTGAGAGGTAATATATTTATGGAATATTTAGTAACAATTGATTGTATAAATAATGTATTATTCTATAATCCTATAACTATATATTTCTTTGATATTCTAAAACATTCACTAGATATCATGTTATTAGTTATGTGGTTAGAAACACCTACTGGGATGTTGTATTAGTATGGGTATTGGTGTCCTCATTTTCTATTGATAGCTGATGGGATGATAGTTTGGGATATTCATGTTAACGATCTTGATTTTTTGTTGTCATCAATAGGAAGGATTGTATTGTTTCTCATCATGATGAGGTTGATTGTTATCATTGGAATGTCTCATTTTTTTGTCTGATGGGGGATATCGAGTATTTTAGGTAGAGTGGGATTTGAGGTCTCATTTTTAATGACATTTCTGACATGAGGTTGGGTGATTGTTTTATATTGTAGTGGATTAGCATGATGATGTTTTATTTATTTCTTATCATCCTATTATTGTTTTGTATTTGTATGATGCTTTATCATATGATTTCTATATTCATCCTCTATATTGGTATGTAGTGTTTAATATTTACTTGTATCTATATATACATCTTATTTTGATACCATTATATTGTATGAAACCATAATATTTGATAGAGATCATGTTTTTGTTGTATGGCCTATTAGTGAATTTATTTTCACCCAATTATTTCCCCTTTATCATCCCAATTTCTCTTTTCCATGAAGGATAAAGGATCACTATGATTGTGTGTGGATTAGAGGATAAAAACTAGTTAGTGGTTAACAAAATGTATCCATCAAATCATGTGGATGACTTTTTTTACTAGTTATAGGGAATAAATGGGTTTTTAATGATTCATCTTTGGTTGTGATACCAACATCATAGAGTTTGAAATTATAATATGCCAAAGTTAGATTTTAAGATCTAGTATGGCCATTACGAATATCAATTGATTATAAATTTATTTAAAATGTAACGATAGTTACTATGAAATTGAGTTTTTTTAACTAGTATCATGAAGATTTTATTATTTCATGGTTGATATTTTGGATTATATGAGATCTGAGAATGAGAATAAATTGAGTTTGGTTCAAAAAGTCTTGGAGAGTCACCATCTGATTGGGAGGATTTTTAAATGAAAATTCTATATCAAAGAAGTTATTTTCAGGGGGAAGTTAATTTATTAAATTTCATTATCTTTTAATCCTAAGAGGGTAAAGGTTTCCTTTTATTGGGAAGAACTATTTATCATCTTTGATATTTTAGAATATTTGTACTTTCTATATATTATTGATGCTCATGAATGATTTCTCCAAGGTACATTAAACATTGACTAATCTAAACTTGTATGAGATTAAATTTACATGGGATGTGATCTTTCTGTATTATTATGATGAATTGAATCATCTTCTGTCATCAGATCCTATTTTGATCTTACCATATCTCAAATTGGTGAATTTGTTTTTATATAATTCTTCTGTAATTGGTTTAGGTTGTGTAAACCTGAAAAATTATATTTTGGTGTCTTATATCTCTTTCAATAATACACAATATGAGAATAATTACATCAAAAATTATTTATAGGTTTTTGTAATTATTCCTTCACTTATCTATTGATAGAATTATATTTTGTAGGGAGGATTACATTAGTTTCTAATGATAATAGTTTTATATATATATTTTGTCATAATGTATTGAGTATTGGACCAATGTTGTGGGTGGAATACCTTTATATTTGTTACAACAATATCTTCTATATGTCAGGGAAGAGGAATGTCATTAAAGATTCTCTTTGTAGAAATGTTCATTCACATGTTGTTCATGAATCGAAGGAAAAGTATAAACCTATGGGACTCTTATCTTAGTTGCAGATGGATGGTCCATAGTATGTTTTATGTACGGTTCTAAATTGTTTTTAGTTATCATCATATTTCTATGAGTCATTTTTTAGATAAAATAGTAGTATGAAGAGTAAGGAGATGTCCGAGAAACCCATTATGCTTGGAAAACTATTTAACAATGGTATCACTTTTTAGATTGAAATATTTAGTTTGTGGATTAGTTTTTATTCCTAGTATGTGTGAGGATATTAATTTTGTTTGAATTTCATTATTAATCAAGGGTTGTTCATCAAGGCACTATTAAGATGAATTATGATGTGAGATAGTTATTTTGGTGGCTGGATAAGAATCATCAAACTGCTGATTATGTGTCCCGTTGTAACACTAACCAATAGATAATGTATGAGGATATGAAACCTTCTTGTTTTCTCTATACACTTTTAGTGTAACATTGGAAATATGATAGGGTATCCATAGAATTAGTGTTAAGAGTATAATATAATTCCAATAGAATACATTTTATCTATATTGTTATTGATTGGTTGAAAAGATAATAAAATTTAATTATTATCAGGGACACCAATAATGATAAGTATATGTTTATGTTGTATGTTCAAAGTATTGGGTGGTTTTCATGGGGTTCTGTATACCATTTTTTAGATAGTGGTTCTAGGTTCACATTATGGTTCTAGAAGAGTATCTAAGAGGAGATGGGGACTCCAATTAGATTTTGTATATCATGCGATTAATAGATAGATGATTAGATGTGAAGTGAGATTAAAATCCTCAAAGATCCACTTTGTGACTCAGTCTTATATTTTCTTGGAATATGGGATACCCAAATAGAAATAATTTAGTATTCTTGGAACATAAGTTATTAGAGATCAATTAGGATATCTCTTTTTGATGCTCTTTACGGTCTCCCAAGAATTTCACCTCTTTATTTGGTAGATTTGGGTCAATTAAAATTCAGGGGATGATGTTTTGTTTAGGAGAGGTCATCAATTATTCAAGATATGTGTTAGTGTTTGGTTATTAGTCAGAGACATTATATACATCATGATGATCAAAGGATACTTTTTTTGTATTTTTTCATAGGTGTCTGAGTTTTATAAATAGTTTCTCTTTTGTTTGGCCACTGTATGATTGGATAGTAGGGAAAGTCATCTCTGAGGTATGTTAGACCATTATATCTTGATCAGTGGCTTTATTATGATTCTTATCAGTTGGAATTTTTAGTTTAATGGACATGAATTCGGGATGTTTTCCACATATTCAAGCTCCAGAAATACAAGCCTAATATCCCTCATGTAATGAGTTGGAAATATATTAAAATAGATCTAGATGTTTAATTTAGTAGATATACATTTGAGATCGTTTACTCTAATGTAAATTTCTTTCTTTGGTATTTCATTCATTTGGGTTGAGTGATATGAAACTAGAGGTCACATTATCTGGAGACGTGGTATCGCATGTCATTGATGAGAGAGTAGTGGCCTAAAAATTTGATCAGAATTCCTTCGTTAACATGACTTACCATGGAATAATGTCTTTATTGTGGGGAGTTTATATCTTCTGATTACCCACTATTGGGAATTTTCCTTCAAATTATTTCTTCCTCTTAATTTTTGTACATCTGGTGACACCAAAGGATGGAGATAATTTAATGGGTAAAATAACCAAATTGTTAGGGAGTTATTTTTTGAATTAATGGAATCCATGTATAAATGTGTAAAACATTTGTTAGGGTTCTCCAATAGTTTGGTTAATACTAGAGGTGGTTTGGTGTTTTTTATTGAATATTGGAATTTTCATAGTCTGAAAAATAAATACACATCTTGTAATGGGATTAGAAGACATGTAATTTTTTATGGGTAAAAGATTTGAGTCTGGGGCATATAGTTAATGTATTTCAAACCAAATACATGGTTAATGTCACATATTAGTAATAATCAGGTTCTTCAAAAATTTGAAGAGTTTGTTTGAATGTTTTGCATCATATATAAACTGTTGTGTTAAGGGGTTCACTCCATTTATGTATCAGGTATATTTTTTAGGGTAAACATATGTTTGATTTATTATTTCATTCATATATAGGAACTTTTTTTATTGAAATAAGAGATCTCCCAGTAGATTTTGGAGACCTTCGACACTTAAAAATAATTTAATTCAATGATTGATAATTATTGAAGAAATGGTGTGTGTGACATCCATGCGTGGATTCCCATCATTGTTTTCCAAAACCAATTGGTTACATGCCCTCACACAAGCCTCCCCATGCACCAAAGGATGCTGACCAGCATTTAAGATCTAATATTTTTTTAGGGAGACTATATCCTCTTATCATCAGAGTAATAAAATAGTGAAAAATAAAAGACATTAACATAGTATCATATAATCAATTCCAATGAAAAATTATTTTGGCAATATAAAAAAACTGTAAATACAATATTAAAAATTAATAGTATAAATACCATGCTAAATTACATTTCATGTTATAAGATGATAATTTAAAAGTAAATACAATTAAAAATCATAATGGGTCCTGAACAATGTCAAGTTCCCTCATCCATTGTCCTTTCCAAACTATCCATCTAATATTGATCTAGTTCCCTTTATCGGTCCTATAATCATGTAATCAATTCAGTTATAAATCAGGAAGCCCTTATAGGGTATTAATAAAATTAATAATTCCACTACCATTGTTGTATAAAAAATCCTATAAAATAATATTGTATATAGTTTTATAAATAAAATAATTACAATAGATAAGTAAACAGTTCTCAAATTATAAAATAATTATTATTTATCCTCATAAACTGCATGTGTTTCGTTGAATATTGTACATTGTGATGTTATTGACTCATGATTTAGTATGAACATTCCCTGATGGATATCATATCTCAAACTAATATTACTTCCAACCATTAAATCAATCAACATATAAAATTCAATTTTTCCAATTATTACTTTAATTGACAAATTAATTCTATTATTGCCACATATTTTATATAATTAAAAAAATAATTCCATTATTAGCACTGTTTTTTATAAATTAACACATAAAATATATTATCACCACTCATTGTTTTCAATTAAAACATAAATTCCCTTATTATCACTCATTGTTATCAATTAACATATGAATTCCACAGTTACCACCCATAGTAATCAATAAACACGCGAATTCCTTTATTACCACTCACTATTCTCAATTAATACATGAATTTAATTTTTACCAATTATTATTCTCAATTAACAAATGAATTCTATTATTACCACTTAATGGTCTCAATTAACACTTCAATTTCATTATTACTATTCATTGATTTAGATTCATTTCATTAATTAACCCAATAATTAATTTATCTTATAATTCCAATCAATGATTCAATAATTAGTCCATCACATCAATCCACATAATTAACTTTCCAATTGAGTAATCACATCATCCCAAATAGTTAATTATCCAATTAATTAATCAATATTTAAATACTAAATATCCCATTATTTAGTCTATAATTAATTATTCTATTCACAGTTAAATAACGCAATATGTAACTGAATAGTTAACTATCACCCAATACCAATTTATGATTCTAATAATTGACTTAATAATTAATTAACCCCCAAATTTCAGTTAAATATTTCATAATTGACATAGAAATTCAATATCTCAAAACAACAATATCATTATATTATAATTAACTGAAAAATTAATTACCTCAAACCAACAATATCAATATATTATAATTAACTGATAAAATAATTATCTCAAATAAAATATCTCAATACATCATAATTTACACAATAATCAATTTCCTAAAATCTAAAAACCCAGTATGTCATAAATAAATGAAATATTATTTATAATAGATTAATAATCTCAATGTCCCCAATTTCATGATTCCATACACTAAATAATTCAAAAATATAATGTATTAGATCAAGAATTCAATTTCTAATCATCAAACATAAAATCTACAATTAAATAAAAATAATTTCAATCAAAAAAATTGGGTTTCAATTACAATCCACATAGCTCGATTTGATGATTAACAATCACCAAACAAGAATGCCCAATTTCAACAGAATAATGAAATATGAGGAGATCTAAATATAATACCTAAATCTGTTATTAAACAATCTGCGACTTCTTAATTATAATTCTAGATACCCATTTATTATTTTAGATCCAAAAAATAAAGGATAGAAACACAAAAAAACTAATTGGAGATGAATGACACAGAGATAGGAAATCAACCTGGTTTAAACCATGTACTTGAAGAAATGAAGATCTTTCATCTGGGATTTCAGTCAACAAAAAAAGTGGTCAGACAACCATGTAATCCCTTCGGAAGGCTATGGATTATATAGAAATCAATTATAGGATGATCAAGGTTGACTATGTCTTTAATATGGTATTTTGGGAATTTTTTAAATAAATTTCTGGGGATTAAAATCATGTATGAATGATTTTTTGATTGGGGTCCAGGGTTTCCCCTTACAGTTTCCCTAATAGTTTCCCTCTTCTAGGGGGTGGGGGTAAATGGATTCCCCTAAGAGGGGACACAGTGTGAAAAACCATGCACCAGCAATAAAATTCCCTACTATATTGGGTTGCATGGTTTTTGGGGATATGGTGTATGGATAGAGAAAATAGTGTTCCAACCATGTACATCCATATTTATAACATTTTTCTAAACATTACAACCAGAAAATTAAAAAAATTTAATCAACATAATTACAAATATTACATATAAATGGTCCCAACACATCTCTATAAATGGATCTGATCATCCAATCTCTCCACCTTATAACACCTCACCCCCAACCTACACTCCCAAACATTACTAATATTATGAGTAAAAATGGTTTTGTCAATGAACCCTCATACCTGATTTTCACTCATAATATTTCTTTTGAACATGTTTATGGTGGCATAATACATGAACTATAAACACAATCATTCCCCTCAAGACATACTCACTATGATCCAACACACGTATTAGATTCTCCTCAATGGGCACATCTATCTCAGGATTAAAATCATCCACTTCTATGACATGAGAAGGGTCGGGGTGATACCACAGAAGATGTGACACATGGAAAACATCATGCATATCACTATATCTTTGAGGATGATCCAGTCAATATTCCACTAGCCTAATTCACTCCACTACCTCAAATGGTCCGACAAACCTAGATTCTAGCTTTCCCTAGCCTCATATCCTAAAATGACATAATACATGAAAACACTATGTAAATCATGACCCCCTATGTAAAATCTAGGGGCATCATTGTTAATCTACATATGAATTCTATCAAATTTGAGTTATATTCATGTTCCTCTAAACCAGACTAATCTTATTTTATGTCTCCTTCATGACACTCGGTCCTAATAACTCTGACTCTCCAACCCCCATCCAATATACAGGTTATATGTATTCCATATCAAGAAGTGCCTCATATGGTTCCATATGAATAGTTTCTTGATAACATTTATTATAGGTTAAATCCACTAAAGACATGTGTTTTTTCCATGACCCCCAATGTACAAGAACAAATACTCATAACATATCCCAAAGAACCTATATAGGACATTCTGACTGCAAATATGAATGTGGGTGGAATGTGGTACACAAATAAACATGTCTACCAATTTCCTTCTCTAAGACCCGCCATAAGCGCAATTTAAATTGTGAGTCACAATATGATACAAATAGTCCATGGCACCCCATATAAATGGAATATCACCTAAACATACAGTTATCCTATCTTATCTACTGTGAATGTCTATCTTACCTATAATAAGTGAGATGCCTTCATAAATTGATCCCCAGTTACCCAAATAGATTCTTTCTTCCATGGAATCCTTGGTATACAACCCAAGAAAACCATGATCATTTCATCTCACTTTTAATCCAGAATGGGAAACTACTATAGAAAACATCATGGTCATAGATACTCTACCATCAACGGATGATAGGTGTATCGTCGTGTCATGGTCTATTCTATCACCTTTTTCATGTATTTTTTTCCAAAAAAAATCAGCATTGGACATGGAAAATTTTGGCCATATATGGATGTACCACCAATATCATTGCATGAAAAACTATCATCAGCTCCTCCCTCATGCTCTTAGGAACAAAAACACGATTTTTAACATATATGATCACATCCTCATCTATGGTTACATATAATGGTGTCTCCCCAACATCATAGGTTTCTCCCAAGGTTAAACACTTTGGGTCCTCATACAGTATGTATATAATATATTGAAAAAGAGCAAAATCCACTGATATTGACATAAGAGTTGTTTTATTTTGCCTATCATGACCACAAAATGCATTTCATCTAGTAAAATCATCTTCTTCCACTCAACAGTTGACTCCTGAACCACCTGAGTATATGTTTTCCTTCCCAATGTGTGTACAACATTATTTCCCTTTTATGGGTGTATATGATATCTCAAAATCAAATGAATTCATATAACTTAAAAATCCATAAACTATAGATTTAAATCAAATTGGGACAAGATATTCCTTAATATCTTTAGATCTGTATACACTATAATATTCTCTCCCCATAGATATTATCTCCAACAGTACTAGGAATAAAAAAATGATTCCAACTCAAGCTCGTGCATATTGTAGTTTCATTATTGAGGCCCCAACTACCGAGAATCATACCCCATTACTCAATCTCCCAGTATCAAAACAACTATAATCTATATTCCATACGAATATCAATATGCATTATAATCCTCACATGGATCAAGTAGGATCATGACCGATTCTGATGTCAAGCACTTATTCAACTCTTATAAAGAACTATCACATGCTCCCATAAATTGAAACCTAATCTCATTCTTGTTAATTACAAAAAATATTAACTTCCAAATTGGTAATGTCATGGATGAACGTCAGATTATATACATCTAACCCTTGAAATAGATGGTTATCAAACGCGATCTTGGTATTCTCTAAAGAACCACTACCTGCACTATCTATGGTCCCACCGATAGACCTTCCTACGATATTATGTGACCCATTTAGTGTACTTGATAAATCCAAAATTGAAACTTATATCTCTTGTCTTATAGTCCATTCTCACTCAGTATTCATTGGATGATGCCAAGATATTGGTCATGATCTTCATCAGTCTTGGAGTACACAATGATGTCCAACTCAAAAGCCTTCACCAATATATCCAGGTATGGATGTATGATTTTTTTCATCATGTCCATAAAAATGATACATAATTCATCAGAACAAACGATAGTATGATGAAATCATATATTCCATACCTTCTTCTGAATGAATTTCGTAGTATTTCAGAATATAGGACTCTTAACTGATGGTACACTAATATGAATTCAATCTTTGAGAACACACAAGGTCCCCTTAACTAGTAAAATATATCACAAATATGTATAAGAGGATACCGTTTATTAACATTCATATGTTTAAACTTCTGTTATTTGACCAAAAAGCACATAGTCTTATCATCCTTCTTAGAAAAAATAGATGAACCCCAAGGAGACATACTCGTCTAGATAAATCCTTTATCTACCAACTCCATCAGTTTCATCAATATAACATTATGTTCATTCAGATCCATTTTATATATTGTAATATCAACTAGCTCAACCCCTGGATTGAGCTCAATTGTAAACTCTACGTATCTCTTAGGTGGAATCCCCTAGAAGTGTTCATGAATCAATTCCTGAATCAAATCTACTATTGGTGAGAAGACATAATGATTTAATCCTCTATAATCCAAAAAATAATAATTGTAACCTTTGCTATAAGATATTCACATTGATGAGTAATTAGTCATGATCAGTCTACCTAGATATCTCACATTCCACAATGGACACTGTTGTGACCCTGAGGAGATATAATTTTCAATATCATGCAGTAATAATCAATATAGGATATGCATTATACCAATTAGTCCAAACCCCTAATTTGGTCAAAGTCTAACATGTCAATGATGTACCTATCCCATAATTAACAATACTCTCTAAAAAATGATTAAAACCCTTGAATAAGAAAATGCCACTCGACTGTACTCCTAGAAGGGTGTCTTCCCTCAAGAGACCACTCATGATCTCCACTTCCATACTAAAACTATTTAAAAGTTGTTCATAAATAAAATAATGAGATGAACCAGTATAAAAAAGGCACTAGATAGTTTAGAAGATACAATAATATTATCTATCACTATCTATGGTCCAACCATGTTATCCACTTGTGTATAATGAACTTAATGTAAATATTGCACCCCTCTTTCCTGTGAGGAATCTTATGTCCCCTATTTAGGGCCTCTCTACTAATATGGATGATTTTTTAGAGAAGCATTGTGTGAACTGCGTCAACCATCTTGTCCAGTGAAACTTCTGCTAAAATAATAACATGGTACAACATATCATCTTCCCATACCCAGTTTCGATCTTGTTCCTACATCACTATATGTTGATCATCGGTTCCTGTAGCAATTATATTGATGACTCATCCTACTACAAGATTAGCGATCCAATGGTGTTTTGGGACAATGTTTAAGATAGTAGCCCATCCTAATGCACCATTGATATACAATATGATTAAGTTCATGTGCGACAGACCCTAACCCCAAGGCACTCTTCATACTATTCCCTTGGCTAACACCCCTGTAGTGATGCATCCTTCTCTTTGAATTTGTACCACCAAATAATTGAGTAATAGCCATCTTTAATGTAATGAAAGCCAATTTCAGATTTCCCTTCCCTTGGAAAACCTGATCTACCACCTCAAGAAAATATCATTAAGTGAAATAGATTATCAAGGGACTTATCTCATATTTATGCTCATCCTAAAAATTCAACTTAGTAGTTGTCTAATCCCCATCAATTGCTGGATAAAATCACTAGAAAATGATAAAGTGTCCCAAAGAGTCCATCAAAAAAATGATCCCATGATTTGATATCATGAAATAAGCAATTGAATATATCCTGAGTGTATTTGGATAAATGTTCCCCCTGGTCCTCTCCAAGAAGTCCTTCCTTAACACACCATCATCTTGTCCAGTTCGAGCCTGAAAATCCCACTAGTGCTTCACTGATCCTCATAAAATATTAGTTTCACACTTTACCCTTATCTTCGAATGAGTATTTAAATGTTCATGTATAGTCTTGATGGTGTCAATCAAGATATATTCTCCCTCAGGTCCAACCTCTCTAGTAAATGAATGAGGGTTACGAATATTAAACTCCCATTTCAGGTCACTTAAACTCCCCAAAACCCACACTTGTTTTCTTCCAATTAATTTAATGAAACCATAAATGTTCTCTTGAATAATATCGCTAACATCCTCACCCAACACTATCGATGCCTCAAGTTATATAACTGGTAAGTCACCTCTATCCATATAATTTTATCATCATCTAAAGAAGTGTCACAACTGAAGAATATCTATATAAATTAAAACACACGTCTCATTAAACATAACCCCACATTATCACATTTATGTTAGTGTAAAATCACAACATGTAAAAATAATCCTTTTCCCCAAACCTCACCACACTATAAAAAATGAGGGGTTATCACCACCCTTAACTATTTGAATCTTTGGTCTTCAATAACAATGGTAAACACATTCTCATATAAATTTTTTCATTAGAGATATATTTGACCTTATATTTCATAATTTTATAATATTTTTAAATTTCATGCTTGGAACTATTTTCATTTTAAAAAATTAATTAAGGAAAAACAGTTCACGTTCGACAACATAACCAAAAATTGGTTCCCTGTGCCTCACTAAAATGATGCTTTTCATAATAAAAATGAATGCATATATATAGTTGACCAGGACTTTTAAACATAAAATTACATGATTTTATGAATAAATAAATATTGGAAGAAATCCAAGGATCATGATTTCTAGTGTCTTTTAAATCTAGGTACAAAAAACATAAAACTGAAAACATAAAACATTTAATTATTTAACCTTATAATTGAGCTCCTAACATCCATTGTTCGCATACATCGACATAGGATAATCAGGGGATAGAATGAACAAAATTGGGAGTGAAAAAGCTTAGTAAGAGAATATGAAAAAGAATAATGCTTTATCACATTGGTTAAGAAGCATGACATAATGATATAAAAATACGTATAATGTAATTGAATATACGGAACCATAACATGTTTAACATGGACAATCATATAAACATGAGACCATAATAATGTGACAGAAACATAAAACATGAATTTATCACAAGTCAAGGCTCATTTCACTTTGAGTATGACATGTCATGGTTAACCACCAATACTGTTTCAAAAGATAACAGAAGTGGAGGCTAACTGCTAAGACTATAGCAACATGGTAGAACAATTCGAGGCTATCCTACAAGACTGTTGCACATAACGTCTCATGAGACTCAAATTTACCCAATTCATTAGAGTGTTATCTATGAAAAACTATCTTATCATGTTCTTTAGTATTCATTCCACATAATGAATCATATTTAATCAATGTATATAAACATAAGGGAACCCATGGAATGAAATGATTATCATAATCAAATGATAAATCATAATATAATATGTGTATCATAAAATTAACCATTTAGGAAAGGAATTATAAAAAAATGGGAAATATCATGGTAATTTATGTCAAATATAAGTTATGACATCTAAAAAGTGTAATTATGAAATTTTTGCATTAAAACAATTTAATACAGTTTTAAGGAAAAATAGTAAAGGGATTTTATAATTGAAATACGCATAATAATTTATTTTAAACCAAAAAGTGAAAAAAGAAAGTATTCATAATAAAATTTCAGATTTTATAAAAACAATTTAGGATTAATATAGATGGTAGATTGCACATGAAATTGAGTAAATTTTCATGATGTTCCTTCAAACAGTTTTGATTATCCGGATGTATTGGGGAGAGAGTCACCTAAAACCATGAATATCCAAAAAAAATAAAATGATTAATGGATCATGATAAATGAATTTTGACATATAATCATCACTAATAAGATGTACATATCTGTAATGTAGGATTTAAATTGGGTCAAAAGAGATTAAGGACAACCCAAAGGAATAATGGAGGTTCAGGTAGAATCCTCTTACCTTATGTACAATGGTGTTTTCAAATTGATATTAATGACCTGAATTATAAAATTAGGTTCATTGATTAACTATTAAAAAACCGCTTTTATAGTATATTGATATATTATAACCTTTTTGAGTTTATTAACATCCTTTTTGATAGGTTATGATTTTTTATTTCATATTTTTGTTCAATTTTTTTCACGGTCAGTTTACTTATATACATGAACATATAATCATTTTTAATGAATATAGTTGTCCATAATTGGTGTTACATTAATTATAATCCATAAGGATACGTGGTTGAAATTTTCATTTGGTTTCTTGAGGTGAAGATCAATCATTATATAAAACATTAGTTACAGCCTTTTGGGTTAATTGGCAATTTTTTATCACAATGAACTCATTTTTCGTTATGAATCCAAACAATATGTACAAAAAGATTTCAGAACCATATATGAGAGATAAAAAAATATTTTATAGTTTGGTGAAACTATAATAATGGTTTCATGACCATAATTGAAGACATTAATGGAAATTGAAAACCTATATTCCTTTATTGTGGTAAATTAAGAGAACTCATATAGTGTTTTTAGTACTAGTATAAAAGAAGGGTAATGGAGAGATGATAATAAATTATTCCATTAAAATAAAAAATACTATTCTATAAAACATAGTAGATTTTTCAAAACATTTGGATGAGGATATATAAGGATAGAATAGAAAACAAAGAGTTTGAAAGGAATGTAAAAGGATTGAAAAGAGGAATTTTCATTTGGAATTAATCTTACGTTAGAGCCATTTAAGGGGAGAGTATTTGGTCTTTTGAGGAGAATAAGGGATGCTGGATGCATGGGAGGATCTTGGGGATATATTTGAGCATACGTTAGGCAAGGAAAAAGTTTTGAGATTTATGAATAGGAATGGCGAGTGTGGGTGGGTTTTTATAGTGGAGGGAATAAGGGTTTTCTTAATATTTAATTTATTAGTTTATTATTTTTACATAAGATAATAAATAGTGATGATTCTATACCCAAGAATAGTAATATATGCATGTGATTTTTAACCAAGGGTTCTTATATAAGTGATGATGCTATGAATAGTGAATTTAACCCTCAGTGTATATATACGGTAAATTATTGTATCTCACAATTCAACAAAAATTCAAGTATTTTTGAAAAAACCCTAAAAATCGCCCTTACCATTTATTGAAATATAGAATCTATAAATGAATTCCAATTTTTAAAAATAATTTTCTAAATGTGATTAATTTAATTTTTTAATTAAAATCATAATTTATATAAAAAATATAGATTTTAAAACTATGACTGGTTTTATTATGCTTTCAAAAATTACATAAGGTCAAAAAATTTTATCATAAAAACAAAAGACAAAATTTTTTAAATTTATGAACACATTTTAGGAAATAAATTTCTTTTAAATTAACTAATAAATTTTAATTAATTATTAATCAAATAAAAAATACCAATAATTTTACTATGGTTATATTATCACTTATAGGATTATTGAATTTTATATGTACATTCAAGGTAAGGTTAATATTATTTTGGATAATGTACTATTAATAATGGTCATATTACTATTCATAAAGGTATGTTACTATTAATCAGAGTAGGTTACTATTCACTAAACATTATGTTTGTTCTACTAGACCCCAAAAATCACCCTGATACCAATAAATGTATGTCAGACATGGGAAATTCTAGACACAAAAGTAAACAAATTATGTTTAATGGTGACATAGTATTTCCTATCATGATATTTTATTATGTTTCCTAGTGTTATTATACTATAAGTCCAATTATAAGAAGTTAATTCCATTAATTAATCTTTGGCTCATCACATTTTTCACCCCTAATAAAATTTCACACTCAAAATTGCATTTTTCATTCTAAGACATAAACAAGTGTATGTACTTTTCCTTCATTTCCTACTTCAGTTCCCATCTTTCATCATCTTTCTAATGGTTCTTCTTTATTACAATGACCGGGTGAGTACTCTAGTTATGTATAAAATTGTCTCTATGATACGATATGTTCCCTAGATGCTCCTCATAAGATATATCATTCTCTAACTATACCACCTCTCATGACATTACATGTGAAGGATCTGTTATGTACTTTCATTATAGGGATACATGGTTGAAATCATGTTCTTTAGACATGGTAAGTGGAAGTGCTAGTCAATATTCCACAACTTTAACATGATAAATATTCTCAAATGGACCAATGTACCTAGAACAATACTTTCTATTCATCCCAAACCACATGAAAATATTCCAGGAAGATATTTGGAGGACTTCCATTTCTACATCTTCAAATACAATGTATCATCGATGATTGTATGCATAAATATTTTGTCAACTTTGGGATTCCATGATGTGATTCTGAATAGATTTCACTTTCTCCACCATTTCATTGATCATTTCAGGTCTTAAAATTTTATTCTAACTAACTTCAACCCAACATGTTGGATTTATCCACCTTTTCCCATAAAGGGTTTTATATAGTGCCATTGAGATGCTGGAGTGGAAACTCTTATTGTGGGAGAATTCAACCAGTTAAAGATGTTAGTCCTATCATCTGTTGAATTACATACACCATTCTCCCAACATATCATCTAGTGTCAAAATATATTGATCTGATTATCCATCAGTCTTAGGATGATTGGACGTACTGAATATTAGTGAAGTACTTAGAGCATGATAGAGACTTTTCCAGAAATTCGAGGTGAATATCGAATCTCTATTGAATACACTAGATAGTGGTTCTCCATGAATCTGTACCACCAATTTGATATATATTTGTGAAATTAGATCAATTATAAGTTCTCCCAAATATAGATAATGTGATATTTTATTGTAAGATGATCCACAATGACCCATATAAAATGTTTTCTTCTAGATGTCCTTGGGAGTCTAGTGAAAAAACCCATGGTGATGTTATCCCACTTCCATTTTGGTATGAGTAGTGGTCGAATCATATACTTAGACATTTTTATTTCGTCCTTCAATTGTGGACACGCATGTAACATTGATATATATTCAAAAATCACCTTCTTTATATTGTCCAACAAATAGATTTCTCCAAGATCTCAATACATCTTAGTGCTCCCTGGGTGGATAGAGAAGGTTGATCTATGTGAGTCATTCAAAACCTCATTCATTATGTATGGATATTATGGTACAGATAATCATAACCTGAATTTTATAACTTCATCATCAATCTGGAACATATAAGATTTTCCATTTCTAATATCCTCCTCCATTTTCATAATTTCAATATCTTTTCATTGAGAATCGTTTATTTTCCACATGTGTGATGGTTGAGAATCCATTTTAGAAAGAATTGATGTTTTTATTCCCTCAATGACTCACATTTATATCCTTTGAAAATCTAATATGATTGGATATTTTTCAATTCTCATCAATGATAAAGATGCATGATCCTTTCTACTTAGAGGATTTTCCACCTTATTTGCCTTCCTAGGATGGTACTGGGTTGAGAAGTCTTAATAATTGATGTTTTATAGCCATCTTAATTGATGTATATTAAGATATTTATGTTTAAAAATATTTTTGAGACTCTTTTGATCAGTATATATCTCATACTTCTCCCTATAAAGATAATTCCTCCATATTTTTACTACAAATATCACTACTGCCAACTCTAGATCATGTGTATGATTTATTTTTACTCATATACTTTAAGATTACTTGAGGCATAGTCAATCAGTATATCATTTGTAATAAACACACATCCTAAGGCCTTAATTGAAGCATTATTGTATACCATAATGAGTTCTCCACTTTTTGGGAGTGTGAGTACTAAAACAGTGATAAGCCTACTTTTTAGCTCTTTAATGCATTCCTAACATTCTTGAGTCCATAAAAAATCACCCCCTCTTGTGTTAGTGTGGTAATTGGGTATGAAAATCATGAAAATTCCTTCATAAATTGTCTATAATTTCCATCTAGTCCATGACTTCTATGGATATCCATTACATATATTGTCATGGAAAACACTTCAATTGCCTTTGTCTCAGAAATGTCTGCAAATATTCACTTTCTATTGATAAAATTATCCATGAATGATTCTTACTCCACCAAGAACTCACATTTAATGTACTTTTCATATAACTTCTCTATTCACAAAGTCATTAGGGTAGTATTGAAATGCTTCTCATGTTCTTCCCTTCGCATGGAGTATATCATAATACCATCAATACAGACCACCATAAATTTTTTGAGGTAATCTCAGAAGAATCTAATCATTAAATCCTTCAATATTGATGGAGAATTAGTGAGTCCTAATGGAATCATTATTAATTTATAGTGTCCAAACCATGTTCTAAAGTCAGTATTGGGAGTATTGTCCTTCCTCACATTTATTTTTTGATATCCGGACCAAAGGACCACCATAGATAAATAACTATCCACAATATGATGATCGAACATGTCAGCTATCCATGGTAGGGGATACATGTTCTTTATCATGATTTTATTCAAATCAGGATAATCAATGCACTGGTTCATTGATCTTTCATTATTATCGATGAAAAGAAATGGTGCACCCCATGGTGATGCACTCAGGCATATAAAACCCTTCTCTATATTATCCAATAAATTCTTATTCAGATCTTCCAATTCTATGTAATCCATTCTATATGGTTTATTTGATATAGTTAGAGATCCAAGAAACTCTTCAGGGAATAAATTAGTATAATCCCTCATGTTAGGCATATATTAGTGTTGTATCATCTCTATTGTCTTAATAATTTGATCTGCAAATTATTTCTCATAAGGTAGTAATATCAACAATTTAAACAATGATTCTAAAGGAGGTTAATCTTTCTCTTACACGTGTAATGAACATTAGTATTTTTCTAGATACGAATAGTGACATCCCTTTGATGAAAGTTTATATTGGACATTAATAATTATGTCAATATATGTTTAAGAGAGCATAGAACTCCACTATAGAAAGTATGATGGTATTTTATTGGTGGTTCAGTCCACAAAAATTTACCGAGGCCAAGTTATAAGCCTTGGATACAATAATTGACACATTTTCTATTCTTATATATTTCTTATCCTCAAAATATTGAGGCGATGTTTGAATTTTTATACTAAAATTTCAATATATGAATGAATGATTAGAACGATAATCAAATAGAATATTTTCTATTACTGAATGAATAACTACTGTTCGTGTCACCAAATCATTGTCCTACTCCACCTCATCGGTAGTGATAGAATAATCCCTTAGTTTTTTCCATGGAGGCAGTTTTTGATTACCTCTGAAAAACCTCATCTTATGGAAATTGTTCTCATAATTCCAATGTTCCTTGTAGTTGTAACACTGCACCACTGGATAAGAAATTATATGAACCTTCCTATCTTCTTTTTCATTAGCAATTTTCTCCATAATCATTTGACATTTTTAATCTAGATGACTCATTCTTCCACATTTGAAGCAATTCATGGTTCCCTTTAGATAGTCCTCAGGATGATTCTTTTCACAATTTTGACATGTGGGATGTTTGATCTTCATTCAATCATGGTATTTATTTTCTAATCCCCCCATATTATTCTCAATATCCCACCTTTTGTCACCGGGCCCAGGTGACCATTGTGTGTATCTGATCTCCATTTTCACCTTGAGGGCCCAAAAGACAATCTCCTCATAATTTTCAATGTCTCGAATCTCCAAATATTTTCACAGTTTCAACATTAATAAACTAAAGAAGTGATCCACCTTGATTTAATTATTCATGACCATGATAGAGGCATACCATGAAATCCCTGTAATGTATGCTTCAGACACCCCGATGGACTCATCCTCATTCTACCTGAGTTCGAGTAACTCCCTTTCCATCTTGAGATGGAGGGTTTGGTGAAAATATTTATTGAAAAATATTTTATTTACTTTATCCTAATACGTGGAATAAATTTACTCAGGACACTTTGTATTCTTGAACTGTGTCCACCACTTATTGGTTTCCCCATAAAAACGATACATCATTATGAATTTCTCTTCATCTTTGAACTAGAGAATGGAAAATAACTTTTCAATGGGGTTAATCCACTATTCCACGAGGAGGGGATCATAAGAACCACTAAACATGGGATTACATTTCCACATGAAGGATTCAAAAGTGACATTTTCTTTCTATGTAGAAGGTTGCTGTTCCACATGATTCATCTTATTATTCACAATACGATCCAGCAAGGCAAGTAATTTAATAAAAAAAATTCACCCATTCCCATTATATTTGTAATATCATTTTGGAAATATTCACCTTCACTATCACATTTATTGTATTCATGTGTTCTTATATTTCACAACATTACCTATGAAAATAAAAAATAATTAAGGGGCATGAATACATAGCTATTAAGAATAAAAAGAGATGTTTTAACATAAAAGGATATACTTGTAATGAAAAAGTATGTCCTAAATTGTGATTCCATCGGTTTCAATATTGGTTATCTAGGGTATGTTTTATAAAAATTATTCATATGGGATTTTATTTTTACCTTAATAATGGTTCATACTATACTCATGAATATAGCATATCATACCCCCCTAGAGTGTCAAACTAAGAGTGAAGTAAGGCCTGTTTTCGTTTACCATTTTCCAATTGAGATCATCTCAAAGTGGTGTTTTTAGGTTTTACTGTTTGATATATCTGTGCTAGAGCCACCTCTATCTATTTGTATCGATATAGGGATGTATTTTCTACGTAAACCACTTACTAAATTCTTACCAAAATCTTGGGAATTTTTCTTATACATAGACTCGTCCTTAAGGTTCTTACTAAAGTGATCTATTCCTAATATCCAAATAAACTAGACCATCAACTGACACCAAAAATATAAAATCTAAACATTTATGCATTAAATTTCATGATTTAATAATTAATTATACATCTAAATATATTTCAAGGATCACTAAGTCTAGTGTATTTTAAGACAAGGTGCATAAAAGTAAAAACATAAAACATTTTTTTATTTAATATTAATATTGACATCCTTAATTCCATTGTACTCATACATCGGTATAAGATAACCTAGAAATAACATGAACATAGGGGAAAGATAAAAAATAATAATAAGTGAATATTAATAAGAATAAATCTTTATAACACTATTTAGGAAGCATGACATAATTATATAAAAGGATCATTAAGTCATTGAACATATGGAACCATAATATTTATAACATGGGGAATAATATATAAATGAAATAATAGTAATGCGGTAGGAACATAAAACCATAATTTACAATGTTTCAAGGCTATTTTCACTTATGGGATCACATGTTAAGGTTAACCACCAAGACCATCTCACATGGTAGTATACGTCAAGGCTAACTGCAAAGACAGTTTCACCTTGTAGCACAAGTCAAGGCTAACCATTGAGAGAGTTGCACATAATGTCACCTAAGACTCAAAATTAACCAATTCATTGGATTTATATCTATTTTTACCCAACATGACATTTAAATGTACATTCATGACACACAATGAATCATACATAATAATTCATATACAGACCTAAGGGAAGACATTGAATGAAATGGGGATCATAATAATGTCATAAATCAATATTTAATGTTTCTATCATAACAGTACCCATTAAGGAATGGAATTAGAATATTAATATGAATATTTCATGGTATATATGTTAAATAGATGTTATAACATATAAAAATAGTGTTTAATAAATTTTTGCATCAATACATTTTAGTTCAGTTTTAAGGAAAAATACAAAAGGGGAATTTAAAACCGAAAAGAGAATAATCCTTTATATAAAACCATAAGTATAAAAATGTATTCAATACTGTATATAATTATATTATATACAATTGTGGCATAAATAGATTGTTACATGGATTTTAAATAAGGAAAATAATTTGGGATGTTCCCTCAAAACAGGTTTCCTTAGCAGGAATTACTACTGAGGGAATCACCTAAAAGAATGTATATACCATAAAATGAATGATTAATGGATCATGATAAATGGGTTTGGACATATAAAAATCACATATAAGATGTAAAAAAACATTATATAATTTAATTTGAAAAAAATAGAGTAAGAACAACCAGAAGTAATAATGGAGGTTCTGGTATAATCCAATTACCTTTTGTCGTATGCTATTCTCCACATGATATTAATGAATAGAATAATAAAATTATGTTCATTAATTAATAATTATATAACCTATTTAATATTTAATTGATTTATTATAACCTTTTGGAGTTCATTAATGACCTTTTTGAATGGTTATGAGGTTCAATTTCATTGTTCGGGTCAGTTTGTTTCATGATCAGTTATCTTATATACATGAATGTATAATCATTTAAAAGGAATATGGTTGTATATAATTATAGATACATTATTTAAAATCCATAAGATTTCCTGGATAAAAGTTTTTTGTTACTTGGTGTGAAGATGAATCACAATATAAAACATTATTGGTAACCTTTTTGGTTAATTGTTGGGTTTTGACCATAACGAACAGATTTTTATTATAAATAAAAACCATGGGTTAAAAAAGTTTCCAGAACCATAGATGAGACATGATACATATATTATATTCTGGTTAGACCATAATAATTCTTTCATGATAGTAATTGAAGACGATATCTTAACATGGAAGCCCATCGCCCTTGTATGTGGTAAATTACCACAAATGAGGTGGTGTTTTTTCTACTAGTATAAAGGATGGTAATAGAGAGAATATTTTACAAATTCCACTATAATTACAAAATTATAATACATATAAAGTACTGGAGTTGTCATAACATTTGGATGAATAGTTTTAAGGATAGAAAACAAAACAAGGGAGCTTGAAAAGAGTGTAAATGGATTTAAAAGAGGAATTTACCTCTTGAATTAATCTTACTTGAGAGCCTATTAAGGTGAAATGATTTGGTATTTTGAGGAGACCTGAGGATATTGGACGTGGGGTATAATATTGAAAAAATATTGGAGTATAATTTAGGTAAGTAAAATGGATTTATATGTGTAAATAAATGTCAGAGTGTGGGTGGTTTTTATAGTGGTGGATTTTCATAATATTTAAATCATTAGGTTATTATTTTTCTACAAGACAATAAACAGTGATGATTACATGGAAATAATATAAATAAGTTAATGTGAGTAAAATAAAAGGATTTTTACATTAAATATTATGATAGGAGTACTGTAATTAACCCTTAATGTATATATACGGTAAATTAACATATCTCATTATTCAATAAAAATTCATGAATTTTGGAAAAGTCCCAAAAATTAATCTGTACAATTATTCAATGTATAGGATCAAAGAATGAAATAAATTATTCAAAAATAATTTTTTAAATATTATTAATGTTAATTTTTTAATTAAAATCATAATTTACATTAAAAATACCAATTTAAAAAGTGTAACTGATTTTATAATGCTTTCAGAAATTACATAAGGTATTATAATTTTTTTTTAAACTAGAATATATAAAATTATTATTTTATGAATAAATTATTGTAAAATATAATTTGTTTTAAAATATATTATTAATTATAATTAATTAATTATGACTTACAAAAATTCATTAACTTTCACTTTGATCATATTATCACTTATAAGCTTCCTAAATTTTTTTATACATTCAAGTGTGAGGTTAGTATTCATTTGGAAGATTTTGTATTCATAAGGATCATATTACTATTCATAAGGGTGTGTTATTATTCATAAGGTTAGGTTACTATTCTCTAAAAATTATTTATGTTCAATAAGACCCAAAAAATAATGCTGAATGCAACCATGTATGTCAGAGTTTTGAAATTCCAGACACTGATGTGGAAAAATTATGCACAGTGGTCAAATAGTATTTAGTATCATGATATGTAATTGTGTTACCTAATATTATTTTAATATAAGGAATAATTTTTAGAGTGGAATTCCTACGATTAAACTATAGGTCATTTCACTGTAATGATGCATGCAACTTAAATCCCATTCCATTTCTAGCCACGAGTAATTTCTCAAAAAAATTCTTAAACAATTATCACCTCGCACTAAATGTATATAACGCATTCCAAAATAATATTTATCTATAATAGAAAATAGTAATAACTACTTTCCCACACTGGGTACAGGGTATTTTCCTGTACATGGGTTTAGAACTCCCATATATGAGGTTATAACCATGACTTAACTCTTCCTAGTCTACTTTATATCTTTCCCAAATTTTGAGAATATATGAAAAGAAAATAAAATAGGTCCCTCACACCACTTTCTAATAACCTAGCCTGGGATCCACTCACCCTTTCCTTGAACTAGTCACTTACATGACCTCTGGCTTTCCTCTTTATATGTTAGAGGCTGACGAATAATAGAGAAGTTTTATAATCAATATTGGGGAGACTATACCCTATTTTCAATAGATTAATACACCAATGTAACATAATATACTAAAAAAGAATAATAGATAATAAATAACCATGAAAATCTAGTGTATAATGATGAAAAAAACTAGAAATACAATATATACACAGAACATTAGATATTCCATGCTAAATTCCATTACATTTGTTAAAATATAAACTAAAAATATAATATACATAAAAATATCATGGGTTCATAAACCATTCATAGCTCCCTCATCCATTCTCCATCCCAAACTAGCCATCAATCATTAGACCTTTTACCATGAACATTCCAACAATCATGTAATATATTTGGGTACCGATCATGAAGATCGAGTAGTGTCTGAGTAAAAATTAGTAGGCCACCACCAATAGCATATAAAACAATATCTACTCAAATAAAAATTTATGTAGTTTTATAAAGATAATTATTACAATTAATAAGTAAATTGTTATCACATTATTAATTAATATTTATTTAAACACATAAACCCCATTGTTTGTAGAGACACTAGTACATCATTACATGCTCGGATCATGTCAGAGCCTGAACTATCCATGTAGGATATAATATACTAAGATACCATTGTTTCAATCCATAATATAAAAAACACATAAATTCCATTGTTTCCATTCATTCATTTAACAAACACATGAATTATATTTTTACCACTAATTTTTTTTAATTATCACATGAATGCCACTATTACCACTCATTGTTTTCATTTTACAAAGGAATTCCGTTGTTACCCCTCATTATTCTTAACTAACAAATGTATTTGATTGTTTCCACTCATTTTTCTAAATTAACACATGAATTCCACTGTTACAACTCATTGTTCTCAATTAACACATGAATGCAATTTTTAAAAATCATTATTCTCAATTAGCAAATTAATTATATTGTTACCACTCATTGTAATTAATAAACACATAAATTCTATTAATACCAATCACTATCCTCAAATTAGATATGAATGTAATGGTTTCCATTCATTGATTCAAATTCATTTAATTTATTATTCCAAAAAATTAAGCAATTTTCATATTTTATTTACTATCTCAAAAATTAGATCATCACATAAATACCTTAATGTAGTTACCCAAATAATTAATAACATTAATATAATTAATTAATTCACTAAATTAATTTTACAATATTCACAAACATAATATTCCTTAATTATTTCCATAATTAATTATTCAACTCAAAATTCAATATCTTGAAAATTTACTCAACAATTTTTTACCCCACAATCCAAATTCATGAATTAGATAGTTAACTCACTTATTATTTACCCATAAATCATAATTTAAACAAATCATAATTAACTCAACATTTAATTATCTAATATCAACAATATCAATATATTATAATTAAGTTGATAATTATTTATCTCAAATCAACAATATCAATATATCAAAATTAACTCAACAATTAGTTATCTCAAATTATAAATATTAATGTATCATAAATTACTCAACAATTTATTTTATCATATCTAAAATTTCAATATTCCATAATTAACATAATAATTAATTATCTGAAATATACAATATTAATATCCACAATTTCAAATCACTCTCAATTAATTAACTCACCAAATTAGTTAATTCAAACATGAACTCAATTTTTATTCATAAAATATAAAATACACAATTACATACACATAATTTCTATCAGGACATTTGGATTAGAATTATAGACCACTAAACTGAAATTTTTAGAGAATGATCACCCATCTAAAATACCCAGTTTCAACATAATAAAGACAAAATATGAGATCCATGTCAAAAATATAAATCCATGATTGGAAAAGACATGATATATTACTTATAGATATATATACACAATTCATATTTCTATATCCAATAAACATAGATGACAACCCACTAAAATTGTGGATGAATAATGGGATAGTTATGTCAAAATAATCAGGATAAAACCATATTCCCTAAGAGATGTAGATCTGTAAATCGGGATTCAAATCAATTAGAATGTATATTGAAAGGCCTTTGAATACTTGTAAGATACAATAAAAATGATATAAATACAATATTGGTATAGTTATGTAATTATTGGGTATAATAATAGGATTCATATTTGTAATAAAAAATCGATGCACTATAACCAGGGATGAGTAGTTTGTTTTTTCGGGTGCACTATTTCCCCTAAACGTGCTCCTAACTAATTTCCTACTTTTGGGGGGGAGGTTATAGTTTCCCTTATTTGGGTTCATGGTTGTAAAAACCATGTTCTATCTGTGTAAATCCCCACTATTAGAGGTTTCTCGGTTTTCTAGTCCAGGGAGCTCTGTTAGAGAAAACCGTGAACCAACCCTGTACATTCCTCTTTTATAAATATTTCTAAAATATTCTCCCAAAAAAAAGGTGAAACCCAAAATAAATTACTCTATAAAAAGAAAAATATTAATTTTAAATTAGCCTGAGTCATGTCATTAAAATTTCATGATTTTACAATGTGTATCTCCTGGTGTTTTATCTATTGTGCATTTTCATTTCCCTTTATCATAATAGAGATGTTGCATTGAATTATTCGGTGTGTAGATATTTGGTGCTGATTATTAGTGATTATTATAGAGATATTGTGATACCATACTTCAAAAGGATTACACTTGTTTTGGTTGTGGTGTAGTGTATATATTATTTCGAGTTATATTTTGATATGTCACCTTCATCGCACTTTTTGTGAAATTAAATTGATTCAAATATGTGTAGATTTATTCTAGTTCATCTCTCTTAAGAATTTTGTTTTTATTAGTGGATAATTTTGTTGGAATGTATGACCCAGGTATGAGGTAGGTAGATTCATCTAGAGTTTTTTTGGAAAAACATCATTCATTTTGTTTAGATATATTATTTATTAAATTAAATTGAATGATTGATTGATATTTTCTATGCGTGTGGGCATGGTTTTTATTAAATATTATGGTTTACTAAATATTTTAGTAGAAAAAGGATACATTGGAATAATTATAAAATGGATTTCATAAAATTTATTCAAATCATGGTTTTGATGAATTGATTTTGAAGAATAGTGAACTAGGGAATACATGGGTATATGGGTGGATATTATAGTAACTAGACTCAATTTTCAACACTATGATGGGGGTTCACTCATGGAGTGTTCTCCTTCTCCATGGTCCTTTTGTTCTATAGGTTTTATTGAAATTTTTTTGATGTTAACTTTCTGGCGCATTCTTATGATTCTTTATTAAGATTCACATATATAGGGTCTTGATGCACACATGATAATCTATGTCAAGGGTTTGATTTTCCTAACTATCAAGACCTAGTGGGATCCTTCACAAGATGTGAGAAATGATATTGGCTTATAGTATTAGTTATAAATCCATGGATTTGATATGATGTGTGATGCACACTTTGGATTGATTATTTATGTATGCATTGATATATGTATAATAAATTCTTTTAAATTGTATTACCTGACTTGTTTTGGAAATGTATAATTTGAGAAAATAAATTTTTTACATTGTTTTGATAGAGAAATTGTAAAATTGTTATCATGCCTTGACTTCAGTTACATTAATAATTCTCATATTATATTATAGATATGTGTTATGAAACACTTGGGTGGGATCCTACTGATCTATTATCTCACACCCTATGAACCCATTTGGTGTTTTAAAGAACAGTTTATGTATTTTGATGCAGGGAAATTTAAGGCATGATAGTGATCAGGTGAGGTATGAATTAGCTGGGTATGGGTAACTAATGGTGAGATGGTGAGAGTTTCCCAATAGATTCAAATTGAGTAGTTTGATTCCTTCTTAGTTTTCTTATGAATATTGGAAGTGTATTTTGGGAATTTCTAAAAATTCAAATTTTATCATTTCCAATATCTTCTATTATATTTTTAATATATTTTTTCCTTCAACTATTTATCTATGCAATATATATATGACATATTATTGAATTAGTTTAGGAGAAATTAATCACTATGGTTTTTGTTTTATGATTGGATGACAGTCACCAGCCCATGGTGATTGGGAACTCAATTTGGTATGTGGAAATTTGATTTGGGTACAAGTTGGAGATGGTATCCAGGAGAGTTTCTTCATAATTAAAAACTAATGATTACATGTAACGATTTCAATAATTCTACAATATATTCATCCAAGAAAAATTTACCATTTATCCCTAAATAAAATCATTCACTATTAAAGTATCATACCAATGTTAGATTCCATAAATATATATTATAACAATATATGTAAATAATATATATAACTATATATATATAGTAAATTTACATATTTGTTCACAATAATTATATAATTTATGATACTCATATCTATAAATCAAATTATTTAAAAATACTTCTACAACATATTTCTTGAATACCAATAACTAAATACATTATTACTTTTACCTCAAAAATTAAGAAAACATATATCTTCCCATGTTCTATGAGTTAACATTTTAAAGAAATAATTTTCGTTGAAATTCCCCAGGTTACCCACATTTATGAAAACAAACTATAAATGGATCTCTATGATGATATTTAATTCACATTATCAAGAACCTCATTTTTTATAGAACTTTTTTGATCTATTACATACTTATCTAAACATAAAAATTTTTTCCTATTTTCAACATTATCTAATGTTCAATTTTCCAAATTATTTACTTGATATAAATTTAGACTTATTTACTACAACTCCTCCTCAACTCGATCACTTATTGGAATTTATACTTATCCTATTTTTTGATTCTGATAGATGATAAATGTGTAGGTTGTCAATAATATATCATGAAGATAGATTATGAATAATAAAAATATTTTTCACTTCAATAATTATCCTGTTTGGTTTCCTAGAATAAATATATATTCCACCTCATACAAAATTAACACATGTCATCTTCATTCAATCAATGGACTGGGAAAAAAATATGTGAGAGAAAATAGGCATAATCATTTTAAATAATTTATAGGATGTCTAAAAAATAACATATTTTTTTTAAATCAATGGAACCATATGATTAACCATGGATACCCATGACTATCATTAAATTGACTCTATAATGGTAGTCATGAAGTTTTTGTGAATTTTAAAAACATATCCGCAAAAGATTCTGTCATGGTGTTTAGTAAGACCCATTTTTGTGAACTATATGACACTTGATTCCATAACAATGATCAAATTTTGGGGTTATTACCCATTAGTGAAATTTTTTCTCATCAAAATCCTCTAGATGTATGTAAACATTGATGTGATTCCATGGAAACAAATCGCATAATACATCACCAAAATTACATGATATATTTTCATTATACGTAGTTGTATACATATAAATATCCATAGACTTCATTATAGATTATTATAGTTCTAATACCAAAAATAACTAAACCATTATCAGATACCATATATAGTGACATAATAATTTTAAACAAATTATTAGATTATTTTAAATATAGTCATCCACTATTTAAGTCATAAATGATGTAAGCATTGGTGTCTTAATATGGAATGGATAATAATACATCATATAGGGAGTAAAGTAAAACATTGTTATTTTAATCTCAATAATAGGATCAAAAATACTCTCGAACTACTAAATTGATATTTGATAATATATGGAATACATATAAGAAATGGGTGAGCTAAAATACTAACAAGAGAATAAACATGATAAAGAAACATATTGTGTGAATAAAAGTTATAACATACTATCATAAAAGAAAATTCATATGGGTAATCTCTTGGGAGAAAAAATAATGAAAATGGAATAATAAATCTTGGATTTATTATAAATTTGGTATAAATATATTTCATGAAATAAACATGAATTAACACTAACTAATAATAAACTATCACTTTGTGGATTAATACTATTAATGTGTTCGGTTTACTGATTAATCCCATAAATGAAACGTCTTGAGACTAATAATTTTACCTAAAATTAATGTGATATCTTGCCCCACCCATCATTACGTGTTCATGATTATATGTTCCCCAAAATGAAAATCATTCATTATGAGTAAAAAAATATCTACTCATCAAACAAATATAGATTTCATAAACATGACTCATATCATAATAAAATAAAATTTCATAATGAATTAATTTGAGAGTAGATCATAAGGAATATATTACCCCAAAAATGTAATAAATAATAATATAGGTAATTATATGAGTTACTTATATACATTATTTAGAATCAGTCCACATTATGAATGATTGTGATTTATCCTAAAAATATCTTTAAATGATTGGATGCGATATTTATATAGAAAGATAAACTTCTCATACAGAAATAATTTCATTTAAATATAAAAATTACTAAGTTATTGTTGAAATATGTTTTAATTGAAATATCCATAGAATCGTTTAATGATGCCTATAATGAATTGAGTTATTAAGATGGTAAGAAATTCTATACATATATTATATGTTAATTGAAAATCATTCATCATAAAAATTTCCCATGTTTGAAAAAGGATAAAAATATTAAATTTTAATCATTTTATAAATAGATAAAATGGGTAAAAATTTATTTAAATCAATATGAAATTATAAAAAACATTCTTGAATTTTTAAAAAAATATGGAGATAGGATGATGGATTTCCAACCATAGAATGAAATAATGTCAGATTTTCATAAAAACACATTACTTAAAAATTATATGCACAAAAGTGTAGAAAACGTTATTGATATAAAAAATTACATTAAAATATAGTGTATAAGAAAATGAAAAGGGTTTATTGTAATATTTTCAAATAATTTCATTCAATGTAAATTCAACCAGTAATAATCCCAATTAAAATGAGATTCAATTATAAACTATTACAACCATGGTAATTTTTCAATCATAAATCCAATAAATAAAATAACTTTAAATGAAACATTGAATACCATAATTATATATATTACAGATATCACATATTAATGGGGTATTACATATGCCTTATAAAAATAAATATTTTATTAATACTAAATATGTCATAATTTAGTTTTAATTATGAATTAATATCTTTAAAATATTATACTGTTGTGGTGACAATTAATATATGAAATTACTGTGTATATAAAATTTTAATTCACATAATAATTTTAAATAATACATTCAATAATTAAAATAAATTATAAAAGTAATCTCATAATGATAATGATAATGAATAAGTAATAAAACCCAATAAAATAAATGAATTTATAAAATTACTAAGAATATGGTGATATTAAATTAAAATCCCCTTGAATGAGATAAACTAAATTAAATCATAGAATGCAATGAATTGGGAAGGATTCAGGTTATTACATTTAAAATGGTCAAAATATAAACCGTATAAAATAAACTCACATGTAATGTTAAATTAAGACTCAATGAAATGTAATCTAGAGGAAGCCATAAATAGGTTTAGAAACACCTTTTTAAAAACATTTTTACAGATAGATATCATGATTTTCGAGTTAAAATACGTATAATTAAAATAATAAATTATCAGGATGTAGAGAAGGTAAAAATAATTTCAAATTTCTACCATAACAATTATTTCAAAAATATAATATTATTTATTTAAATACCCTTATATTTACCATACATGTGACATGATAATAAAAAATAATTTCATTCCATCATGAGGTGATTTTCCATCAAACACACATTCAACATTGTCATTTTTCAATGGATGGTAAGGTATGTGGATATATGATATAATATTTTTAAAAAATTATTAATTTTTCTTTAATATAATTTATAAACATTAAATACATAATAAATAATATCCTCCAGAAGATATGATTGAAAATGAAAAACATCAGTTCGTGAGGTTGTATTGTGTTGAACCCATTAATGATGGTTTCATTTCCAATTTAATCAAAGAGTAGAATGTTGTAGGTTATGAAATAAATATAATAACATCTTAGTATAGGGGATATAATAATGTTTTTATATCACAATGATTGAGTAATATATTATGGATGTTTTACAATAAATAAAACAAATATTATTTGTAATATTGATACCACATCTTTGGACCACCTCTTTATGATTGTAGCTAAATCCTATATGGATTGGATTTAGGATTAAAAGATGAATTATAAAATGTGGGGATGGAAGTAAGGACATTATTTTTTTGATTGCATTGAACATAATTTTTTTTATGTGTGTAATGGATAGTATAATGTGTTACCTATAATAAGTGACATAGAGGGACATTTTTTGTCATACCCAAATCTATTGAATAATCGGAGGTGGAACCACAGAAAAGTTCATATAAAATTATAAATAATTGATTGAATGGGAGATATGGTTGATAAAAACCCCCAAAATTGAAAAAATAATTTTTTTGAACATGTAATTTTAATTACCTCTATTGTTACAAACTTTTAACATTTTATATTTTCACTAGGAGAAAAATTTTCTAAAAAGTTTTATTTTCATTGTGAAAAAAAATCGTTCCAAATATATATTATTATTATTCAAGATATGGAATAAATTTTACCAAATTTTAATCAAGATTTTTTTTGAATTTAATTTAAAATTAAACCCACTTGATTTGGGGACTGATTTTTTAATAATTGTATATTTCATGAAGTTGAAGAATTTATATTAAATATATGACTACAAATATTGATTTTATTATTTAAATAATAATATTAAGATGTATAAAAAACTAATATATGTTAAATAAATCCATAAAATTTGTTATTTTTATTAATTAAAATTTATAAACATTATGAATTGAAAATAGTTTGTCGAAAGCCCCATTTGTAGGAATATAAGTAAACCTAAAAAATTAATGGTTCGATTCAAATCTATGAGAGTAGTATAAATAAAATAGTTCAAAATTAAATTTAAGGACCGGTAATTAATATATTGTATCTTTTATATTTCTAGATAAAATTAAAAGATGTGATAGAATTTAAAAGACCCATAATTTTCACAACATAATAAAAATTCATACATTTTATAAAAATCTAAAACTATCACCATAAGATAATTTTGATATGATTAATATAAAATTATTTTCAATTTATATATTCTATTTTATAAAATATCAATAAATTAAATATAACATTTTCTCAAAAAAATTAATAGAAATAAATTTTTATGGACTGTTATTTTTCTGTAGAATAATATATCATTCTAAAAATTTGAGTAATTATTTCATAAAAATTATTAAACAAAATTATATATAATATGGACATTATATATTTATATATAAATATATAATAAATTATTTAATATTATTAATATTATCCTATATAATGGCTATGTTCAAATAGTCATATTAAAATTATATTATTATGTTATTCATTTAGAGTCATTGTTGCATGTTATATATGATATTTAACATATTTTTATTTTAAAATAATTGGGTGTTGAAAATATGACTTAGTAAAAGAGTGAGATATTTTATATTAACATTACAAATAAATATTTTCTTATTAATATCCAAATCAATTTCTTCAAATCTATAATATATATAAATTTATAGAATTATTTATTCTTTTAGTTAAAATGACCTTACAAGAACATGATAGATTTTATTTGAGAGTAGTGATATAGATGATACACTTATCTTAAATTATCAATATTATAAAACTAAATTTTTATTATTTACTTTTAGTTAAGGTGAATAAAATCAGTAGTTTCATGAGAATAACGTGAATGGAAAAACATATTTGTGTATTTAAATAATTCTTTGCTCATCTTGATATGATCATTTTATGATGTTTGTTTTACATTTTTTTATTATTGATAAAATTACTTATAGAATATATGATATATATTTCTTGAAAATTAATAATGATAATATATATTTATATATATATTCAACAACCCCTTTTCTAGAACTATACATCATAAGTTGTGATGAAAAATGAATTTGTTTTTCCTGGATGCGGGTTTCCACACACTTGCATAGTCAATGATTTAATTTTTTTAATTTTAATTGTGGTGGAAAAATAACAATTATATAAAAAATATAAAAAATTTAAGTATATTATTTATGGATATGGAATTAGAAACATATGGTTAATATATGTTTTGGGGATGTTGGATAGAAAGGGTAAAGAAAGGATGCTAAATTGTTTTTTTAATTATATTGAGAAATTTATTCTTCATTTAATGTATACATTATAAATTAAATACTTTAGTCACATTATTAGGGATATATACTGAGAAAAGTTTTTAGGGCCTCAAAACAATTAAATCTGATTGTGTTTTATTGTAATTTTTAACAAGTGGTCTCGCTTGAATTATGGGGAAGTAATATCCTATGATATGTGAAAATGAGGAATAAATACATGAAATGAATGTAATGGTGGTTTTAATAGTGAATATTTATAATATTTAGGTGATTTATGTGGGGAAATTTTTTTGAGACATATATGTATAAATTTCTAATTTATAACATTTATTTGGGAAGGACTGTGTCTAAAATTTATTTAGTGAAATTCATGAAATGTTATATTAAACACTTTAACACATATTTATCAAAATTAAAATTCTATAATGTTAATTAATTTAATAATTTATAATGTTGAAAGTATCATAGGTTTAGTTTTTCATGTTTTTCTGAAAAACATCATTTTTTGATGAATAGTAAAAAATACTTTAATTTTGCCAAAAACTAGATCTTCACATTAATAATTGTTAATGTTAAATTATATTTGAAATTTATTTTTACAATAACCATAAATAAATTATACATATATTAATCCAATTATTTTCATCAGAATATTTTTAATATTAAATTTACATATAAACACTTATTGATCTTTTGAAGATATTTAATTTAAAAAACCTCTTGGTCGACATATGTACGAGATTGGTGTTAATCGTAATATTCGATCATTTGATATTTTAATATAGAATAATGAAAATGCATGATTTTAGATTGTATAATATTTTTGGTCTAATAATATAAACTTATTAATTGACCTACAATATTTCTGAATGTTATTAATATTAATTAAGGTAATTAAGGAAAAATTAAAAATAATATAGGATTAAAAAATAATATTAAATGGAAAACGACAAGTACACTATTCCAAAGTACATTGGTTTCCAATAATTAGACCATATCCCCACTTTGTTCAAATACTATTGGTTATTATGATATCATTAATGGTACATTAAATTTATAAAATGATATGTAATGAAAAATACAAAAAGGGAACCTTCCTTAACATTAATGTATTTACAACTTTGAAATATGTAAAAAATATTATTTTTGGTTACACACATATTTTTTACGGATAAATATGTTGTTTTTGAAAAATAATTTATCATTATTGTATTCATATTATTCAATTAATTGAAATTATTAAGAAATTCCAATGTGGTGATTATTTAATTATTAACTAACTAAAATAAATGATAAAAAATATTAATAGTGACTTCATGCAACATACCACCCCTTATCTTTGTATAGAGTGGGTGGACGGGTGATGCTTGGCCTTGAGTGACAACACTGAGATGCCAAAGGAAATAAAATTAATTTCAAAGAGATTCCATACATATGGGGGATGATTTTCCCTTTTATGAATAAAACCACTAACCAAAAAACTATATCCAAAAAACAACAATATGATTCTTGATAACAATGAAAGAAAAAGAAACTTCTTATTTATCAGAATGAAACTAAAAATAGGTTCCACATGAGAAGGAAAAAAATCAAGGTAAATAATGCAAGACAAAATAATTACACTATAATACAAATAGAAGTCTCATATGTCCTCATGATTTATGCTCCAACATCACAAAAATACCTATTTATCACAAAGTAGTGTTAAATATGTGTGATAAATTAACATCTATTATGTTCTGGTTGCTGACATCTGTACAATCATCAAGGTTCCAAAGCATGGGTGAGTAATAAAACATAACAGATTTCCCCCAATGACTTCCCAACTCATGCCACTATGATATAACATGTTATAAACAATTATATAAATCAGTTTAAGAAACAAAATTTCTAAAATATATATATATATAAATATTAACAATTCCATTTTTAAAATTTCCAGTGATAGAACACAAAATAAATCATTAAATCATTTAAAATTCCATTATTCAAAAACCTCATCTTTTCCACACAACGATACATGAAACCATGAACAAAATCCTTGGACCTCCCTAGAGAGTCAGTGGTGAGTCATCCATAAACTAGTATATCACATAGTGGACCACTATTATAGGGGTACTTCATGCCCTTATCCACCCCATTATTTTTATGTGGGTACTTCACAACCTTATCAATCCTGAGGCATATGGAAACCCACCAAAAAAGAATACCAACCCATAACAGATTTTTTAGTCTTCATACGATTTCGATAAATCATCATTATTCCAATTGAACCCCGTTTTATCCATGTATAAAAACATTAATTTATTTTAAAATATTCATTTTAAACTAATGAAATTGAAAACATTATACAATAACACATCATAGTTCCCAATTTCCTCAAATATTCACTCAATAGGGGTTTTATAATAATTTAACATTGGATAAACTATCAATTTCAATCATGAAAAATAAATTACAACAGATACATCATGTTCTAAAATCGAGGAATCGATTCTGAAGCCAATAACCTATAGTTTTTTTGGAGAAAACAATAAATTACATGAAAAATGTCACAAGTGTAGGTTATATCTCCATGAAACTATTGTAGATTCCCTTCTCGATCATAATTGGGACCAAATATAAACATATTCGGCATCCAAAAACAATGATCTATAGACAACGGGTGTAGAGAAAATAATATAATATAGAGGGATTAACAAATCTATTAAAAACACCAAGAAAGATGAAGAACGACCCCTTATTACATGGAATCTGCTTCTAATCAATGTGTGTAGCTTTAGATGGCCTCTACATCAATGGAAGAATAATACTTGTCCTTTGAGAGAGAGAAATCATGATTTAGGGCTGTATATGATTAAAAACTAAGGGCTAAAACTGTAGGATTCCATATATCAACTTTTTAAGGATCTTGTATTTATCAGCGTACTGTTTATTTTCATGGTTTGGAAAAACATGAAATAACCGTGAATTAGACAATACCTTAAGCATAACCATCCCATGGTCATTTTTCACGGTCTCTGAAACATGATAAATCTATTATGAATCAACTTCCTCAAAATTAACAAATCCATTTATGAAATCGATCTATTTCCTCTTAGTGGATGCATAGTTTAGGAAAATCGGGCACCTCATGTGTTTCATCCATCTTCCACTTGTCCCATTGTTCATGGTCTCATTGATGTGTCTCATGGTGTTCCCAAATCATTCACTAACCATTAACCTATATAAAATCCCCATGATACTATAATAATGTTATTTAAAGTCTCCCAAACATCAAAAATAAAATTTATATACATAAAATTCATAATTAAATTTTTACATACATTAAACTGGGATACTGTGTTCTCCACACAATTTTTCATTCCATCCTCAAAAATTAGAAAACCAATGGTATTTTTAATGAGTTTATTCCATTTTTCTTTAATCACTTTTTCTCACCACATGTTTCTTCCTAAATATGAACATGTTACCAAAACACACATAGGAGACTGAATCATTTTTGCCCTACAATGGTTTCTCTAGCCAATCATCAATCTACACCAGGATATATGCCGAATAATCATCTAGATCATGGTCAATATGATCCCACCTTATCACATTTTTATGATCATTTTGATAATTTTTCATCTAAGATAAATCAAAAAATATTATGTAGTGCACTAAACCATGGTGGAAATTCCTAATGATATTTCATCTCACAAACACATTTTAGTACCGAAAAAGGGACTATATATCTATGATATAAGTTTCCTTTATTTCCAGAACATTGATTTCCAAGACATGGAGAGATTTTCATGAACATTTAATCCCTCATTGTGAATGAAAAATTCCATCGAAGATGAACAATGAAATATTTATGAAAACTCTAAGCTATCTTCATTCTCTTCTAAATCAATTGAATATAATTTATTGTCACATATAAAATGATTATCCCAAATAGTTATGTTTTAGATGTTTGAAGCCAATAATGTGAAGAACGACATGGGCTTCCATAAAATGAATCTAATAATTCCATTTGTATTGATTCCTAAAAGGTGTTGTTATATGAGAACTCCACCAATGGAACATGATATCTCAACGAGCCACAAAAATACATTACAGAATCCTAAATCATATCTTCAAATGTTCGTATATTCCTTTCAAATTTCAAATATTACTAAGGATGATACATCAAACTCAATGTCAATTGAGTCCCTTGGGATTTCTCTAATGATTTCCAAAAAAAATTATGATCCTCAAATCTTTGTGTGAATCTATCTAAACAGGTATTCCATGCATCATTACCGCTTCTCAAATATATATTTCAGATATATCTTCAATTCTATGAGTTTAACTACAATGGAAATAAGGGGATAACTTGTTAAGACAATCAACAATCACCCATATGGAATCATGCTTCTGTACTATTCTTGGGAGTCCTATAAAAAAATACTTGGCTATTTTCATCCATTTCAATAGTTGGATAGGTAAATACTCTAACATAACTTCTGGTTAATAATGTTCTGCCATAACATTCTAATAAGTTAATCTTCTAGAAAAAACATAACCACATTCTATTTCATGTTGATCCCAAAAAATTGTGCCTTCAACTCCTTATAAATATTTTATATTCCAAGATAGAAACTCCATCTTTAATGGAGGTATGTATGAAGAATTTTATACTGAGAAATTATAGGTACAAGCATCTGATCTCAAAACATGAAAACTAAACCCTCATCTATCCTCCATCTCTCAATGGTATCCCGAAAATTGAGTATTTACCTCAAAGAAACAGATTCTATATTGGTTGTATTTGAATCCTTTTCTAGATTTACAAAATCCAAAACCATTTAAACTAAAATTATAACTTCAATGTAACCTCTTCCATCCCATTCAATATGCTTATTGACCAGGATAAACATCACATACCACTCACCTAAATCTCCTTTTTCCAATAGAGCATATGACATTCTGTATAATGCATTGTCCATCGAATTGACTTTACATGGTGTACACATCAAGTCAAAGTATAACACATATAGGTACTACATCTATATTTATTTATGTTTTGAAAATCCCAATGTGTGAAAATATTATTCAATTTCAAATGATTTGGGAACACAATTAATTTATTGCCAAATAGGTAATGAATAAATTTATTTAAATCATAGATAACTACTTATAACACAAAATTGTGTGTTGGTTGGTTCTTCTCATGCACCCTTAACTAACATGATGAATAAGCCTAATCATGGTGTCCTATCATGAAAACAAACCCCAAAAATGATCTCAAATCAATAGAATCAACCAAATACATTTTTCCTGAATCTATCAAAAATCAATATTGGTGCTGCCGTAAGGTGAGAATTCAACTCTTGAAAAGATGTCTATCATTCCATGGTCCATTAGAAATGAAAAATATTTTTTTTCAAGGAAATAATAGTATAATATATTCATTATAACTCATGAATAAAATGAAACTAATAACCATGAGGACCAATAAGAATTCGTATCATAAATACCTTATTTAGAGGAATCCAAGAGATAACCACTTATATATTCTCTAAATCCACTGAAATACCTCATTTTGATATTACATGCATTTTAAAACATACTTATTGTATCCAAAAATAACATTTTGAGTATTTTTCATATAGATGATGTTTTATAAATATTTCCAATACTATCTCTATGTGTTTCCCATGATCATCCCTTTTCCTTGAAAACACTAATATTACATCCACAAACACCATGACAAAAAAATCCAGATATCGTTGAAATATCTGATTCACTAATGGCATAATGGTTACTAGTGTCTCAGTATGATATAATGGAATTAAAACATATTCATAATGGCCATACATACTTCTGAAATATGTTATCATAATATCATCTTTCTGAATATGCATCTAGGGAAATCTTGATCACATGTCCATCTAAGAGAATCAATTATCTATTCTCAGTTGATCAAAAAGTTCATCAATGAATAGAAGTTTTTATATACTCATTGGCATAACATGGTTAAGCTTGTGATAATTCACACATAGCATTGGAGTTCTATATTCTTTCATCATGAACGAGACTTGTGCTTCCTAGAGAGATTTGATAGGGTGAATTAAGCATTTTCTTTCATGTTCTTCCAACTACACATTCAACACCATCAATTCTATTGGTGTCATTCGATATGATGGAAGTGGTATTTGATTGGTCTATAGGAGGAAATAAATAGAAAATAAAATTTTATAAAGGTGGAAACTCATTGAAATGTTTTGGAAATATAGCTATAAACTAATCCGCCGCTTCTAGAGAACTGCTATTTTTTATCTCCTCCATTGACGAAAATGTCAATTCCACCAACTTGTAAGAGATAGTTCTGATTTTTGGTGAAAAAAATCCCATTTCATCGATCTATGCAACCCATTATCCTCTAATTATATTCTCAAAGCCATTATCAGTCTAAAAACTAACTGAACTATTATAATTTTTTTGAGACATGAACATTGGAAACTAATCCATATCTAGGATTACATCATATTCATACATCTTTACTATAGAGATGTCCTATTTCAAATAAACTCCATCAATGGTTATAAAAGATGATCTACATAGAAAGGCATGACATTCTATTTCCATGGGAAGAGTTTTATTTTTTTTACATGGAAGGAACCGTCTCAATTTTCGAACATTGAAAATCAATAGCATGAGAAGAAATAAAAGAATGTGATAAACGAGAATCAAACAAATCATACAAAATGGTATAAGTAAAAAAAATCATACCTCTCACTGTAGAATTTCCATCTAGATAATCCATAATCAATTACTCAGTTTCATTTAATTGATTTGTTGTTGTAATTTTTTCTTTGTTTCCTAGTAGATATTTACCAAATTGAGGAGTCATTGATTTACTATAATTACCATGGATTGATTTTTTCTGCTGATGATATTGGTTTTGATGTCCTCATCATTTCAAAGAATACATTGTCTTCTACGCCTGAGAAATGTACTCATCACCTGGCCTTGGAGCACTATTACAATAGCACTGTGGATGCCCCATCTGGTTCATTTGGTGAATTCTCCAGTTTATTCCATAAAATCCTTCTTTAGGTGTTCAACAAAACCACTTTGGAAACATCTTCCTTTACATTGGGTCATGCAGGAAGGTTCACCGGTCTAGTAATCTAGTTTTGATTCACACTCCGACTCTGAACAAATGTATCAATCTTATTCATTCTCATATAACTATATTTTCAACCATTTCCCATGGGTATCAATATAATTCCTCCTCTCGTAGATCCTATGATTTATCATCAAACCACAATATCTCTACTCATAATTTATTCATTTTCGGTCATATAGAGTATAGATATCCTCAATCGAACATCCAACTTTTCACTGATTCAATGATTTTTTCATTAATGATTCACTAGCTGCATGCTACTATAAAAATAATACAGAATTTCTATATTTATATTCATACTTATAGACTGAGATATTTTACTACTTCATGTTGAAAAATTATTCCTCTCTCTAAATCATGAATCTGTGAGAATAAAATTATTTATATAAAAAATACCTAAAAATCCTCTTAAAAAAGTCCTTGATCTTCTTTATCCTGTACATCTAGATCCCATATCTGACATGAAATATCCATTAATATTTACATATCTATATTGGTGTTCAAGTTAGCGGGTGTGATGATGAAATTAAAGATACAATTCGTCCTTTTCACCCACACCTTGGCCTTTTCTTCATAGGAATTACCCCAGAATATGGGTTGATTAAGCTTCTGGAACTCGACTGAATGATCCACATACCTTGGATCATTTAATGGATTCAATATGTCCACATCGTGAATGTATTGGATGGTACTCCTGACCATATCATGGTTCACCTATGTCTCATTTGCATCCACATTTCCCACATCTTTATCTGGTTGGTTTCTACGACACCTATCGGCTTCCATTTTATAAACAATAACAAACTCCCAAGTCTCACTATATATTAACTAAAGGTGTAATAATTACAAAATCTATCATATTAACTAGGACATAATTTCTCTCCATAATCAACCATTTCCACATTCACCATTTTTGAAAACATTATATTCTCTTTCTGAATATCAACCCATTTTAAAAATACCTCAATTATCCAATTTTTCAAAATCGTTCATTCGAAAAATCATTCACAATTGTTTCAAATATAAACAATTTTTTTCACAAAACATAAATCATTACTCAAAATAATGTATGCACTCTTAGTGGTAATTCGTTACTCTAATGCATAGAATACTAGTTGTCACGACCCCCTCCCCGAAAAGTGTACCCCTCCTGGGCTGGAAATTTGAGACGGGAGATAATGACCCCCTGAGTCCCGCCTCCATTAGGCCTCAAGTTAGCGACTACCACTGTGGGTATAGTAAACACATAGATGGAAGGAATTACCTGCTAAGAGAATTCATATGAAAGAGAGATATATGATAGAAAAGAACCAACTCCATCTTAGATAGAAATACAAAAGAAAACCCAAGTACACATATGTAATGTCATACAAAACCACTATAACAGAAAGGGGAAAACTGAAAGTACCCAAAAGAAATTAAAAACATCAGCAACCATGAATCCCAAACCGGTCCTAAAACCCCAAGCTATTGGTAACCAGCCTGATCTCCAACCTACTCCAAGTGACCTAAAAAACTAAATTTGCATAAACAATGTGTGTGTATAATAGTATACTCAGTTGGATCCTCCATTGGGCCTCTCATGAAAACGTAAAGAAATCATGCTAAAGCACAGTGAACAACTAGTAAAAATAACTCATCACCGAAATAGGTATACTATATTCCTGGAATCACCATGGCTACTCTCTCCAAGTAACACATACAAGAGTATATAATATAATAAATAATATCAAGGGTACCCTGATACTTCTTCCCCACTGGTTCGCCACTTTTCCCCAACATCACACATCCTAAGTATCTCTCTCAAAAAAGGATTTCCCGCAGACACCTGTGAGATGCACCACAACATGAACCTCGTGCATCAAATCCACCACCTTGACTAAATAAAGTCACTAGGTAGTTTTCGGTAGCCACCACAGCTTTATTAACGTGTATCATACTTTGTGTATTATACCTCAATCCATTACATCCCACACATCATGTAATAATCCTCAATCTGTCATAGCCTATACATGTTATGCCTATAGTAGTCCATAAGATACTATATCTAGAATATATGTGTGCGAATAACCAGAAGCCACTAATTCTTTCTACACACATATATGGGGAAAACTAACTAATGTGTCTACGAGTACATGTATCAACCAAGAGAAGAGAGCGGGGCCAAAAGGGTTAGTCATCCATCCATCCTTGCAGCAGAATGTTGGGGAAAACACCCCCCCCCAAGGGATCATAATCCTTAGGGTATCAGTTACCCTAACTGAAGGGGTGGAGTAGCGTATAGAATCACAAAAATTACAGAATATACTATATCTCTCAACCACACAATGGGAAAAACATAGTCTTAGAATTAACTGTAGCCAACGTCTCTCAAACTTTCGGCTACCAATTTTATGACTAGAAATCCTATAAGCAAACAACCATTTAAAGAGATTTATTACATTACTTCATTCCCTTTTTATCAGTTCCACATTACGTTAATTATTTGTTTAAATATTAATTATTTATTAACAATTACACAATAAATTTCATTATAATTACATCGAAAGTCCAATGTCCCTATTAAATTGTAACCTTATATTGGCGTCACAACAAGCTCCAACCCCATGGGTTGAAATTTTTTATTCAATTGTTTATATTCAGTATTACTTTCACATATTCCCAGGATTTCTAGATAAACATTCTATGATACTAAACACAAGGTGGCTCTACACGGTGATTAGATGAACTACCCGTCATGTCTTTGCCGCCTATAGAAAGAGTGTGGACCCATCCTCCCTTGAGAAGATAAACACGGAAAGCATGTGGCATACCCCATGCATCTTTGCACCTTTCGGAAGAAGGGTAAGCAAGACCTGCTGCCTTGAGCGGTGGGGAATGTAAGGCAGATAAGCAACCAAAAATAATCACTAAGAATCCAAACGTTCACATCGAACCCATTTCATCATCCCTGGTGTCCTCCCCAACACCCAAATGAATAAACTGATGCATGTCACCACTCTAGGCATTAACTACTTCCAAAACCAGTAGGCCTCCATTTCCCCACATATCAAAATAGCCATCCAGGCTCAATTCATAACACAAGAAGAAGGACAAAAAACATCATATCAATTGGGCTCTTGGCCCTTAAACAAGAAATATGTTGACTCATAACCCTACAAGGAATTATCTTTCATCAAACAACCAATTATTAAATCCATCATGGATTAACCGTTTTATTATTCATAGGTTCCAAATTCAGGAAACCTATCCAGTATGCTATAACAAATAATTATACACGGTTACTTCACCAATTTGATTAACATAAAATTACAACAATAAGAATCAAATTCATTTACATTCCACTTTAACTTTATGAAAACAATTATCCATTAATTCTGTCTTTACATTCTTTACCAGTTTCCATCAAGAACGAAAAGCTAAACAAAGAAAGCATGGATATCACACTATCTAGAAAAACAAGAGGCAATAATATATGATTGATATCAATTTATTTATCTGGTTCAAATATTTATGATGTCAATTCCATTATGATCCAGTGAAAAAAAACATGCAAACTATATATTTTCACGTAAATGAAAAGAGAAGCAAGGAATCTCATACCTAAAACAGTTCTTTAATTTCTTTATATGAGAACGATCAACACAACGGGTTACGATATCCTCCCATATGACAAATGTGTCCACCTGAGGATGCAGAGACACCACCACATCAGCCAACACCCAAGAAAATCCAATTAGAAACAAGGGGGTAAAATTCCATAAAAGGGACAGGAAAAACATAAGGAGATGAACCCAGAATAATGATGATAAATCATACCATATATCAAATATTGTTCGATAATACTTGGTTGCATCAAAATAGTGTAGAATCAATCCAAGGTGGAATGTTTGATTGCGCAACTCTTACTAGATGGAATTAAATGTTCAAGGATCTCACAGCCAAGAACAAGGAAGAGTAACTAGGGAGGAAGATATATAATCCCTCTATAAAATTAAACTGGCCAGTGGTTTAGGATACACATGATTTTCCATTAAAAGTGGATCGCATTAAACCATGCGGTTTTACCAAGTAAAAGAATCCAGAGCCTTAGGGAAATTAAAATAGGAGTTATGGAATTTGAATCAGCCTTATAATTCTTAAAAAGAGTATTTAAATGCATTTCACATAAAAGAAAATGTCAAAGGGGAGAACTATAGGAAGCTGGAAACACTATTCATGAACTCAAAATTTGGAAATGGAAATAGAGGTTGCCGTTAGAACCTCACCGTTTTGGAAACTGTATACACCCTACCATTCTGGAAACACCGTACACCATACCGTTCTAGAAATATATACACCCCACTGTTCTGGAAATACTGTACACCCAACCGTTATGAAAACACTATACACCCAACCGTTTTGAAAACAATGTACACTCTACTGTTCTGGAAACACTGTACACCCTACCATTATCGAAGCACTGTACATCCTATAGTTCTGGAAACACTGTTCATGAACTCAAAATTTGGCAAAGGAAAGAGGTCACCGTTGGAACCTCATCGTTGGATCCTCACTGTTTTACTATTCACATATGGCTGTCGATGGCACTGTTCACATAAGGTTACCGTTTCTCTATTCACCAAAGGCTACCGATGTCACTGTTCACACAAAGTCATTGTTGCACTGTTCACATAAGGTTACCAATGACACTGTTCAAATAAGATTACCAATGACACTGCTCACATAAGGTCTCCATTGCACTATTCATATAAGGTTACCTATTTCACTAATCAAATAAGGTTGCTGATGACACTTTTCACATAAGGTCACCATTTTCACTGTTCACATATGGTTCCTGATGACACTGTTCACATAAGGTTACCGTTGCATGATCCACCTAAGGTTACCAATGTCACTGTTCACATATGGTTACCCTTGCAATATTATCCTAAGGCTACTATTGACACTTTTCACATAAGGTTATTGTTGCACTTTTCACCTAAGGCTAATGATGTCACTATTCACATAAGTTTACCGTTGCATTGTTCACCTAAGGCTACCGATGCAACTATTCTCATAAGGTTACCATTGCACTGTTCGCCTAAGGTTATCGATGACACTATTCACATAAGGTCTCCATTACACAGTTAATATATGGTTTCCGATGACACTATTCTCATAAGGTTACTGATGACACTGTTCACATAAGGTCACTCTTGCACTTTTCATATAAGGTTACCGATTACACTATTCATGTAAGGTTACCGTTACACTGTTTGCCTAAGGCTACCGATGTCACTGTTCACATAAGATTATCATTTCACTCTTCACCTAAGGCTACCAATAGCATTGTTCGCATAATGTCACTATTTCACTATTCAATGAACTGGAAACACATTTCACAGAACTCAAAATTTAGAAAAGTGTAGAGGATAAGTCACCTTAACCTCCCTGAACATCTGAGACAATGTTTTTTTGAAAAGGAATAGACAAGAGAGGTCTGTGCCATTACATTAGATAACTCTCAAAACATTCTCATCCTTGAGAATTCAAAACCAACCCAAAATGGAACATAAAAGAAGTCTGAAGAACCACCCTTTGAGATACCACTCAAAAGAGAGCAAGCCACAAGAAACAACCCAAGAAAGACATCTAATAAACATGAAAGGTCAATAACCACATAGGGGGAATCGTTCAATTAAATGAGTTAAACATTAAAAAACTCCGGGTACTAAGAACGTATCTTTGACTCATGTTCCTAGGTACTCTCTTCCATGACACAGTTTCTCCACAAGGCAAGAACCAAGGGGATATAATTCACACACAACACCTTCTCTTTGTTTTGATGGATCCCTATAAGTCGTTCCTCGAAGGTCACATCATCATCAACATCGATTTCTTCCTAATCGATGACGTGACAATCATTATGAAGATAAAAAATAAACAAAGATCTGTGATACATGGAAAAAATAATATATTCGGCTCATCTATGGGGGAAGTGTTACTCATTACGCCACATCTCTAACATGAGCTCACACCTCCAAAGGCCCAAAAAATGGGGAGAAAGCATACTCCCACGACCAAACATTTGTTGCCCGTGACGGGAAGTCACCTTTAGAAACATGTGATCCCCAACATCAAACTCTTAGGGTCTCATCCTTTGATCAACATAAAATTTCTGACAATCCTATGCCATCTTCATCTACTCATGAATCACCTGAACCACCTCTATTATATTATGCACTAGTTCCGTTCTGAGAATTATTGACTCTCTGACCCCAGTCCAGCACTATGTAGAACGACATAGAAAGCCATACAAGGTTTCAAATGGTGCCATAACGATGGTGGAGTAAAAAATATTATTGTAAGCGAACTCCACCAAGGGGAAGTGCCTCATCCATGAACCATGAAAATCAAGAACACAAGAGCATAACATGTCTCCAAGAGTCTGGATGGTCCGCTCTGTCTAATCGCCCTTATGAGGGTGAAATGTAGTGCTAATGCATATATGAGAACCAAAATCATTCTAAAGACCTCTCCACACCCTAGAGGAAAAAACGGGGATCTCAATAAAAAATGATGGTCCTTGGGACTCCATAAAGTCTCACCACATCCCCCAGAAATTTCCTTGACAAAACTTCAACTATGCTCAACTCCTTGATCACTATGAAGTGGGCTGATTTTGTTTAATGATCCACTATCAACCAAATATCATCATGTCCTATTGGAGCTTGAGGTAAACCAATAAAAAATTCCATTAAGATGTGCTCCCCCTTCCACTGAGGAACATCTAACTGTTGGAGCATACCACCAGGAACACAGTTTTCAACCTTCACCTTATGGCAGACTAAACATCGAGACACAAAAACCAAAACAACACTATTTAGCCCAAGCCACAAAAACTGGCTCCCCAAGGATCGGTACACCCTACCGTTCTGGAAACATTGTACACCCTAATTTTCTAAAGACACTATACACCCTACCATTGTGGAAGCATTGTACACCCTACTATTCTGGAATCATTGTACACTCAACCATTCTGTAAACACTATACACCCTACCATCCTAGAAACATTGTACACCCTACCATTCGGGAAACATTGTACACCCAACCGTTATGGAAATAATATACACCTTACCATTCTAGAAACATTGTACACTCTACAGTTTTGGAAACATTGTTCATTAACACAAAATTCAGAAAACGAAAAAGTTCACCATTAGAACCGCACCATTGGAACCTCATCGTTTCACTATTCATATGAGGTTACGAGTGACACTGTTCAAATAAGGATATAGTTTCACTATTCACCTAAGGCTACCGATGTCACTGTTCACACATGGTCATCGTTGCACTGTTCAAATAAGTTTACCAATGAAACTGTTCACATAAAGTTACCGATGACACTGTTCACATCAGGTCACCATTGCATTGCACACATAAGGTAACCGATAAAACTGTTCACATAATGTTACTGATGACACTGTTCATATAAGGACACTGTTTCACATTTCACATAAGGTTACCAATGTCACTGTTCACATAAGGTTACTGTTGCACTGTTCACCTAAGGCTACCGAGGTTACTATTCACTTAAGGTTACTGTTTCACTGTTCACCTAAGGCTACCGATTGTTACTGTTCACATAAGGTTACCGTTGCACTGTTCACATAAGGCTACCGATGTCACTGTTCACATAAGATTACTATTACACTATACACCTAAGGCTACCGATGTCACTGTTCACGTAAGGTTACTGTTTCACTGTTCACCTAAGGCTACTGATTAGACTGTTCACATAAGGTCTCTATTGCACTATTCACATATAATTATCGATGACACTGTTCACATAAGGTAACTTTTGTACTGTTCAACTAAGGCTACATATTACACTATTCACATAAGCTCACTGTTACACTGTTCATATAAGGTTACCGATGACACTGTTCACATAAGGTTACTGATGAAACTGTTCACATAATGTCACCATTGTACTGTTCAAATAATATTACCGATGAAACTGTTCCAATAAGGTTACTGTTTCACTGTTCACATAAGGATACCGATGTCACTGTTCACATAAGGTTCCTTTTTCATTGTTCACATAAGGTAACCGATGACATTGTTCACATAAGGTCATTGTTGTACTATTTACATAACTGGAAACACAATTCACAGAACTGGACATTTTGCATAGTGTAGGGGATAAGTCACGTTAACCTCTTGAAACACCTCAAACACTAGATTTTTGGAAAGGAATGGACTAGGGAGGTTTGGGCCATTACATAACATAACTCTCAAAACATTATCATCCTTGAAAATTCATAACCCACCAAAAAGGGATCATAAATGACTTATGAATAACCATCAATCGAGATACCTCTCAAAAGAGAGAAATCCATTAGAAATATCCAAAGAAATCCATCTCATAAAAATGCAATGTCTATAACCACTTGGGGACGTCATTACATGAAAATATTTAAACATAAATAAAATATGGGTACTAAACATGTATATGTGACTCACATTCCTAGGTACTCTCCTCTATGTCACTGTGTTGCCACAAGACATGAACTAAGGGGATTGAATTCCCATGTAACACATTCTCTTTGCAGTCTTGGATCCCCACAGGTCTCTCATGGAAGGTTGCATCATCATCAATATTGATCTCTCCCCAATTGATGATGTGAGAGTCGTCATGAAGATAAAATATAATGATGGAGCTGCGATACATGGAAAAAATAAAATATACCGCTCATCTATGGGGGAAGTGAAACTCGATACGCCACAGCTCCAATATGATATAACACCTCGAAACGCCCAACAAACTATGGAGAAATCATACTCCCATGACCAAACACCTTCATTGCCCATGATGGGGAGTCAGTTTAAAACACTTTATCCCTAACATCAAACTCTAAGGGTCTCTTCCTTTGATCATCATATAATTTCTGATGATCCTACGCTATCATCATTCTCTCAAAAATCACTTGAACCATATCTATTGTATTCTGCAATAGTTCTGGTCCATGAATTTCTGACTCTCCGACCCCAGACCATCATACTAGAGAATAGCAAGTATGTCCATACAAGGCCTCAAATGGATTCATACCATTGGGAGACTGAATACTATTATTGTAGGTGAACTCCACCAAGGGTTAGTGCCTCATCCACAAACATCCAAAATCCAGGACATAAGAGCGTAAACATGTCTTTAAGAATCTGGATGGTCCGCACTTTCGGACAATCCGTCTAAGGATGAAATGATGTGATAAAGTATAGTTGAGAACCAAAATCATGTTGGAGACCTTTCCACACCCTAGACAAAAAATGAGGATCTTGATCAAATTTATCATCCATGGGACTCTATGAAGTCTCACCACCTCCTCCAAATGTTTCCTCAAAAAAACATCCAATATGCTCGACTCCTTGATCGCTATAAAGTGGGCATATTTTGTTAAACATTCACCTACCAGACAAATAGCATCATGTCCTCCCTGAGATCGAGGAAAACTAGTAACAATGTCCATTGAGATGTCCTCCGACTTCCACTGTGGAACATCTAACCGTTGGAGCAAACCACCAGGAACACGGTGTTTGACATTCACCTTCTAGCAGACCAATCACCGAGACACAAACTCTACAACCGCATGCTTTATCCCAAGCCACGAAAACAGGATCCTTAAGGTTCGGTAAATCTTTTTTACGCCAGGATTCACTACTAAAGGTGAACTATAGAAATCATTGAGAACTGTCTCATGCATCGCCAAAGAAACAAAAAGACTTCCATGATATAACACTCGATGTTGTTAATCCTCAGTCCTACGATCAGAGGCATCACCACAAACAACTCCATCTCTCAAGACCACCACCTCAGGATCGCCCAACTGTGATTCTTCCACCTACTACACCAGAGATGACTACACTGTTATCTAAAAAAGAAAACCTCTTCCCCCAACTTCTCCCTTGTCAAGTTGTAATGCTGACAATTTTTCCATTACTCTCCATGACTCACTAGATTCATGCATTACATCACTACGTGACTTCCAACTCAGTGAAATAGCTGTAACATTCCCCTTTCCATGTGTATACAATATTTTGAAGTTGAATTCCTTTAATATCTCCATCCAAGGATGCTATCAACAGTTCAAGTCACGCTGGGAGAAAACAAATCTCAAAATATTATGCCCAGTGAAAACCAGAAAGTTCCCTCCAATGAGGTAATGTCTCTACAACATCAGAGCAAACACCCCAATATCCAACTCAAGATTAGGGGTGTAAAAGTTACATTCATTGGGATGAAACTGCCAAGACCCATAAGAAACAACGGATCTCTACTACATCAGAACACAGCCAAACCCCATATGTGAAGCATCACATAAAACATCAAATTGAACTCTCTCTGCCAGAAGACAAAGAACTGGAGCACTTAAAAACGTGTCCTTTAGATACTCTAAAGCTTAGTGACAAAGATAAATCCATATGAATGCATGATCCGTCTTGGTCAAATTGTCCGAGGATTCACAACTTAAGAGAAATCGACTATGAACCTCATGTAGTAGCATGAGAGACCAAGGATACTTTGCACCTCTAAAACTATCATTGGGGATGCCCAAGACACAACTGATTCTATCATTGATGGATCCATAGCTACTCCATACTGAGACACAACATGCTCAATGAAACGGACTTCTCGATCGCAAAATTCACACATCGAAAACTTCCCAAACAGTTGATGTTGACGAAGAACTCCCATAATGGCATCTAGATGCTCTGCATGATCCTCCTCAGATGTAAAGTACAGAAGGATGTCATTAATTAAAACCACTATGAACTATTCTAGGAAATCATGGAACATACCGTTCATCAATCCTATGAACATAGCTAATGAATTAGTCACGCCAAATGACATTGGAACAAACTTATAATGCCCATGAAAACAACAAAAAATAGTCTTTGGTACATCCACATTCATCACGTGCATATGATGATATCCTGACCAAAATTCTATCTTTGAGATACAACATTCACCCTTATGTTGATTGACTAAATCAACAATATGTGGAAGAGGATATAGATTCTTCAATGTCACTTTGTTTAAGAGACGATAATAGACTCACAATCAAAAACTATCATCAGCCTTCTTCACGAATAAAACTGGTGCACCCCATAGTGACACACTCGGCCAAACAAAACGAAACTATAATAGACCATCAAGATGTATGTGTCTCTCTTATAACTCAAAAGGGTCATTGTAATAGCCCAAGATTTTATAAAAAAATATTCTTTTTAATTTTATTAATGTCTTGTGTTGTACGCTACACCAAAAGGAGCTTGCACAACACACATCCTTGACTTGCCTTGCATTACACGCAATCGCGACCTTCCTCGATAGCGTGTGTAGTACGCAATACCGAGTTTCACTAAACAACGATATGCTATAAAAATATTATTAAAACTAGCCGTTATGAATAGTAATAACCACTTTTTGAAATCCAGTAAATCTTATTTCTCAAAATGAACTTTATTTTTGGATTCGGAGTATCGAATTTAGCCTAAGGTGAAATTTTGGTACATTTCGGATAACTTTCATATTCTGATGAATAGTGAAAATTACTAAATTATAATTAAAAACAACTTTTTTAATCGAAATAATTAATAGTGATAAATCATTAATTTGAGTGGTTTTAAAGTGTATTTAGAATATATTTTTACAATTTAATACAATGTTGGTCATTGGATGTAATTTCACATTTAAACCAGACATAAACAAGTGTCAATCTTTTGATAGATATTGTTTCTTAAAAACACGCTATTTGTTTTAACAACGGGATTTAATTATAAAATTAATTAATGAAACTTCTATGTTATGAATTTGGTAAAATAGACTTCATTTTTGAATTCAGAATATGAAATAAAGCTTAGGATGAAATTTTGGCATTGTTCTGAAAAACATCAATTTTTGATGAATAGTGAAACTACTAAGTGGTAGGTTAAAAACTGAATTTTGCATAAAACTTAATTTTACCGCTTCTGTGAATGGAATTTCGAAAATCCGACAGACACGGTTGATATCAGTAAGTAAAATGTGGTTCAATGAGATAAAAATAATTTTTTGGTGAATAGTAACTTTTTACTTTTTTTACCGCGGTTAATAGTAAATAGGGTAACTAAGGGTAAATATGATATTAATATTACCCTAACACATGTCCTAATTCTATTGGACAAGTTTAATTCGACCAAAAACAACCTTATGAATATAATATGACCATTTAGGCCCACTTGGATTAGATTATGACATTTATTATTATTTAATTCAAAGAAGAGTTAAAAGAGTTAAAATCAAAGTTTATTTACTAAAACATTTTTAATATGGGGGTATACATAAGCTAAATTCGACTATAAATATTAACTAGAAATCTAAAAAGATTTCCTACATGATGGTATTTTATTTGTAATTTTTAGACATCAAATAATATAATTTATCTATGACACAAAGATGATGCAGTAATTATCTTATTAATGAAATATTGACATAATTGATAATATAAATACCAAAATAAATGTAATTTAAGACTTTTTATGAATTCCACTAATTTTCTAGGTTACTATGATATATTAGTGTTGATTTAATCAACTTGGTTCGAACATATAATTCTGATATGACTTTCACAAAAATCATATATCAAATAGTGTCAAAATTGACACAAAATAGTTTTTAAATCAAATATTATATTATTAATTGTTATTTAATTCCTAAAAATCTAAGGTTCGGCCAAATGACTTAGATAAGGATATATATATTAATAATAAACAATTTGGGGTTCGTTTGGCATGTTATAGTAAGTGTATTAACCATATAGTGAAAGAAAACAAAAAGACACGGTAAAAGTTAAATTATTTAACTTAGAGTTAAATCTAATTGATAAGGTTAAAATAATACCCTAAACTTGTCTAAATCTTATTTGATGATAGGATTTCGACCCAAACCCACTTTAGATTCGAAATAAGACCCTTTGGAACCATTATAAACCGATTTTGACTTTAATATAAAATAATATTTTGAGATATTCCTAAGGTGCCCCTCTCCTCCCCTATAAAAGGACACCTCCTCCCCCTCCTCCTCACACCAAATTGAGCACTCAAGCTCGGACAACCCCTGACAAAATCTCTTCTCCACTTCCCTAGCAACATACTAGAGGTTCTGGTCTTACTCAAAGACCAATTTTAGTTCCCTAAGAGGAGGTCTCCAAAAGGCGCTTCAAAGAAGAGGTAATTACCGTTACCAATTCTTTCATCTTTATTTCTTCTTCCACTTCTTCTTCTTAGGTTGTTTCATTATGAAGTAATAACATCAGTATCACTCATATACTGATATGTTATTATAAGTATGAAACAAACCTATTTCACCATCTATCTATCCTACGGAAAAAGAAATCACCGCGCGTGCGTACGTACGGAATACCGTCTCCACGCCGTGGTGTAATCTATTTTCCACCACCACCTTACACGGATGGGTATAATGGTGTAAAGAATAAATATACATAGTTATTACAACATCATATTGATTCTGATATATTGTATAATCCACTCCAATTCTATTCAATATTTATAGAAATGATATCATCGCTCGTGCGTACGTACGGACTACCGTCTCCACGACGCGATGAGATTCATTCTCCATGTTAACCATTTAAGAATGATTATAAAGTATATATAAGAAATAATAATGAGATATATGACATTATAAAGCTATTGGATTTATGTATATATATATACATATGTATGTCATCTACTTACTTCCATTTCAAGACAATAAGGAAAGGAAAACAGCGTTCATGCGTACGTACGGACTACCGTCTCCATGAACGGTGTTTTTTCATTTTATTTATCTACCTATTATATATATATATATATACTGAATATATATGATATATAAATCATATTTTATATTCTGGAAGTAAGTAAATCATGATATAAGTAATAATGATGTCAAGAACAACAAGTCAAAACACCTACGATAAATGAAACGATTTTACCCAAAACGCTTCTTTAACATGGAATTTACAAAAGAACGGGTAATATAATGTCATAAGTGAACCATATATGATATCATAACAATGAATATGATTCTGTAATAAGTCAATAACATGATTTAAATCATTATACAGTAGGTTCGGACACTTACAAAGCAAGTCGGACCTAAGGTAAGGGAAATATCACAATCTCATTTTTATCCGAGATTGTTTATTCGTAAGTATTTACTGGGGTGTATTTTATCATCCACATCCATGTTCCCTCAATATGTAATATTATTTCCATCCTTCTACAATAGTGTATATCCAATTTTACCCTTCGGTGAGTTTTTAGCAAAAGATACGAAAGGAATCTTTTGTCGTTTTTTTTATACGAGGTACTTTTTGACTTTTCCGACAAAAGTACAAAGAATGTTTTTTTTAACTTATACGGCACAAACGGATTTCTACTGTTTTATAAAGCCTTATTTTCATGAAGCTTCCTCTAAAAGAATTCATGACTATTTTCAATAAAATCTCTTTCTTTTAAAATTGCATGATGTTTTGTAAAAAGAAATTGATTTTGAAGAAGAAAGGATATTTTCCTCAAGAATTCAATTCAAGTGTTTTATCAAAATTATTTTCCATATAAGTTAATAAAGGGTTCTGTTTCTATCCATATTTTTACATTGATTTGACTATGTTGTGATGGAATTATGTTTATGAATTACTTTATCTTATATGAATGGTTTTATGATGTCATGTTGTTTAAGAATCCCATTTTTATTACAAGGGTTACGCTATGATGTATGGTTTATGATTTTGTGGCACACATAAGAATGGTATCATTATGAGATGGGTGGGACCTATATCTCCCTCCAATGCATTGGGTAAAGATTTTATATCTCATGAGATAGACATGGCTGGAATGGTAGGTTATACCGGTTCAGTGAAACAGTACTGAAACGAGGATTACTCGATTCAGAAAGGGACTTTGTCCACTAAGATAGTCTTGGCAATGAGTCTTGACTAACAAGAAATGATTCTCTATGATTATGTGTGTATGCCACAATGAGTAAAGTTATGGTTTCATTTTCACTACTATGATTTATCCCATGTTATGAAATTATGCTCTCTTTTGCAGGTTAAGATTTCCAAAAATGTTATGTTCTTATGAAAATTATGTGATTGATATTTCTTTTGTTTACCCTTACTGAGCATTTGAGCTCACCCTTTTATGTTTTCTTTTCCCCAGGATATAAAGAAAGGTTTTAGGTAAAAAAAAAGGGATGACCTTTATGGGAGATATTGAAGAACTTTCACCACGATTAGAAGATTACGTTCCGAGTTTCCAAAGACACTAAACTATTACGATCCTTGTGTGTGTGTTTTTGTTATGTACTAAGTATTCCGCAAAAGTAATGTAATGTCAATGTACGATAAGCTTCGGGCCTCTACTGTTGGTATCAGAGGAAAGGTTTAGTCAACCTTTGGAAACTAGGATGTGAGAACGTTAGTGAGATCCCTAGAGATATTTCTAAGGTATGTCTAGGGATGCCCCTAAGGATAAGTATACGTATAGGATATAGTCCTAGAACTATGGTAACGATATTAGATTAAACCAAAGATGTTAGATATTTAAGTTACTCCCCCTTTATTATGATTTTTGCCTCTCACACTATTTTTTTTTGGGTTTTAGAATATGGCTGGAAACAAGATGATTCACGATAATGGAGGATATGATGGACTATGGAATGATATTCTTTATGAGCAACCAAATGAAATGGGATTTGGATGCCCAAACATCATTATTATGCCGAATCAGCAATCTTACAACATGATCAATAAAGTAGAATTTGGTAAGTTTCCTGACTCGACTAATAAGAGAAAGATGGAGTTCCATGATGATCATAGAGGAAAGAAAGTTCAATTTCCCCTATGTAAATCATGTGGGAAGAGGCATCAAGGAGAATGTTTCAAGGGAACTGGAAGATGCTTTGGGTGTGGAAAAGAAGGACACAAAGCAAGTAAGTGCAAAGGAAAAGGGTCGGTTAACACCATGGATGAGGATAATGGTATTGCTACGACATCAAAGATGGTTAAGTGTTTTAAATGTGGAATGTATGGGCATTATGCAAACAAATGCCCTAAGGGAAAGACTCATGAAGAGAATCAGTATGGTCATATGGGTAGTATTTATGTGGATGATGATGAAGAGACTACAAATGATATGTGAGATGAAAGAATTTTTGAAGCTCGGTCAATGGTTTGAGAATGTAGTGGAATGATTACATGTTTATCATGTGTAATTTTGGAATAAAGAGACATCTATGGATTGTTACACTGTTGTCTTTCCTTGTGTTTTGAAAGTGTATGATTAATGTTACCAGTATCCATGAAAGGTTATTCAGATATTTTTGGAATGTAGATGATATGCGCATAATGAAGGGATAAGGAGAAAATTAAATGTTTGATAGTATTCATGAGCTCATGATTGATATAAGGACTAAGTGATATCATGGTTTGAGTATATAGAATTTTGAGGATTTTGGTATGTGGAAAGTGTTAACTTTTAACTGCACTCATGTTTTCACTAAGGTATTCAAGAGAATACACGATTAAGGACTTTGAATGTTTGGAATGTGACCAACAAGACATATCTTTTGATATGTGGGGATCAACGACAGTATTAAATCTCTGGTAATCGTTGTCACTATATTATGAGAGTGGACTGCAGTATTATGTATAAGCCTAAAGATTAGACTGGATTATGTTGGACATAAGTTAGTATTGTTTAAGGATAGGAGATTTTCGATATTATTGATGGGATGTTATAGTAACGTAATTTTAGAAAAAAGGGACAACCTGCAGGACGGGCGACAGCCCATCGCTTCGGACAAGGCTGTAGGAATCGAACCCACAACCGAAGTGCGACTGGCCTTTATCGCCTACCACTGGCCTACAAGAAGTCCCTATTTAGTAGAAACTAGTTTTATTATATTAAGCAGTATGATATATGAAGTATAAGTCCATTTAGGAACTATATATGATTAATCTTACTATAGAATGACTTATGTATATTTAATAACTTTTGATTACCTTTTGTTTGAGACAGATGGAATGACCCGTCATTCTATCACATGATCTGCTAACACTTCACGAATAACAAATTCAACTTCATTTATTTAAGAGATGAAGTGGAAATTATTCAAGGCACGAACAACAGTGATATTGTATCAAAATAAGTATTTATTCTAACTCAAATTTTCAACTTTAGGGAAATGATCTTGAAAACCAAAAATGTTGTCCTAGTGATCTTATACCTGATGAATCAGATGGTACCTTAGATCGTCACAAATTTATGGCTTTGTGATTACTGGCTTTTCCATAGCCATGTTCTCTACCACTCTCCATCATAACATGATGGTTAGATTTCTCTTCCATATCCATATTTTCACCTATGCGGAAACCAGTGATTAGTTTATTTGGGTAATCGTTACATTTCATACTTTAGTTTTTAAAGCCAAGTTTTGGTATTCCTTTTTTACGATGTGGGTTTCTATTAAAGAAACTTTCGAATAGTAAACCATTTATAACCCCGACGAATTTCGAGGGTGAAATTCATTTTAAGGGGGGTAGAATGTAACAGCCCAAGATTTTATAAAAAAATATTCTTTTTAATTTTATTAATGTCTTGTGTTGTACGCTACACCAAAAGGAGCTTGCACAACACACATCCTTGACTTGCCTTGCATTACACGCAATCGCGACCTTCCTCGATAGCGTGTGTAGTACGCAATACCGAGTTTCACTAAACAACGATATGCTATAAAAATATTATTAAAACTAGCCGTTATGAATAGTAATAACCACTTTTTGAAATCCAGTAAATCTTATTTCTCAAAATGAACTTTATTTTTGGATTCGGAGTATCGAATTTAGCCTAAGGTGAAATTTTGGTACATTTCGGATAACTTTCATATTCTGATGAATAGTGAAAATTACTAAATTATAATTAAAAACAACTTTTTTAATCGAAATAATTAATAGTGATAAATCATTAATTTGAGTGGTTTTAAAGTGTATTTAGAATATATTTTTACAATTTAATACAATGTTGGTCATTGGATGTAATTTCACATTTAAACCAGACATAAACAAGTGTCAATCTTTTGATAGATATTGTTTCTTAAAAACACGCTATTTGTTTTAACAACGGGATTTAATTATAAAATTAATTAATGCAACTTCTATGTTATGAATTTGGTAAAATAGACTTCATTTTTGAATTCGGAATATGAAATAAAGCTTAGGATGAAATTTTGGCATTGTTCTGAAAAACATCAATTTTTGATGAATAGTGAAACTACTAAGTGGTAGGTTAAAAACTGAATTTTGCATAAAACTTAATTTTACCGCTTCTGTGAATGGAATTTCGAAAATCCGACAGACACGGTTGATATCAGTAAGTAAAATGTGGTTCAATGAGATAAAAATAATTTTTTGGTGAATAGTAACTTTTTACTTTTTTTACCGCGGTTAATAGTAAATAGGGTAACTAAGGGTAAATATGATATTAATATTACCCTAACACATGTCCTAATTCTATTGGACAAGTGTAATTCGACCAAAAACAACCTTATGAATATAATATGACCATTTAGGCCCACTTGGATTAGATTAGGACATTTATTATTATTTAATTCAAAGAAGAGTTAAAAGAGTTAAAATCAAAGTTTATTTACTAAAACATTTTTAATATGGGGTTATACATAAGATAAATTCGACTATAAATATTCACTAGAAAGCTAAAACGATTTCCTACATGGTGGTATTTTATTTGTAATTTTTAGACATCAAATAATATAATTTATCTATGACACAAAGATGATGCAGTAATTATCTTACTAATGAAATATTGACATAATTGATAATATAAATACCAAAATAAATGTAATTTAAGACTTTTTATGAATTCCACTAATTTTCTAGTTTACTATGATATATTAGTGTTGATTTAATCAACTTGGTTCGAACATATAATTCTGATATGACTTTCACAAAAATCATATATCAAATAGTGTCAAAATTGACACAAAATAGTTTTTAAATCAAATATTATATTATTAATTGTTATTTAATTCCTAAAAATCTAAGGTTCGGCCAAATGACTTAGATAAGGATATATATATTAATAATAAACAATTTGGGGTTCGTTTGGCATGTTATAGTAAGTGTATTAACCATATAGTGAACGAAAACAAAAAGACACGGTAAAAGTTAAATTATTTAACTTAGAGTTAAATCTAATTGATAAGGTTAAAATAATACCCTAAACTTGTCTAAATCTTATTGGATGATAGGATTTCGACCCAACCCCACTTTAGCTTCGAAATAAGACCCTTTGGAACCATTATAAACCGATTTTGACTTTAATATAAAATAATATTTTGAGATATTCCTAAGGTGCCCCTCTCCTCCCCTATAAAAGGACACCTCCTCCCCCTCCTCCTCACACCAAATTGAGCACTCAAGCTCGGCCAACCCCTGCCAAAATCTCTTCTCCACTTCCCTAGCAACATCCTAGAGGTTCTGGTCTTACTCAAAGACCAATTTTAGTTCCCTAAGAGGAGGTCTCCAAAAGGCGCTTCAAAGAAGAGGTAATTACCGTTACCAATTCTTTCATCTTTATTTCTTCTTCCACTTCTTCTTCTTAGGTTGTTTCATTATGAAGTAATAACATCAGTATCACTCATATACTGATATGTTATTATAAGTATGAAACAAACCTATTTCACCATCTATCCATCCTACGGAAAAAGAAATCACCGCGCGTGCGTACGTACGGAATACCGTCTCCACGCCGTGGTGTAATCTATTTTCCACCACCACCTTACACGGATGGGTATAATGGTGTAAAGAATAACTATACATAGTTATTAAAACATCATATTGATTCTTATATATTGTATAATCCACTCAAATTCAATTCAATATTTATAGAAATGATATCATCGCTCGTGCGTACGTACGGACTACCGTCTCCACGACGCGATGAGATTCATTCTCCATGTTAACCATTTAAGAATGATTATAAAGTATATATAAGAAATAATAATGAGATATATGACATTATAAAGCTATTGGATTTATGTATATATATATACATATGTATGTCATCTACTTACTTCCATTTCAAGACAATAAGGAAAGGAAAACAGCGTTCATGCGTACGTACGGACTACCGTCTCCATGAACGGTGTTTTTTCATTTTATTTATCTACCTATTATATATATATATACTGAATATATATGATATATAAATCATATTTTATATTCTGGAAGTAAGTAAATCATGATATAAGTAATAATGATGTCAAGAACAACAAGTCAAAACACCTACGATAAATGAAACGATTTTACCCAAAACGCTTCTTTAACATGGAATTTACAAAAGAACGGGTAATATAATGTCATAAGTGAACCATATATGATATCATAACAATTAATATGATTCTGTAATAAGTCAATAACATGATTTAAATCATTATACAGGAGGTTCGGACACTTACAAAGCAAGTCGGACCTAAGGTAAGGGAAATATCACAATCTCATTTTTATCCGAGATTGTTTATTCGTAAGTATTTACTGGGGTGTATTTTATCATCCACATCCATGTTCCCTCAATATGTAATATTATTTCCATCCTTCTACAATAGTTTATATCCAATTTTACCCTTCGGTGAGTTTTTAGTAAAAGATACGAAAGGAATCTTTTGTCGTTTTTTTTATACGAGGTACTTTTTGACTTTTCCGACAAAAGTACGAAGAATGTTTTTTTTAACTTATACGGCACAAACGGATTTCTACTGTTTTATAAAGCCTTATTTTCATGACGCTTCCTCTAAAAGAATTCAAGACTATTTTCAATAAAATCTCTTTCTTTTAAAATTGCATGATTTTTTGTAAAAAGAAATTGATTTTGAAGAAGAAAGGATATTTTCCTCAAGAATTCAATTCAAGTGTTTTATCAAAATTATTTTCCATCTAAGTTAATAAAGGGTTCTGTTTCTATCCATATTTTTACATTGATTTGACTATGTTGTGATGGAATTATGTTTATGAATTACTTTATCTTATATGAATGGTTTTATGATGTCATGTTGTTTAAGAATCCCATTTTTATTACATGGGTTACTCTATGATGTATGGTTTATGATTTTGTGGCACACATAAGAATGGTATCATTATGAGATGGGTGGGACCTATATCTCCCTCCAATGCATTGGGTAAAGATTTTATATCTCATGAGATAGACATGGCTGGAATGGTAGGTTATACCGGTTCAGTGAAACAGGACTGAAACGAGGATTACTCGATTCAGAAAGGGACTTTGTCCACTAAGATAGTCTTGGCAATGAGTCTTGACTAACAAGAAATGATTCTCTATGATTATGTGTGTATGACACAATGAGTAAAGTTATGGTTTCATTTTCACTACTATGATTTATCCCATGTTATGAAATTATGCTCTCTTTTGCAGGTTAAGATTTCCAAAAATGTTATGTTCTTATGAAAATTATTTGATTGATATTTCTTTTGTTTACCCTTACTGAGCATTTGAGCTCACCCTTTTATGTTTTCTTTTCCCCAGGATATAAAGAAAGGTTTTAGGTAAAAAAAAGGGATTACCTTTATGGGAGATATTGAAGAACTTTCACCACGATTAGAAGATTACGTTCCGAGTTTCCAAAGACACTAAACTATTACGATCCTTGTGTGTGTGTTTTTGTTATGTACTAAGTATTCCACAAAAGTAATGTAATGTCAATGTACGATAAGCTTCGGGCCTCTACAATCATCCTATATGGATACAAAGAGATAGGAGACACTCCTTATTATAGCTTAATCCCAAACTCGATCACTCATAGAGGGGGTAGTGCTAAAACCTTTTCAGGGAAGACATCAGGGTTCTCTTCAGCGACCCTATGAAACACCAACTTTTTAACCTCAGAAAAACTCAACATTAGCTCAGCCATCATGGATGATATGGATGGAACATGCCTCTGAACCATCTGAGGGTCTCGCTCGCCAACGAACACCACCAGCTCTCCAACCGCATCGAATAACACAACCTGCCTCCTAAATCATTCCACTATAGCCTGCACCAAATACAACCAATACATACCAAGGATTATATCATATGGTTTTATTAGTAAACATAGGAAATATCCCCAAGATAGGTGTTTCCCCAACACAAGCTCACAATCTCTACATACTTCAAACAAGTCAGCTCAGCCTCTAACTGGCATAGTCAACTCCAAGGGCAATGGAAGCCTCTCTCCCTCAAATCCCAAAACAAAGTCAAGGTTAGGTGGTATAAAAGAGTGTGTCACTCCTAAATAAAACAAGGCATAAACTAATGTAGAAAACAAGAAAAGGGTACCTTGAATGACGTCTGGATCACCTGCCACTAGCAACTATGAAGCATCAAACTGACCACAACCTCCTCCATAGCCTCACTGACCCTGATGAAGGCCACAACCATGTCCGTGCTATGCTCTATGAGGGTGGGGATCTTCATCGGGAAGTCCTCTGCCTACACCATCAACCCTCTCATGATATAAAGATGGTGCGACCTGTTGCTACATCCTCACCTAGAACAACCTCAATGGAGGAACCTAGAGAGGAACACCTAGTGCACCGTGACTGCTCTGAATGGTCAATCCCTGTCACTGCTGATGACCGTGAGCACCATAAAGAAAATAATTGCATGATCCCTTAGCATAGGACTGAGAGCTTCTTCTCCCGGAGATATGAGATACTGATAGTTAGGACCTACCCCGGCCGAACAGAAACACGTCATCCCTAAAAACCAGGAACCCCAAACCACAACTCAACTTCATGAGGAATCATGATGAATCCCCTCTCATGATGATCTGGTTCTGGACCATGTCCTCTCGACAACCTCTACCCTCACCAGAACCTCATGATATGTCTTCATTATAAATGAGCTGACCTAGTGCTAGATCCCTCGATGCAAACATCCTCGAAATGCCTCTCCCTAGCCTCCTCATCTATAAACAGGTCTAAAGAATATCGTAAAAGGTTCCTGAAATGGATTACAAACTCTCATACACAAGAGCTCCCCTATCTAAGGGTATAAAGATCCTGGTGACTGGACGCCTACGCGGTCGAAGAAAAAAAACCAATTATAAACTTGTATCAGAACTCCTCTTATGAGATCACTAACTCCTTGCGAGAATCGAGGAAAAAGAACCACCACTTCCTCACTGCTCCACACAACATCGTCACAAACAAGGACACCCAGTGCTCTTTCTGAGCATGGATTGAACAAAATCCTATCTCAACCTCCTCCAACCATTCAATTGTGACTGCATCTGAAATGGAGCCATCGTACTTTTGCAGACTCTGGCACTAAAACTCTCGGAGTGTCCCCCTCCAAGTGTTGTCATGATACTCTACCGGCGGAGCTCTGCTGGCACAGCCTGCTGGATATATTCTATGTGATCCTGAAGAGGATGGTAACCTGGATCCATACATGTAAAATAACAAACAATTAGAGATCCTAATATTGGAATATAGAAGAATTATCCTTAATTAATTAATTATTTCTTTTATTCATTTTAGGTTACCATATCCCAAGGTTTTCCCATTCAAACAAAGGCACAGAGAAGAATGATGCATGATCTTTCCAAGGTCTCTACCCTGTAATTAGTATCACCTCATTTAGTAGTCATTCGAAACATAATGGTTCGCACATCAGATCATAGGGGTACTTAAACACTTATGTCTTAGCTGGTCTCCAATTTTTACATCACATGCTAACCATGACTTGCACTATTTCTCTACCAGCCCTTGCAATTCACCTATGGCTAACTCCAAACTCCAACTTATCCCTCAACAAAACCTCTGATACCACTACCTCATGACCCCCTTTCCACGAAGTGTACCCCTCCCAGGCCAGCAAGTGATAAGGGAGATAATGACCCCCGAGTCCCACCTCCAGTAGGACCTCTGTAGGCAACTAGAACTAGAGGTATAGTAAATGCACAGATGGGAGTCATTACCCTCTAAGACAAATAATGCGAAAAATATAGATAAGATAAATGCCAACCAACTCCAACATAGACTGAATTATAAAAGAAAACCCATGTACAGATATGTAATGTCATGTAAAACCACTACAACTAAAAGGGAAGAACTGCATGTACCCAAAAGTAAGTAAAAACAACAGCGACCACGAAGCCTGAACAGCTCCTGCAACCCCAACCAAGTGGTAACCACCTTGATCTTCATCCTGGTCAAAGTGACCTGAAAAAAAAATATATATGCATAGGGTGAGTATAACAGTATACTTAGTAAGATACTCTCAAAGCCTCTTGTGGAAATGTAATGAAATCATGCTAAAGTATAGTGAATATAAAGTGAAACCAACTCATCACCTAAACAACTATACTAATTTCCCAACCATACCATGGATACTCTCACAAATTAACGCATAGAATAGTATATAATATAATAATGAATATCAAGGTTAACCCACTACTACTTCCCCACTGGGATACCACATTTCCCCCACATCACGCGTCTTAAGGATCTCTTTCCAAAAAGGCATACCTGCAGACACTGGGATAAAGCACCACAACACGCACCTCGGGCAGCAAAACGACCATGTCCACACCAGAAAGTAACCAGGTAGTTTTTGAGATCCACCACATCTTGCATAACATGTATTATACATCAGGCATTATACCTCAAGCCATTATAGCCCACACACCATTTAAGAACCCTCATGTCATCACAGTAAATACAAGTTATGGCTATAATATCCCATAGGATACTATATACCAAATTTATTTGTGTGAATAACCCCAAGCCATTACATCCCTCTACACACATATATAGGGAAAACTAACCACTATGCCTACCAGCACAAGTAACTACCAAGAAAAGATAGTGGTCCAAAGGGGGTATTCATCCATCCATCCTCCCACCTGAATGTTGGGGAAAACATCCCCCAGGGCTCAGAATCCTTGGGGTGTCAGTTGTACTAATTGGTGGGGTGGAGTAGTGTATAAAACAAAAAATGTACAGAGTATATTATATCTCTCAACCACAAGATGGTCATAACAAAGTCTTAGACTCAAATATAGAAAACTTCTCTCAGAATCCTGAATGCCACTTCTAAGACATGGTATCGTATAAGCACACAACCATTTAAAGAGATTTATTACATTACATCATACCCTTTTTATCAGTTCCACTTTATGTCAATTAATTCATTAATCATTAATTAATCATTAAAAATTCCATAGTGAATTTCATTAGCATCACACCCAAAGTACACTATCCCATTAAAATTATAACCTAAGAATTGCATCCCAGTAAGCTCTAGCCCCCTGGGTTATCATCATTTATTCACTTATTTATTTACAATAATACATTCTCATATTTCTAGGCTTTCTAGAAAAACATTATATGCTACTAAACACAATGGGGCTCAACACGGTGAGTAGATGAACTACTCGTAGATTCTTTGCCACCTATAGTAAGAGCGAAGAACCATCCACCCTTGAGAAGCTAAACAAGGAAAGCCTATGGCCTACCCCACACATTTTTGTCCCATTCAGAATAAGGGAAAGAAAGACGAGCTGCCTTGAGAAGTGGGAAAAGTAAAGAATATAAATAAAAAAATAATCAGTAAGAATCCAACCATTCTTATCCAACCCATTTCATCATCGCTGGTGTCCTCCCCAACACCCAAATGCATAAACTGATGCATCTATCCACTCATGGTGTCAACTACTACCACAACCAGTAGGCCTCCATACCCCCATATATCACAACAGCCATCAAGGCTCACATCACAACTGATGTAGTAGGAAATCAAACATCATATCAATTTGGATATTGTCCCATAAATAAGAAATAGAGTAACTCATAACCGTAAAAGTAATTATCTTTTATCAAAAACCAATTCTATAATCCATATTGGATTAAATGATTTATTTTTAATATGTTCCAAATTCAGGAAACCTAACCAGCATGCAATCAGAACTAATTAGACATGATAATGGCACCAATTTTATTAACATCAAATTACAACAAGAAGAGAAAATTTCATTTACATCCCTCTTTATCTTTATCCACAAAATTATCCATTATTTCTAGCTTGAAATTTTTTACCAGTTTTTTTGAGGAGTGAAAATCTAAAAAATGAAAGCATAGATATCACAATATGTAGCAAAACAAGAGGCAATAACATACTATCAATGTATATATATTTTTCTATTTCAAATATTTATGATGTCAATTCAATTATGATATAGTGGGATAAAACAGGATAACTATACAATTGCACATAAAAGAAATGATAAGAAATAAATCCCCTACCTCAAATAGTTCATGACTTTAATTATATGAGAACAACACACACAACGGGTTATGATCACTTCCCATGTAACAAATCTTTCCACCCAAGGATTCAAGGATAGCACCACATCAACCAACACAAAAAAAAATCCCATTTGGAACATTAGGGTAAAATTAAATTAAAGGGCATGGAGAAACAGAACGAGATGAACCCAAAATAATGATGATAGATCATAACATATATCGAAGATTAATCGATACTGCTTGGTTGTATCAACACAGTGTGGAACAAATCCAAGGTGCAATGTTTTATTGTGCAACTCTTATGGGATGGAATGAAAGGCTCGATCATCTCAGAGCCGAGAACAAGGAAGGAGAACTTGGGAGAAATATATATCGTCCCTTTATATGATTTAACGGGGTAGTGGTTTAAGATATGCTTGATTTTCCATTAAAAGTGGATCACATTAATCCATGTGGCTTGACCAAGTTAAAGCATCTCGAGACTTAGGGAAATTAATATAGGAGTTAAGACTTTTGAATTGGCCTTAGAGTCCTTAAAACGAGTCTTTAAAAGCATTTTACGTCAAAGAAAATGTTAATGGGGCGAACTATAGGAAGCTAGAAACATTGTTCATGAACTCAAATTTTGGAAAAGGAAATAATGGTTGTAGTTTGAACCTCACAATTCAGGAAACTCTGTACACCCTAACGTTCTTGAAACATTGTACACCCAACTGTTTTGGAAACACTATAGACCCTACTTTTCTGGAAACACTGTACACCCTACAATTTTGGAAACATGGTACACCCTACCATTCTAGAAACACTTTTCACTCTACAGTTCTAGAAAAACTATTCATAAACTCAAAATTTGGAAAAGGAAAGAGGTCACCGTTGGAACCTCACCATTAGAACCACGTCGTTGCACGATTCACATAAGGTTGCTGATGACACTATTCACATAAGGATACCATTGCACTATTCACCTACGTAAACCGATGTCACTGTTAATAGAAGGTCACCATTGAACTATTCACATAAGGTTACTAATGACACTGTTCACATAAGGTTGCTGAGGACACTATTCACATAAGGTCACCTTTGCACTGTTCACATAAGGTTACTGATGACACTGTTCACATACGGTCACTGTTGCACTATTCGCATAAGGTTACCGATGACACAGTTCGCATAAGGTTTTCGTTGCATCGTTCACCTAAGGCTACTGATGTCACTGTCCCAATAAGGTTACCATTGCACTGTACACCTAAGGCTACCGATGTCACCGTTAACATTTGATTATTGTATCACTTTTCACCTATGGTTACCAATGTCTCTATTCACATAAGGTTACCATTACACTGTTCACCTAAGGCTACCGATGACACTGTTCACATAAGGTCACTATTTCACTGTTCAAATAAGGTTATCGATGACACTGTTTACATAAGGTTACCGTTTCACTGTTTACCTAAGGCTACCAATGAAACTATTCACATAAGGTCACCAATACACTATTCACATAATGTTACCGATGACACTGTTCATAAAACGTTGCTGATGACACTGTTCACATAAGGTCCTCATTGCAATGTTCACATAAGGTTACCGATGACACAGTTCATGTAAGGTTACCATTGCATTATTCACCTAAGGCTACTGATGTCACTGTTCACATATGGTTACCATTGTACTGTTCAGCTAAGGCTACTGATGACATTGTTCATGTAAGGACACCATTGCACTATTCAATGAACTGGAAACACTGTTCATGGAACTAGAAATTTGGAAAAGTGGTGGGGATAAATCAGCTTAACATCCCAGAACACCTTAGACCCCAGATATTTGCAAAGTAATGGACCAGAGAGGTCGGGGCCCTTACATCAAATAACTCTCAAAACATTCTCATCCTTGAGAATTCAAAACCAACCTAATAGGGAACATAAAAGAATTCTGACCAACCACCCACCATGATACCTCTCAAGAGAGAGCAAGCCATAAGAAACAACAAAATAAATCCATCTCATAAACACGAATGGTCTATAACAACAAAAGGGGCATCGTTATATGGAAGGTGTTGAGCATTAAACATCTCTGGGTACTATGACTCTATCTGTGACTCACTTTCCCAGGAACTCTCCACCTTGCCATAGAATCACCATAATACATGAACCAAGGGGATAAAATATCCACCAAACACCTTCTCTTTACGGTCTTTTATCACCACTGGTCACTCCTCGAAGGTCGCATCGTCATCCACATCGATCTCTCCATAATCGATGATGTGAGAGTCATCATAAAGATAATGGATAATAAATGAGCTGTGATACATGGAAGAAATCATATATCCAGTTCATCTGCGGGGGAAGTGCTACTCAATACGCCATATCTCCAACACAAGGAAACACCTCTAAAGGCCCAACAAACCGGGGAGAAATCTTACTCCCATGACCAAACATTTTCTTCCCACGATGGGGATTCACCTTTAGAAACACAAGATCCCCATCATAAAACTCTAAGAGTCTCATCCTTTGATCGACATATAATTTCTAATGATCCTGCACTGTCTTCATCCTCTCATGAATCACTTGAACTATCTCTGTTGTATTCTGTACTAGTTCTGGTATGAGAATTTCTGACTCTTCAACCCTAGTCCAGCACAATGGAGAACTTCATGGCTAGAAATACAAGGCTTCAGATGGCACCATACCGATGGTGGAGTGAAAACTATTATTGTAAGTGAACTCCCCCAAGGGTATGTGCCTCATCCATAAACCACATAAATTTAGGACACAGGAGCGTAACATGTCTTCAAGAGTCTGGATGGCCTGCTCTGTCTGGCCATCCATCTGAGGATGAAAATTAGTGCTAATGCATAGTTGAGAACCCAAAGAATGATGGAGACCTCTCCACACCCTAGAGGTAAAATGTGGATCATGACCAGAAATGATCATTTTTGGGTCTCCATGAAGTCTCACAACCTCCTCGAGATATTGCCAGGAAAAAACCTTCACTGTGCTAGACTCCTTGATCACTATGAAGTGGTCTGATTTTTCTAAATGATCCACTACATCCCAAATAGAATCTTTTCCTCTCATAGATCAAAGTAAACTAGTAACAAAGTCCATTGAGATTTATCCCTACTTCCAATGATGAACATCTAACTGTTGGATAAAACCACCACGAACACGGTGTTCAGCCTTCACCTTCTAGAAAACAAAATATCGGGACACACACTCCACAACTGCATGCTTCAGCCCAGGCCACCAAAACTGATTCCTCAAGTCTCGGTATATCTTTTTCACAGCAGGATGCACCTCTAAAAGTGATTTATAGAACCCTCGGAGAACTGTCTCTCGCATCAACAATGGATCAAAAAGACTTACATGATACAACACTAGGTGTTGTTCATCCTTGATCCAACCATCAGGGGCCTCACCACAAACAACTCGGTCTATCAGAACTCCACCTCATGATCCCCCAACTGGTCCTTTTCCAACTGATTTACATGAAATGATTTCACCATCATTTGAAAAAGAAAATCTATGACCCCAACTTCTCCCATTACATGTTGTAATGCTGACATTTCTTCCATTACTTTCTATGAGTCACCGGATTCATGCACTACATCACTACATGAATTCCGACTCTGCGCGTCAGCTACACAATTCCCCTTTCAATGAGTATACAATATTTCAAAGTCATATTTTTCTAAGAACTCCATCCACAAATTTTGTCGAAATTTTATGTCAGGCTATGAGAAAACATACCACAAACTCTTATGATCAGTGAAAACCACAAACAACATGCCAATGTGGTAATGTCTCCACAACATCAGAGAAAACACCACAACTGCCAACTCAAGATCATGGTTGGCATAGTTACATTCATGGGGACACAGCTATTGAGACCCATAAGAAACAACTGATCTCTTTTACATCAGAACACAACCTAACCCCAGATGCGCATCATCGCAGAAAACATCAAACTAAACTCCCTTTGCTAGAAGACAATGAACTAGATTACTTAATAACTTCTCCTTTAGATACTAAAATGCTATCTGACACTAATCAGTCCATATGAACTCATGATCCTTTCTTTTCAAAGCTATCAGAGGAGTTGGAACTCAATAGAAATTGTCTATGAACCTCTAGTAGTAGCATACGAGACTAAGGAATCTTTGAACCTCTAACACTATCTTGGGGGCTGCCCAAGACACAAATGATTCTATATTCGATGGATGCACAGGTACTCCCTAATGGGACACAAAATTCCCCAATAAATGGACTTCTCAAGCCCAAAAATCACACTTCAACAACTTTCCAAATAAAAAATGTTGAAGAAGAACTCCCAAAACTGCGTGTAGATTCTCTGCATGTTCCTCCTCAGGCATACAGTACACAAGGATTTCATCGATGAAAACCATAGCAAACATGTCTTGGAACTCACAGAACACAATGTCCATATATCCCATGAACACAACTAGGGAATTCTTCCAGCCGAATGACATTACAACAAACTCATAATTCCCATGATTACAACAGACTACAGTCTTTGATATATCTTAATTCTTTACATGCTTCTGATGATATGATGACCGAAATTAGGTCTTTGAGAACCAAATTGAAACCTTTATTTGATCAAATAAATCATCAATATACAGAATAGGATATATATTTTTCACTATCACATTGTTTAGGCGATGATAATCGACAAACAACAACAAATTTCCATCATCCTTCTTCATAAAAAAACAGGTGCACCCCATAGTGACACACTCAGCCGAACAAAACTGCAGTGTAATAGACCATCAAGCTGTATACATAGATCTCATAACATGGAAGGGGCCATCCTATTTGGATACATAGAGATAAAATATGCTTGTGGTTGTAGCTCGATCCCAAACTCGATCTCTCATCGAGGGGGTAGTGCAATAACCTCTTCTAGAAAGACATCAGGGTACACTTCTACGACCCTAGGAAATTCCAACTTTTGAACCTCTAATGAACTCAACATCATCTCGAACATCATGGATGATAAGGACGAATCATGCGTCTGACCCATATGAGGGTCTCGCTCGCCAACGAACACCACTGGTTTTCCATTAGCGTTGAAGAACACAACCTTCCTCCTGAAGCATTCCACTATATCCTACACCGAATACAACCAATCCATACCTAGAATGACATCATATGGTTGTCTTCGTAAACATAATATATCTCCCTAAGATTTTTATTTCCCCAACACTAGATCAAATTCTCTACATACATCAAACAAGTCAGTTCGTCCTCTAACTATCTTAGTCAACACGAAGGGCACTAGAGGCCTCTCTACCTCAAATCCCAAATCATGGATAAGGGAAGTTGAAATGATGTAGTGTGTCACTCCTGAATCAAAAATGGAATACACCATGGTAGGAAACTTGAAAAGGGTACCTCGAATGACGTCTCGCTTGCTTGCCGCTGGAAACGCTAAATCATGAAGTGGACCATGACCTCCTCCATGACCTATCTGACCCTGATGAAAACAACCACCATGGCCTTGCAGTGCTATTTTAGGATAGGGAGTGTCACAGGGTTGTCTAATTCCTTCTCCATCTACCATTTAATGATCTAAAGTTGGTGCAACCTACTACTGGTGCCTTGCCTAGAATTGGCTCAACGGAGGAACCTGGAGAGGAACACCTAATGCACAATGACTACTCTGAATGGTCGGGCACTCTCACTATGGATGACCTCAACCACTGCAAGAAAAACAAGTTTATGATCCCTTAGTATAGGCCTGATAGCTTCCACCCATAGAGAAATGAGATGCTAAGGAATGGGACCTACCCCAGGCTGAACAGAAACACTTCAACCCTAAAAACTTGGAACCCGAGGCCACAGCTCTACATAATGAGGAATCATGATGAAACACTTCTCGTGATGATCAGGTTATGTCCAATGTCCTCCCAACTACCTAAACCCTCACCAACACCTCAAGATACATCTTCATCATAAATGGGGTGACCTGGGGCTAGATCTCTTGATGTAAAGCCTCCTCGAAATGACTTTCCATGGCCTCATCATCTGGAAAAAGTTCGGAAGCATATCGTAAAAGGTTCATAAAATATATTCCAAACTCTTGAACACTAGATCTCGCCTGTCGAAGGGCAAGAAGCTCTTGGTGACTGGATTCATTTGCGGTCAAAGAATTAAACTCGACTCTAAACGTGACTCGGAACTCCTCTCATGACATCACTTACTCCTATCAATCCTCGAGGAACAAGAACCATCACATCCTCGCTGCTCCACGCAACATCGTCACAAATAAGGACACCCTGTGCTTCATCTGAGAACGGATCTAACTAAATCCTTTCTCGACCTCCTCAAACCAATTATCTGTGACGACATCTGAAACATAGCCCTCGTACATATGCAGATTATGGTGTCAAAACACTCATAGTGTCCTCCTCTATGTGTCGTTGTTAAACTCTACCCGACAGTGATCACCTAGCACATCCTGCTTAACATCATCTATACAATCTTGATGAGGATGTCGATCTGGACCAATACATGTAAAATAAAAAACAGTTGTTGCTCAAAACCCCTTAATATGGAAGAATCAATTTTAATTAATTAATTTTTTTCTTTTATTCATTTTAGGATACACTATCCCAAGGTCAACCCATTCAAACATAGACACAACGAAGAATGATGTATGATCCTTTCATAGGTCTCTACCCTGCAACTAGTATGACCTCATTATGACCCTTATTGATCATTCGATCTCACCCTATCTTTTCTATCATTTCCCCAAGTTATAAAAAATGCTTTTATTAATGGTATATCTCCCAAGAGTACTATTATGGGATATATCTATGATATATTAATATTTTTTACATAAAATAAGAATTACTTTAACCTAGTATCCCATGAAACTATACATTTATTTTTTTCCAATAAGTATTTTATAAATGTATTAAATATTCATATAAAAACATTTAATATTAATGTTTATAAATCATAGGATTCAATATCTCAAATGGATTTTAAATTGAAATTCAAAAATGGAGACCTCAGAGAGGATGTTTGTGTTAAAAAAACTAGTGGGTTTAAAATTACTGATGGTAGAGAATAGGTGTGCCATTTGAATAATGGTTTTTTTTCCTTGAAAAAATTGATCATATGCATTGTTTTCTCATTTATACTATAATTTATTGTATATAAAATTCATGAATGGAGGAATTGATCTCATACTCTATGATAACTCATTGATGAAAGAGTAATTTATTTCTCTTTTTATTTTAAGGATATAATTTTTTGTGGAAGAGAGATGTAATATGTATAGCATTTATCTAATAAGATAAATTAACTAAGACGGTTCTTAAGGCTGGCATGCCTTATTGTAATGTTTTTATTAAGCTGATGAATTTAGAAAGATGAAAATCACAATGTGGTTTATAGAGGTGGGTTTTAAAATCACCCAATGTATCCTATTAAACCCAAACTAAAAAAATATAAGATCATAAAGGAAGTTCTCATGGTAGCCACCACATGTTCTCTCATAGAAAGTGTGTTAAAAACTATATTTTCTTTCATGTAAACATATGTAGTGTCAAAAAAATGTATTTATATAATCATATTTATTAGTATTATTTAATTAAATTTTTATATTTATTATGTTAAGAAATTCTTAGAACAAATAATTTAATATATGGTTATTTATTTAATACATGATTCATTTGATAGTATTTATTTAATTTGGGAAAAATAATTTAACTTTTCCGTTCATTATGATAAAATTATCTACTATTAATTTTTATAATTTTCTAAAAAAATTAATTTATTGGTCGATACTATGAAAACATTCATTTTTTATAAAATACAGTATATTTTTGATGTCATTAAGAGATATTGATTATGTAAAATTTATTTAATTTATTTAATTTATTAAATTACTAAATTATTATTTTATTAGTTTAATGTGGTAAAAAATAATTTAGAACATGTATGTTATAATTTATTTCACGATAAGTATACATTATGTTTCAGTGGTGACATATCATCTACAAATTATTAAAAATATTGAATTTGATTTATTATAAATAATTAGTGAGTGATAAAAGTTATTTTCAAAACTATTTTTTTATTTTCATGTATAATTTATGTCTTTTTTAATTTTTAATTTTAAAGTAATATTACAGTAATAATATCCAAATGCATGTGCATTGATTGCCCAGTGCAACAATTATCAATGAATTATGACTTTAGAAGAATGAAATGGATGAAAAGAATGGTGGAGCAAGAGTAGGATAAATACTAGATGGGAAGGAAGGATTTTACTACATGTGATGGTTATGGAAGGATAAACCAAGTTATATGATTAAAATGAAAATACATTTGTTTTGAGTGTATGGAAAAATTCCACCATGCATGGGATTTCAAGAAAATGATATCATTTTCCAATGATAAATGATTCAGCTGTAACAATATAAAAAACTATGATATTGAAGGACCTAATTATCATGAGAATATACCTTAGAAGATGTAAAGTTATCATGGTAAATCTTATGTTTCTATTACATTTTATGTGGAATAAATAATGTATTTGTTTAATTATAATCATCATAAGTTATATAATGATTGTGTTCATGTATTCCTTTATTAAGTATTTTTAATAATTCATCTTTTCATAATGTTTTAGTGAAGATTAGTGTATTCATATATTTTATGTTAAAATAAATTCAAGATTATTTGGGGAAATTTTATTTATATTTATTTTTTTGTATATTTAGTGATATTCCCTCTAAATTTATGCTCTCTAAAATAAGAGAGACAAATTTTAGATCTATGTAAAGGTAAAATAATTTTTGAATGGATTAAGCATATTATTTATTATGATTAATGTAGGATTTATCATATTGAATAACATGTGATAACGATTTTGGATTTATTAAATATTTTACAGATGATGGAATTAAATGGTTTTCTTATGATTCATGGATGTTAATCAGGCATAAATATTTTTCTTGAGTATCTATCCATAGATTTGAGAAATAACCTGGAGATAGACCGAAGTACAAACAAAATATGAGATTTTGACATGGAATAGAATCATGAAATTTTATAATTTAATGTTTTTATATTAATATTTAAAGAATTCATTAACTCTATGAAAAGGATTTTTGAAAAAAAAATTGATATGTTTCATTTTATCGATGGTGTTTTAACCGATCATAGATTAATTGTTTTTTATGTTTAACATTATAATTACCATTTTATCTATACCCATACATCAGATGTAGATAGTTATATCTCATTTTTATTTCCATGTTTTGGTATCCCATTAATTTTAACATATAGGTAAACCTTGTTTTTTGGTGACCTATGTTTTTATCATTCTATCTTATTAAGAAGAAGTATTTTTAATCCAATTTATGATGTGGGTTTTCAAAAAATGTATTTTTTAGTATTTACCATTAATTTGATTGTGGAATTTCATAATTGTGGTGATTATGTTTATTTAACGAGGGTAAAATGTAACAACCTAGTATTTTTTTGGTATTTGTCTTCTAAAATCAATTATATTTATTCGATAGTTTACAAATGACTTATGATAAACAATTAATTATTTACATGACCATGGGAATAGTAATATAAGCATTGGGAATAGTAATGTGGCCATTAAATTAATAAACTCATATATGAATGTTAAAATAAAATTATGAATCTTGCAAATAAAAATATTATATATTTATTTCATGGAATAAGTAAATGTATATTACAAAAATGATAAATTAAGTGTTGATGAGACATAAATGTTTATTTAGAATATTATAATTAATAAAATAATATTAAATTAAATTTATTTTCCAATAGTAGATTCCTAAAATAATATTTAGTTTCATTATAATTATACGATAATTTTCTAAGCCAATAGATTCATTTTCACAGTGCCATAAAATCTATTATAATATTAAAATTGGTATTTTTTGAAGAAATGGTGATTTTATTTTAAAAAATAAAATTTTCATATATAGATAATTATTTTTAGGTAATGGATTTCATTTTTTAATCCACATGATAAAAAATTATTAGGTTGAACTTTCAATATTTTTATTAAATAGTTGAATTTTCTATAAATAATGAAATATGGTAATTTAAGGTATTATCTAAAAAAATTATTATTAATTCGTTGATGATTTATAAATGATTTAAGAGCCATTATTTTAAACTCACATTCAATAGTTATTATAATTTTTCACAAGAATTATGAATATTTTAGTTGCAATACAAAATAATAAACTAATGTATAATTAAAAAATAAAACACCCCCTCCTCCACTATAAATACCACCCCTTAATAACCCTTCTCTTCACTTCTTATAAGCTTTGAATATTGTCTATATTTTGACCAATGTTTTTGAATAACCACATTCACGTGTCCAGGATCATCTAGTATCAAAAAATCCCAATCCCAAGTGGGATACCGAGGTTCTCAAGGAGGTGAAATTCAATAAGTAAAACCCACAATCCTTCTCTTTCAATTTCTTTTACATAAATTTATTTTATTATACTCTCTTAAAATCCTCAATAAAAACATTAATGATAACTGAAAATATCATATATAATTCAATTTTATTATGTTAATTCAATATCCAACTTCAAACCCCTTCTCATCTTCATTTTTTTCAAATTATGAAAACATTGACTGTTATGTGTCGATTTTTCGCCATCGTGGATGATGAATTTTGATTTTCTATTAACTCTTTCATGGATGGTCATAAAATCATTATTACTGTTAAATAAGGTTTCATAATACATATTATAATTTTTATAATGTTCTGGTAAAAATATATAGACATGATATTAAATTAAAAGATATATGTCTGTGACAGTAGTAAAAATTGAAAATATAAATTATATCATATTGATTAATGTTTTTTCTAATGATTCATCGACAAAAAAGATAAAAAATAGATATATAAGATCATTTAAATGTCTCTTTTTTCATTAAAAATATGTTATTTACAATTTAGGGATTCATTCTAATTTTATATAGTCCTCAATACCTATATACAAGCCAAGTGGTCATGAAAAAAATGATAACAGACACTCCTGAAACAACGAAATTGAATCTTATAACTCACCAAAAAAGACCTATATGAACATAATAAAATTATAATAAATATAATACATTTAAGAAATATTATATATTAATTTATTAATTAATCTAATTTTATTATACAAGACATTAAGTATAAGTGATGGATGCTTATTGACATAATGTATATGATTTATTAAAAAACTTCCATTCATTAAGTAACAGGTATACTTAGATGATTATATTTTTATAAGATTATATGTGTAATATAAATTATATTCCATTTTTTATTCCCACTTATACATTTTTTGCAAATTATTTTATTACCCATAATCACAGTATTGATTAATTCTCCACTCAATCATACGCTCTTTTTAAGGGTTTTCATATCTCACTTCAATTTATGTAAGATGTACCTTATTCACCATATATATCTTGTGTTTAATTTATTTGTACTGACCTATAATATATCATATCATGAATCTATTTATACTAATTTTATTCAATGTTTCATTTGTTGATATTTAATTTTATGGGCCATATTGTTTGACTTTTTACATAGTGGTAATGGAATTCATAACCCATTTTTTGATTATTTTGGATAAACATATAGTCCAATGACTATGGAATTATATGTTTATGTGTAAATTGAAATTTGATTAATTGAAGTTGTTTTTAAAATCAGTTTATTTTTTATTTATAATACACATAGTTTATTAATTTTAGATAATGATCACACTTTCTTTTCTAAATACCATTTTAAATGTTTATTTTTATAAAAAAATAAATGAAATATATTTTTATTTATACTTCTTGATCATATTTTCCCACTTTTATGATTTCACAATGTTTTTAGAAATTCATTACATGTTTCAATGTTATTTCCAAATAAAATGTTTTATTTGATAATTACATGGCTATTTAAATAAATTATTGCAAAAAATAAATTGAAATTCATTCAAAATAGATCAATATTTTTTTAATATTATTTTAATCTATGTCAACATCCTCGATTGAAGATTATGATTAATTGCGGTATATTTCATTTAATACCATCTAGAATATTTAATTTCATATATTATGATCATTTTGACCTGAGGTGGACTATATTCTTACCATTCTAAATATTACTCTAGATAGTTTATGATTATGTTTACTGATTGGGTAAATTTTTTACATTTCGTATGCTATTATCAATATGAATTTATATTTTGATCACATTTCACAACATTCACATTAGAAATGAATTATAAAATTTAAGGGTTGTGTTGTTCCCACTATATCCCCTCGATGCATAGGTTGGTCCCATGAAGAAAGATCATGTTTTGGTTAAGGTATCTCCTATTTATTAGATTGTTGGCATTATTCATTGAAAATATTTTTTAGATATACATCATTTGTAATTACCTCATTACGAGATTATTTATTGATATTCCATGTTATTTTCAACTTGTATAATATCCTCTGTTAAGTTTCACACACATGTAATAAATTATGGGGAAATATTTTATCTCCTTTTATACGTACCATATTATTCTCTACTAATTAATTAAACAGCACGTTTTTAGTTATTAATATTTATTTATGATAGATTTCACTGTATACTCACCTTCACTGAGAATCTGAGCGTAACCTTTCTTATGTTTTATTCATCCCTACTTTTACAAGAAATTAATTATGATTGATACATAGAGTTACACTTTTGGAATAATGGTGTTATTGATGAATGTTCTATCTATTTTAATGTTTTTAAATGTAATTTTTAATTCATTTAGGGATCTAGGTTACCAAGAATACTTAACTATTGGGTATTTCATTATGTTATTCCTTATAATCATGCCATTGTAATAAATTAGTGCACCAACACTAGGTTATTAGGGTCAAAATATTTATAGTGGGTATCAATAAATTTTAGATTAATACATGGGGACTATATTTAGGAAAATTTATACTAGGGAATGAAATCCTATGAAATAATTCTGAAATATATAGAAAATAAAATAAGAATAAAAGTTAAAAATTTGTTATTCCAAAACATTAAATTTAAGTTATGTGATTCACTAGTTCTATGAAAATACAATATGATTTATAATGTTATGATATAATCAATTGTATGCAATTTCATTGAAATAGTTTCCTAAAAAAGTAATGAAAACTACATTAATGTAGATAATCCATGTAGGGATTTCCCTCATATTTAGGATTATGACAATGGAGATGGAGTTGTAACCAATTTGGAACAACATATAAATATACCTATACAAAGGGCTAAGGTTATGAGAAGTAACTTTACCCGTATATAAAATCCTCATAAATAATGTAGCGGAAAAATGTTATACCACTTAGTGAGAAAAAAACCCCCATCATTCAATGGTTTTATAAATCTATTTGTATTTTAGGAATAGATATGTTCTATATAGGTTTTTTTATCTCAGTATGGTGTAATTATAGGGAGATGGTTATCATGAAATTTTATCATCTCTAGAATGATGTGTATCAACAGTAGTAAAAAATTCATAACACAATGGAGATGGATGAAATATCATATAGGGAATGGAATAAATTTAATGAATTTCTCAAGGAAAAATATTTCCATCACAAACAACGATAGGATATAGAGAGAAAATTCTTGATTCTATAATTAGAGGAGGAAGATAAAGAATCTATATATGAATTTATATTTACATGATTAGAAAGGAATATGGTGTACAACATATGTAACCCAAGAAGTTAGATTTATAATTTTATTGTTCCTTTAAATCTATACATCTGAATGAAACTAGTCTCCAAAACATTCTCATTATATAATAATATAATATCATGTTCTATCAATATAATAAATTAATTATCATAGTATAATGACATCAAAGTTATATAAGATAAGAAGAAAATATTGAATCATGAGTTGAATAAATAGTAAAATGGAAATAAGGATATTCAAACATGTGTTACTTTTGGAAGGAGAGACCAATGTATATGCTTAAAAGTAAATGGTGTTGGTTTAAATTATTTGGTAAAAGTATAAAATACTAATGATTTCATGAAGAAGAGATAATTTTTCATTTTTAAATGATTCTTCCATAATTATATGGGTAAATATAACAATGACATCCCCATGAGTCAAAATAATATACCATAGAAAAAGTGAAGGGATCAAGGTCAAGATTATATTGTTACTACAGTTGAAGTGAGATTATTAAATATATTTTTTTGTTTTATGAATCCTATGATATATAATGATTATGTTTCTGTATATTGTTGTTAAGGATTTTTAGGCATGAATTTTTTTATAAATGTTTAAATGGGATTAATGTAGTCATCTATTTATAAATTGACAATAAAAGATACATTATATAGGGATATCATTTATTATGTTGAATTTGGGAATTTAGTAACCTTCGGTAAAATGTTATAATCATTGAATTTTGATAGACATATTTTGGATGATTCATAAGGTTATATACATATAGAATGGATTATAGATATTTTTAATTGAAAGTAATGTATAATTTAACATATTGGACAACCCATTTTATCTATTTTGGTTTCAGTAATCATTTAATGGATAAAGTAATGACATTGGAATTTATGATTCATGAAAGTGATTCATGGATAATATATTCCTTCAGTATCTATCACAATATTGAAGAAATGAGTTGGGGATTCATCACAACACGACCAAAGGATGTGATTATGTAAAGGAATGGAATCAAGTACGTCTTCCCCATGATCTTCATTGGATATTAAAAGAAAGATAAACTCAAGGAAAAAAAATTGTTCAAAAACATAAAATGATTAATTTAATTAATGGAATTTTAAGAAATCACATATTTATTGTTTTTTGATGAAAAAATTTCTAATGACCATGTTCTATATCCCTCTACATCTAAAATTGTTAGTTAGATTTCATTTCTGTGCCCATGTTTTCACATCCCATCAATGTTATCCTATAGGGAAACCTATTTTGTGGTGAATTTTTCATTTCCATTTATAATTAACTATGTGGGTGTATTATTAACCAAACATATGATCTCGGTTTCCCACAATGGAATTTTCGGACCTCAACCTTTAATTGGGGGAGTTTATTTTAAAAATATTTATGAAAAAATTTATAAAAGGAGGGTAGAATTTAACACCACAAAAATTTTATGTAATGTATATTCCTTAATCAATTCACTATATTTAATACTTTGTAAAGGAATTGTGATATACTATTAAATATTGACAAGACCATTGCAATAGTAATGAGACCATTAGGAATAATAATGTGTCCATTAGAACAATAAACCGACCTATGAATACATAAATAAAATTTATGAATATTAAAAACAAATATAAGAAATATTTAAATAATAGAATAAGTAAATATATATTTTAAAAATGAAAAACTATGTGTCAAAATTTTAATGAAATGGGAATGTTTATTTAAAATTTTATAAATAAGAAAATGATTTGAAATAAAATTTGTTTTTATAAAATAAATTCATAAATTAATATTCTGATAAATTATAACTAAAATATAATTTTATGAGACTATAAAAATTTAATTAATGTTTCATAAAATCAGTTATAATATTAAAATCGATATTTTTTGAGTAAATGATGATTTTAATAAAAAAAATATATTTTAATTTGTTGAAAGTTATATTAAAAAACTGGGTCCATTTTTGAAACCATAAATCCAAAAATGGTTTGGGTATTCATTTGTTATTTTTCTAAAATATTGGAATTTTTTATTAATAGTGAAATATAATAATTTTTAGTATCGGTTAAATACATGAATTACTGAGTCAAGAATGATATTTGGCTTATTTAAGAACCATTATATCAACATCACATGAACTATTTTCAATTCTTGGTCACAATAATCATTATTATCGGTAGTATTGAGACAAAACAATAAAATAATGTATAAAATAATCATAAAACTCCTTGTTACCCCACCATATATACCACCCCATATCATTACACATTCTATAACTTGATGCATTTATAGATTCAACCCAAATCCTCTCTAAAACTAATTCCCCATATCATATATCTTATGTTCTTAATGAAATTAGAAAATCATGTTCCTTTTGGATGATCTCAAGGAGATTAAATTCACGAGGTAAAACCCTTAGTCATCCCTTTTTAATTTCATCAATTTCTTTTATTTTATTACCCTCACATTACCAACGATATATTTTGAATTACTTATCTATTTCCAATAACTTCTATATACAATTTCTATTATGATATTCATTTTAGTGATCACCACTATTTCAGGCATATGAAAATAAGGGTCCCATTGTACTTTGTTTTTTTATAATTCTTTCCATTTCCAACCATATCTCATCATCATCCTCCAATTATAACCTTTTTACCATATTCCTATTCTCACATGTCTACTTTAATTCCATGAGGTTTTGTTTAATTTTATATTGTGATTTATACATCGTCTTAGTAAATTATAACAAGTACCAAGAACTTTTTCTTTTAAATTTTGATTCCACTCTCATATCAAGATTGCTTTTCATTCTCAATGCCCTATACTTATTCCTCATACATTTAATTGAGTAATGATTAGTTATGTTACTCTACATCCTCTTCCAAATACATTAATCATGTTAGAGGTTATTCATCATTAGTTAATGATTATTGTTTAAAAATTAATCATTCTCAGTAAGCTTTATATCATCCATTCTATAATCAACTAATACATATTTTTCCTCTTCCAAAATCCCTTTATATTTAGAATTATTTTCCTTATATTGAGATATGAATTGATTACTTTCAAATGTATAAATATATTTATACATAATCATTTGTATGTATCAATCAACCCATGTCAGTCCTTGATTCCACTTAAATAATTAAAATATACCCCATGACCATGTGTGGTTAAAATCCTTATGTGTACATCCCTATTTTGGTCCTGGATGTTCATAATAACGATCAAAAATAAATTCACCCAGGATGCTCTGAAATAAAGGAGATCCATAACATGGCTGGTATTAGTAAATGGTAGAACACTTTTGATACTAGAATTAACCAAAACATGATCATTATGAATCATTTCAATACATTTCAATTTTTAAAAAAATGTAACGAATTATGTATTTTTCATGATGTATAATCATTTTTATATCCAATATACTCTAATAGCAGTGTATCATAATATGCAGTCATGGTCTATATTGTCTTTCACACCACACTAAACACTAATTGAATAAAAAATAATAAACAATTAAAAAACAAAAATAAAATAATGCTATAATCTAAAATGAATATATACTAATGACTTTATCTTATAAAATTATTCCAAAACTAGACATCCTCCAACGACATCAGAATTACACTAGAATTTTAGAGTTTAAAATTTTATTTTTACATAAAAAAATTAACTATGAAAATTAATAATAGTGGAGTAAATGGGGTATAACCTGCAAGGAAGCTAGAATTTCAATGAATTTATAGTAACTAATTGTTTTAAGATATTATTTTATTCATTTAATTAATATTGAAATCTAAATTAAATATGAAAAATTATATTTAAACATAAAATAATATTAATATAATGTTGAAATAGGTTAGAGTGGAAAAATAGTTGGGAATTGTTGACTATGGATGATTTTTATTTACCTCGATAAATCCATATTCATTAATAAACCAAATTTATATTAATGTAGTGATATTAATATATCTATCTAATCTTATCCATTGACATAGACTGGACTACCCCAAAAAAAATCACTTTCTCTCCTTGTGATCTAGGTATCCTACAAGATGTATTTTTGATCTCCAGGTGAATGGTGATGTTGTGGTTTCTCTTTATTTCCAATTCCATTCATTGAATTTGGTGTCATCCCCTAATCGTCAGTTTGATAGCTAAGAATATAAGGGATAAATTTAAAATAAAATTCAATGTAATAATTATTAGGTATGTAATAATCATAAATTACGAAGCATTCAAATAATTCAAATCACATACACATCAATCTTAACTGACGTCTTCTATGAAATTATCTGATCTTGTTCAATAGTTCATTAATGAAGAATGAAAAATTCAACATAAAATATAGAATATAAAAGAATAAATAATAAAATTATTGATGAATGAAAGAAATAATTTCTTGAATTTTTGTTCTCCAATGAAATATGTAACTACAAATTACAAAAATAACCTAAGGAGGCAACATCACTTTTTATTGGTCCAGTCATATTTATTCTAATATAGAAGCTCCACTTTATCCCAATGGTATGTTTGTCTTATTTTTACACCCCCCATATCCACTATTGTAAAATTCATCTGGAAAAGTACCCTTAAAATCCCTTTATAGAGATCTAGTTTTAAAAAATCACAGATAATAGTAGTTAGTAAATTAAACAAAGTTGATGGATTGTCTCTTATGTGATATGTGAAATGAAATACTCCATATCATTGGTGATCCAAAATTATATTCCCTAAAATACCCTAAAACACCTCATAGAAACGTCCTCCCTCCCCCCACAGAGCATCATCTTGGTGGAATCATTCCATAAAGGATGTGGTGTAGCAAAGATATGATTAGTTGGTATCCTATATAACACTCAATTTGATAAAATTGATCCAATGAATGAATATTATTCTATATTTCATAGGGAAAATCCCAAGGAATAATATATTTTGATCTATTAAAATCCCAACTTCCACAATTAACCACATGCATGGGGTGAATTGAAACATCTTAAATGCTTTTAAAGAACCCGAGCACCCTTCCTCCTATGTTAAAAATGATTACAAAATGACACTAGCAAAATCATATCGACTATCGATGTTGTATAAAAATCTATATGACATAAGGATGATTCTATTCATAGAACAACAATGTAAATATTAAACTAAATTATAGCTTGATATTCCACTATCAATGTGATTTTGTATCCCCAATGTAGTAAGTCATCAACAATTCAAAATTATTCTCCCTGAGCTCAATGGTTATCTAATCAGTACATGAGAATTCATTTATTACATCTACGGTTAATATAGGGAATATCTAGTCATTGTGGTGTATATATACGGGTAATGGAGGTTTCATTAGTAGTTTTGTGGTGGTTCAGGATTTGTAGTAGTTATCAGGTTTCTTGGTTATGAAATAGGTTGGAAGTATATTATATCTAAGGAAGGACACATGAATTGAAAGTGACATGTTAGTGTTATGGTAAAAAATGAACATTTCCCCAAATAAGACATCTTATAGCAGTTAGACAATGGTTTCCCCCCCCCCACTTAATTTCTAAATTATTGTCATGTGCACTGCAATGAAGTTGATGGGTAAAGGATGATTCATTCCACCAGCAATGCTACCCTATTTTAGTGAACCTCTCGTCCCTTCACTGAATAAAATATATTCCATTTCACTGATGCATTTTTAGTAATGGATTCTCATGATCTTATTCATAAGATGACCAATGTAGTGACCTTCCATAACTACATTAATTTTCTCAGTGGGTATTAGTCGGATTCCTATGGGATGTCCAAGTGGTCTGATCCAATTGGATAAGGGCTAAATAAGATTCCAAAAAAATTGGCACAGAATTCCCTCATATATTTCATCATTCCATAATAAAATAATATTAATTTAATGATGAAAGGACAGGTCACACACTCAATATATTATGAAATTCCCTCATATATGGTTTAAAATATCAAAGGATGAATTATATACATCAATAAATCATTTACATTTTAATTTTGAAAAAAACAATTAATTCACAACAATAAGATACATAAAATAAAAATATAGTATAATAGAAAAGTTATACGACCGAGGATATTTCACTAGTAAAATATCTCAAATAATGAAACTAATTTTTTAATCATATAAGGAGAAATAAATCTACATGATATTGTTTCAATATATGTCTTCAAATCTGGTAGATGGGGTTTGGCTTAGTGGTAAACAACCCACAATATTAAATCAATTATGTGGGTTTAACACCCATTGGGCACATTTTGCTTTAGCTACACTGTAGAATTATTGTAGTAGAACTATTACATCGGAGGAACTAAATCATCAGTGACACTATAGCAGTGTAGAGAACAATATCATGAACTATAGTGGTGGAATTACTGTAGAATCCCTAGTATGATAGTGGTACTTTTTACCCCATGGATTTTTGGCTGAAAATATGGGCCTTCTAGTCCATATAATGTGCTTTAATGACAACTAGGCATATGGTCTATGTAATGGGTCTCATCTACCCAAATAAACAAAATAGGCATTTTATTACAATAAAAAAGTTTCTTCAACACCAATTACTAATTAATTTCTTATTAACATCAACAAAAACATTAGATGAATAATTTAAAAATATTCTACAATAAAATATAATAGGGAATATATGATGTTTATAACATATTATATGAAATTTAATAATAAATTAATTATGAATTTTATGAATTTTATGATGGATATTAAAAAATATAATACAATCCTCCCTCATCTCATGATAGTTCATTCATGGTAAAATTGTAAACCTAAACCATGTTTATATGTTTAAAACAAAACGTTTAAGTGAGTTGTTTCATAATGTGGTACTTTTTATTTTTATATTATGATTCATTCATAATTCCCATATTTCTCCAATATATTTTTCTAATATTTTTAATACACCTAAAAGTATATCAAACAAAATGGATATTTATTTAATCAAATCTTCTCTTTATCATGAAAAAATGTTAAATGTTGTATAATCTTTTAATAGAGGCCCAAATTCTATATACCCTCTACTCTGTTATTTTATTTTTCTAGAGAGGATGGATGTTTGAATAGATGATTTCCATGTGTGAATATATGTGTTTTTTCTCTAATATGACCTATATAATTGTTTTGACCCCACCAAATTGTACTGTGATTAGTGTACTTATTGTTTTTATGGTCATATTTGAGTTGATAACCTCAAAAAGGTTTGATAGTTGTGATCATACTAAATGGTTAGAGGTTATATAATGCTTTTATTTAAAGAAATGACATGATATGTGCAGTGGTACTGATTGATGTTGAACAATATTTTGAAAAACGACCTCCCACAATAGGGAAATAAAGGATGATTTTTCTTCATTATTGTGTGAAATTGACATGTTTACATAGGAATTATATCATGGTTATATTTTTATTTTATGCGATTATTATTTGCATACATAACTTTTACGGTGGTTATGTTATGATTTTTTCATAGGAATGATTAATAAATTAAATGGTTAGTGGGATTTATTAGTGAGAACTACTTTGTTTTTTTATATCTTAATTTAACATAGTATTAAATAATATGGTTTATTACCACAACATAGTGGTTTGATCCCTCAATGATTTGTTATATATTTTAGGTCCCTTAAAATTATATTCATATTCTATATTATCTTTAAATCCTAAGGATTTTGTGGGTAATATTTTTGGTCACACTAGAAAACATTTTTTAAATCTTAAGCTACTTTATTGATATAATTCATATTTGATGATATAAGGTTCTCTTGTTGTTACCTTAATCTATAGATTCATATTTCTTCATTATCGAGTAGGCCATGATAAATAATATTATAGGTTTTAATGGAGTATTTATGTTGTTTTTGTTGAGTATTGGTGTGTTATAAGTTTGATATATGTTCATTTCTTATTTTTAATATCATATCATTAATTTCCTACTATATTCATTGTTTTTTGTTGTTCTTGGTTAAATATTGTTGATTCATATTCTATTTGTTATTTTTAATATACGCTAGTATTATTTAGATTTATTTGGTTATGTAGTTATCATTACCTTAATGATGATAATAAAATTATCTTTATAAAGTTGGAATCAAATAATTCAGTTTTTACATGATTTATGTGATGTTTGCTTATATTATTTCCTATTATTTTACAAAATGTGTATCTTTTATTTAGAGTTATTTTTAGTGGGTGAAATGAAGTTTATAATATGTAATATAATGGAACTTCTGTAACATGAAAAACAAATTGAAATTGGGAATTTTTATTGATTACATTATTAGGATGAAAATTAATTAAAAAGATGATATTAATGATGTGAACAAATAGGGTTTATGATTATTATAATAGTATAAACTTTCAATTCAATTAAGTTATTCTCTTTGTGATTTTACTACATTCTAAATATTATTTGAAATTCATGTTTTTTTATTATTTTAGTAAAAAATTTATTAATAAATAATATAATTGATTGAATTCTAAATTGAAAGGATTAAAATTATTTTAATTTTTCTGAAATGGGAATAATTTCATTATAGTTTTTAGGGTGATATACATATAATAGTATGATTTATTTATGTGGATGTTTTGGAGGCTAATATAGTATGTTTTTTGTTGTTTTTTCGTGTGGTGGTGTAATGGGTTGATATATTTAGTGTGTATTAGTTCCCTATGATATATATGTAATGAATTAATAAGTGATCAAAATAATGAAAATGGAAATTTATAAATTAATAATGTGTTTGATAATCTAAAATATTGTTGTTTTATAGATGTATAGAATATTAAAAAGATTAGTGAAATTTATTGAAAACAAAATGTTCTTTTTGTGAATGAGGAGGTGGATGAATTAAAACATAAATAGAGATAATTAGGTTATTAAATTAATAAATTGTTTTCTACTGGAATATTAAATAATTAAATATATTTTATGATTACTCGATTGTTTTTATGTAAAAAATTAATATATATATATATATATATATATATTTAAATAAATATGAGGTATTTTATATTATTCTATATATAAATCCCCGAGTCAAAATGAACTATGATATAATGATCCATTATAACATAACCATTAAATTTGTATGTATGATTAGTAATAAAAACATTGGGAAAAATATTTACAACGGTTTTAAATAATAAAAAATTATTGATTAATTCATAATAAATATGTACTCCGGTTTTATTAAAGTAATTTTTTATTAAAATCGTTGTTTTTTCAAAAAATATGTTTTATTTATTTATTTTTTGTGGAAATAATTATTAATTTAAAATTTTTCATCAACTGGTTTTAGGAATGAATATTTATTTTTAAATTAGTTTGTCAACATTAGATTAGGGTATATTTGGATATTTTTCTAAAAAGATTAATTTTTCGTTGAATTGTAAAGAATACCAATTTTTCAAAATCATTCAATTATTATTTTTAAATAATTTAATATAAAAGATACTTGTTGATTCAAAATTAAAATAAGTTAAATTTTTTTATTAATAATATAATTTTTTAAATTGGTATCAACAATATACATAAATTTGGAATAAAATCATTTTTAGTTTAAAACCTATTTTTAAAAAAACATTTTTATAGCAATAATGTGTTTTGTCAAAATAAAAGAAATTAATAGATACTTGTTATTTATTTGAATGAATTTTATATTTTATATATTCAAATAAATATGTTAACATTAAATTTATTTTATTTACATGTAATATAATTAGTGAATATTCATTTTAATTAATAAAAATTAATTTTTCTTAAAATAGTGATTTATTGAGTTTTGCAAGATTATTTAAAATTAAATTCAACGAATTATTGAAAGTGAATAAATCAAGATGAATTTCAAATAATTAATCATCATAACTTAATGTAATGTAACAGATTAATCTTTTTTTTGGTAATGAATACTAATAAAAGTAATAAAATATTTTTATTATGGTTAAGGTAAATGTAGGTTTACATAGGGAGGATAAATTAAATTACAATGCAAATAATGATACATAAAATTTTAATATTATTATTGGTTGAATATATTATAACTTTATTTTTTCTTACATTTTACTAAATATATATTTACTTTCAAATTTTTCATGAATATTTACTTTTATTGATGAAATATGTTACGTAATTTGATGTTTTTTTCTCCCCACACATATAAAAAAGCCCATCATGGAGCCCATAAGATATCCTTAGACTAATAGTTCATTAATTTTTGTGTCATCCAATATAGGTATCAAAAAGAGGTGATATAAATCATAACCAAGTTCTTTTATTTTTATTTATTTTGACCATCTATAAACATATTTTATCAATAAAAATTTATGAATCCCATATCATTAATATACATAGATATAATTATTTTTTTGAAGCTAACATTTACCACATCTTCAATATTAATTTTCAAATGAAATTATCACTCGTGGAAATGTGTGGATAACAACCTCCAAAAAGAGATACTAATCATTTGTCATTAAATTCATTCATAGAAGGTTATTATGATGTGATAATTTATATATGTGATATTAAATATATAATAATTATTTTATTAAGTCAAATTATTATTTATATTTTCTTCATTAAATCCATCGAAATGTATCAATCATTACTCGTGAATATGTATGGACAACCAACTATAAGCAATAGTGTAATTTATTTATAATTAAGGATTTATATAAATATTCAAGAAAGTGTATAGCATAACTAATTAATATAATTATGACATGATTATATATATATATATATATTATTTCATCACGATCAATGCCCAATAACCATAACCAATGAACTGAAACATACATTAAAATGAAATAAATAACATCCATAAATGAAAATTTTAATAACAATATTGTAATAAATGGTTGATGAAATTATTTAAGTTGAGATAATATGTTTTTATAGTTGTGAATATAGATAAGTTCTATTTAATAAATGTTTTACATCACCTTGTTCTTAGAGAATTAAATATTTATTAAATTTCTTATCATTTACAAGTTGTGGAAGAATAATGGGGGTCTCTTATGATGAATATATGGAAATGGGTGGAAATTTCCTCCATCATGTTGGAAGAGTTTAAAAGGTTAATTTTCAATATGTATGTTCTTTTAGTTCATCAGGTGAAATAAATAATAAATTCTTTTAGATAAATATGTAGTGTGATAAATTTAATAGTGTCTATGAGGTAATTGTTACGAGGATTGTGAGTTTTTCTGTAGATGTTATCATTTAACTATAAATAAGAATGAAAAAATAATAAATAGTGAAATTCAATAGATATATTAGAATCAAATCATGTGCTATTAAGGTGGAAATGGAGACCAGAGATACAAATATAAATCCTGGTTTTGAATAGTACTAAATGGTGTAATTCAAATGAGAAAAAACAGTACAGTAATTAGATAAAAATAACATTATTTCATAAGTTTGGTAAGAAACATAAAAAAAATTCCATAAAGAAAACAATACGTTATTTATGTGTGTGTGTTTGTAAAGGAAAATGGAAAATTGAATTTGTAATTAATGGTGATAATATTTCTAATGAAGAAAATAATGAAAATTTTCTATAGAGTGCACTACTGACACTATAGTGTTAGAAATGAATGGACTATGGGATTAATGATTGATAATGATCAAATAAAAGTTGTAATGATAATAATCTGGATCAAAAACCTATTTAATCTTGATACAAATTAAAATCACATTTGATCACTATTGATGATAATCAGTGATATATTGATCTGGATAAGGATAAACATTGAATTTAATGAGGCCAGCATTGGAATCTGTTAGGCCAGGTAATTTATAATTTTTATTCGTCAGGTTGAAGATCCTTGTCGTCGCTAATGATCTGAGACCTGGTTTTGTCTTTAGATCCCACATCAATTATAATATTTCTACAAAAACTAAAATCATATCATTAAAGTTCTAATGTTGTGGTCAAATAAAACTCATCATTGGACATCGTTTCTTGAAAAAATAATAACATTATCTCTCTAGAACATCTAAACACACATCAAAAGTTGACGGAAGTTCTGATCATCGAATTTTGGGTTCTAGTACGGGTATTTGATGGTACATTTGACATCCCTATGAACACCACATAATGATTCCTTCTATTATTGTGGGGATCTAGATCCGACCTCTTTGAGCAACTCATTATCTCTCACGGACGTGGGATAAGAGAGTGGCTATTGACAATAAAAAATGAATAGTCATAAGCATGATCCACTATCCACATATTTATAGTGGATAATGAATATACTAGGTAGGATTCCCTATGTGACGACCTGTCCCCCGGGGCCCGTGCTATACAACCCCAAGCCCACCTTCCATAGGCCAGGGGCTGGCGACTAGCACCAAAGGCACAATTCATTAAACCTGGAAAAGCATTTCTATTATAACTGTAAACACAAACAACAGAGCACATATCTAGGTACAAAACACTATGCAAAACTATATACAAGAAAATGCTGAGAAGTAAAGGGGTCGGAAATACAAGCCCAATTGTAATGTACAAGGAACTTGAAAAATAGGTACAACTGAAGAAAGAAAAAACTAATGCTGGATCGTCCTCTGAGATTCCTACATGAAGGGTAGGTACATATAGCCTCCTCAGCACTCCACATCCATCAGTATCTTCAGGGTACCGACTAGTCGTGAGGTCCTTCTCTGGGTACTGTCCAGCCCTCATACTCTTAGCCTCCGTGAGGGTTGTCTGTCGTCTCCTTCCAACACAACGAGGTGTGGGAATAGCCCGTGCAAGGGTGAGTATAACGATAATAAATAGCGACCCCTATAACCTCAAGCCCTCTCAAATCTATCAAGGATAACCCACAAAGTATGAAATCAATAGGTAACCCCACTTAGTTATATGCTCATACATATACATATGTTATCAAGTAATCCATCTCAATCAAGAGGATGACACAAAGTTACTGACTCATCTCACACAGGTTTATAACTTATGTAGAGAGATAGAGATAATCATATGTAGCCACTGAATCACCTATTATTCCAAACCCATAGAGTATCCAGCAATAAAAATCAAAACTGTCGAACCCACATAGGATCGAGGAACAGTAAACAGAGCTGTCGAACCCACATAGGATCTAGGAACAGTCGTCAGTGCTGTCAAACCAACACAGGATCCAGGAACTGTAGTCAGAGCCGTCAAACCCACACAAAATCCAGGAACAGTCATCAGTGTTGTCGAACCCACACAGGATCCAAGAAGAGTAGTCGGAGCAGTCGAACCCGCATAGGATCCAGGAACAGTCGTCAGTGCACAACCAGCCACAGGGTTCCGCACAAAGCATGCTTGATTCTGGTAGTGTCCGCCTCTCAAGCCATGTGTCGATACATCAAATACAACGAAGTCCCACGTTTATGTATCCAAAATATCATACATTCCATAAGAAACCCAACGAGACAGACGGTGCGTCAATCGGACCCCGGTCTGAGAGTTATTGGCATTTCCGTTCTGAGGGCTTGGTTGGATTTACGTTTGATCCAACCCATCCATACCCCAACTATGTTCAAACCTCGAGTGGGGTATACCAAAAGAACTGTCTCCTTCCAAGGTTTCTATCTCCATAGACAGTTCCTCAATCAGATGCATGTAGATCAAGTTACGGGTGAAAGAATAAAAAGAGGTCGAACGGGTCCAGGTCCGGTCTGGCCCAGTCGGACCGACCCGGCCTGACTCAGGTCCGGACTAGGGTCTGACCAGGCCCGCGGGGGCAGCCCGGCCCACGCTGGGTCTATCCCGCACGGCTGGCAGCCAGTGGGTTTTGCCCTAGCCACGTCTTGGGGGGAGGTCACGCCCCCTGGATGTCCCGAAGGGCTTAGCCGTTCGGGTGGGAGTCAAACTATCACCACGTGGCACTAGTCCGTGTCATGCGGGACCCTGCGATGGGTCCCACTCCTCCCGGATCGCAAAGCAGGGAACCGCCTCATGCACGGTGCCATTGCTCCATGCCTCCTCCAGCGATCCGGTGGCATGGGCCGCCGGTCTTCTTCGCGATCGTCCATGTTTCGGCCGCCGCTGCACCACAGTGGCCCCCGTTTTCTCCACCGTGTGAGGCGGTTGTGTCGCACCTTCTCTGGTGACCCGATGGATCGGGTTGCCAGTTTTCATCACCTCCGGGCTTATGACGGCTGCTAATGGACCACCGCGGCCCATCGGGTGCAGGTTACTCTTCTGGCAGTGTGGTTGCTCTGCCGCCATCATGCAGTGATGTTCGTCGGTTCCATCCACCGGCGAACATTCTGCGGGTCACTGGACGAGTTATTGTGGTCCGATTCTCATTCCGGAAGTAGCCGTGCAATCCTAGAGATGTCACATTAAATCCTAAATCATTATTGATGAGAATATCTCATCCCATTCTCATGGCGTGTTTAGCATCTAATTCCACAAAGAAGGCGGAGGGGTCGGGCCGTGTTTGTTCGGCCTGAACCCTCCGTATTAGGGTGATATCATGTAGCTTTGAATTATAATCATCGACGAGAAATGAAGAACATTCAACAATTTACAAATCTTAAACCCATATCTTTTTTATTTGATCATCGTCATTACATGAGTGGGTTGACGTCGATTCGTTGTAGATGATCATGTCTTACGTCGACGGAGGTTCTGAAGAAGGATGTCGAATTCATGATGGAAGTCGACATTCTTCGTTGGTTGGAGCATACTTCGTCGGTGAAACTCATTCTTTGCTGGGAGATTTATCCCATGTTCTCCCCTCTATCAAGTTCCACCCAAAAAAATGCCATGCCAAATAATATATTAAGATAAATATATTATTTAATCATTGGCACAAAAATTCTAAATGATTCAAATTAATTAATTGATGTGATCAATTAATTAATGGAAAGGATTGGGCACCATAAAGTGGGGATCTCAAGAGGTTTCTCTCCACTTAATGGGTATTTCAAGAGGTTTTAACCTCAGGTGGTCCCCACCATAATAAATATGATGAGGAAGTTAGGTTCAGGTGGGCCCCACCACCATAACCTCTCATTAGAGGTTATGGTGTGGTGGTCCCACCTTCAACATTAATGTGGAGGTTATAACAAATAAAATAAAATAATAAATGCACTTATTTTATCTTATTATTCCCACGTAAAACCAAAAAACTATCATTTATTCCAGACCATCTGTTGTTGAGGTGAACGTCTTCTTAATAAAATTTCGGTGCTACGAGTTCAACAGTTCCATGAGATTTCAATTCCAAGTACGGATTTAGAAGTTATAAAAAAACCAGCTCGTATATTTACTGAATGTACCCAAACAAAACTTTAGAAATTGATTCCGGGCACACTGGGCCTCAGAATCATGCACTGTCAATTTTTGAAAACTCGTGAAATTCCAATGTATTTATGAAAAAGACATCCATGGAAATTCCGAGCCTTTACATTCTCCCCACATTAAGGCTCTACGTGTAACATCCCAGGTAAATAAAGAATATGACATTTTCATATTTATAATTATTTTTGAATAAAATTTTAATATTACTTTGAAGAAAATGCTATGTTTGATGGCGTACCTAGTACGTAACAACGAGTTTCATTGAAATCTTACATTGCTCACTAATAATATAATAATATTATTTTAAATGGTAGTTAACGCCTAGTCGTTGTAATGGTGGTAATGAATAGAACTAAATACAAAATGATTATATATGTTTGTTAAATATTTTTACATTTATCCAATAAAATTTAAATGCTGAAAATAAAAAAAGAATTCGATTTTAAGCAAAAATATTCTAATGTTCTTTAAATGGTCGATTAACCGCCTTTTGATGGATAACCCTTTTTAAAACCACTTTCTGTAAATTTTATATGTCATATTTGAAAAAATAAAATCCTTATTTAAAATTGGGACATCAAAAATTACTTTGTTTAATTTTTTTTATTTTTCCGATAAAGTTTATTTTTAATGAATAGTGAAAATGTTGTATATTAATTCAAAACCTCCTTTTAATACAATTTATTTATGTGGTTAGATTATCATTTTATTTCATTTTAATGATTAGTTGAAATATATTTTTACCATTTAATCCAATTGTTGTCATTGGAATTAATTTTACTTTGAAATTAGACATAAACAGGTGTCAATCTTTTGATAGATATTGTTTCATAGAAACAGACTATTTATTTTGACAGCGGGAATTACTTATAAAATTAATTAATACAACTTCTATGTTTTTAATTTGGTCAAATGGAAATCATTTTTGAATTTTGAATATCAAATTTACTTTGGATAAATGTTTGGTATTTTTCTGACAAATGTTCATTTTTCATGAATAGTGAAAAATACTGCATTTTACATCAAAACTGATTTTTCATCTAATTTAATTATATACTTAAATGGTCCTTTTTATTGGTTTTAATGTTTAATTAAATTATTTTTTTATCACTTAATACAATGTTGTTCATTGGATGTAATTTCACTTTTCAATCGGATATAATAACATGTCAATATTTTGAAAATATTTTACTTCTAAAAACCCATCTTTGGTTGTGACAACGAGAATTATTATTATATTAATTAATTCAATTTATGTGTTTGGAATTTGGTAAAATTTATTCCTTATTTTGAATCAGAAGGTCCAAATTATGTAATTAATACTCTTTTGTTTTTTGGACATTACGAATAGTAACAACGGTAATTATTTTTAATTATCGTGATTAATTAGTAATCCGGTAGTTAAGGGTAATAAAATAATATCATAAAAATATAAAATGACACCAACATGTGTCCAAATCCTATTATTTGAGTCATGGCCGACCATGGAAAGTTTTTTACCAAAGTTGAGGTCCCATGGAGTCACATGAGTGTAATAGTGACATTTATTACATTTTTTTAAGAAGAGAAATATAACAAAGGTTTGTATATCCTAAGTAAAAAAAATTTAATTTTGTTTACATAAATGATCTATTAGACTATAAATATTAATTGGAAATCTAAAACGATTTCCTAGATCATTGTTTTTTTTTATAATTTTCAGACATTAAATAAATAAATTTATTTATGACACCATGATGATGTAGTGATTACCTCATTAATGAACGATTTAAATAAAATGAAAAGATAAGGAAAAACATAAGACTTACACTTGTCAAAAATCTATTAGAGGGATTAATTTCTAACCCTTATCACCTTATACTCAACATATATCATTTTGGGACCTTTAAAATCCAATAATCATTTTATAATAAAGTAACATTTCAAGACTTTCCAAAAGTGACCATCCTCCCTCTTATAAAAGGCCCCATCCTCTACCCTATTACCCACACCTCTCAATCCCTTGGATCGTCCAAAATCTTATCATATTATCTCTCCACATACCTATATTACTTCTAGAAGCCTCAATTTGGGCAGAATTATTTCCAAGGAAGCCTTTGGCTCAAATCAAAAAGAGTTACTCGGTTTAGATGTAATGTCTTCTCTCGAGTTTGTTTCTTTTATTTTCCTTCTTCAGCCACCACTATATTATTATTATTTAATCCCACTATAAAAATAGTATCATAAATATACTTGGATGTTTTTATGATAAGTATTGTACCTACACTCACACACACCTCCGTTTAATGGTTAAAAAACAAACTTTTTCTGTGGGTGGTGAATTACTACCTCACGAAATGATGATTGTTCAATCTTTGTTTAACACCTTTCATCGTGGCCATTATGATGTCACTGTATTTATATATGATATATTTGGTATTTATGTTTTCTATATTCTTCTGAATTTTATTTTTAAATCACATCGTTATGCTTTTCATGTTGTGGAACTGTGATAATTTCATCTGAGGAAGTGTGGACTACCGCCCCCTCAAGTGATGTGACTCGTCCAAGCCAAACAAGGAATTTATAAAGAATGTAATTAATGAAATTATTTTACCTATATAAGATATATACTATACTGTAATTATAATATATATATGTGTCTCATTTAGTTTTAATTCCTTTAATATGATAATGAAGTGAAAGTAGCATTCATGCGTACGTATGGCCTACCGTCTCCATGAACGTTGCATTTCATTTTTTATCTCCAAATGTCATGGAATAGTATAAAATTAATATATAATGGATATATATGATATTTAAATCATTAATACAATTATTTAGATGATTTATTTATAACTACATGGGAAATTCTTTCAAACAAGTTCATTTTTGACTCATGTACCAAACATTAAAAAAATTTATGATATGAACTCACATAATTAACTAATTATTATAACATGATAATATGTGATATGAATTGAATAATACACATTAACGGTAGTACTTATGAAATTATAAATTTAACTAATATTATTATTCAGGAATATAAAGAAACGAACAAGGCAAGTTGTACTTGAGGTAAGGGATTTCTTATCTAACTTTTAATTTCATGAGATTTCCATTGTTCGCCATTTATTTATTGCATGTGGTGTATTGTGTACTTACATTTGATATATATTATCATTATTCTATTTATATTCATGGTATTTTATGATTCATTTGTTGTTTATTATCTTTTGTTCATACGAATCGATTTTTTACAACGAGGTAAGGGGTTTTTATCTCACTATTTATTCCCGTGAGAGGCATGCTATATTTGTCACTATCTCCATTGAGTGGTGTATTTACATCCCTTTATTCTAATCTTTGGGTAATATACTTTCGTTTATGGGTATTTAAATCAACGTTGCATTGTCATTATCTCATGAGGTTTACGTTTCGAAAGTTACCCAAATCGGTAAGGGAACCTTTCACCCTCCTCTTTTTAAAAGACTTCTTTTTGTTGGGTATTTTAATTTACATCTTCGTATGTTGGGATATGTTCATATATATCCTTATTTTTGTAAATTTTATGTCCAAGTGATGAGATACCTTTTTTATCTCTTATCAACAAATTTTCTAAATTTCAAAGTGACGTCGTTAGGCTGTCGAATTTCTATAAGGGAACTTCTTAACCCAATTTCAATTCTTTAGGTTAAACCTCTACTTCTTGATTATGTCATGATATGAATATGTGTGGATGACCTCTGATTTTTTTAAACATAATATCCCATTATACTGAGTGTATTTATATTATTCACACATAATTATTTGAGTGATTTATCCTTAATCTAGGGATACCGAATTTGTATGGGACATCGTCCCAATATCCTTTCATTGATGAATCTTTTGATTTCAACACAACTTTATTTTATAAATTTTATAAAACCATTTTCTATTTTAATTTAATTAAAAATAAATCTTTTTACATGAAGCGTCTTACTAAACGACAAAAAGAATGTTTTTGTCTTACGTATGCGGCGACAACGACTTCTCTGCCGTCATGACCATTATTTGAGTTTCAGATTCCTCTACAAGCCATAATGTTTTTTAAATGAAAAATAAATAACATGTTTTACATTTCTTTCATTTTGGTATTGAAAATGGTTCTCATAATTTTTTTAATATATCAATGTGTTGTATTGATATCTTGTGATTGAAATGTGGAAATGTTATGTTTTTTATGCATGTTTTATGTGATACCATTATGTTATGGTTATTGGGAATTGTTTATGATATCGGGTGCTTCCGTGATAAACTAAGGGCATGTGAGCCCGAGATAGCCATCCAATGCATTGGGTAACACGAAGGAGTTAAACTCTAAGGTTTCTCCGAATAGATTTAGGTAATATATTGTGATGGGTATTCAAAACGTAACCGTGAGGGTTACTCCCTACGTAAGAATGTTATGAATTCTTCCAGATACCTTTATGTTTTATGATTTCTATATGTATTTCAAAATACTTATGATTTCATGGGATATTTTAAAAATCTTATGTTATGTATATATTGATGATCTAATATTTTTTCATTCTTTATATATCCTTTACTGAGCTGTTATGCTCATCCTATGTTTTTGAAATGTTTTTCACAGGACATAAAGTGGAATAGGGTCAAGGTTGGGATCAAGGAAATGTCAGGCTATCTAAAACATGGAACTAGACATGACGCTTTTGTTCAAGAGTTTTTTTGTCAAAAAATGGAAACTGGGTAGATATATCTAGTTTGTAATCATTGAGACGTAATAGTTATCTTCTAATGTTATAAAACTCTAAACCTGAAAATATCCCCAATGTGAATTATTCATTTAATTCAAGATTAAGTAATGTTTTAGGACCAGTTCCTTATAGTTGGTATCATAGGTCGGTTTAGATAACTTTAGAGGTTAGGGTATTCTTTAAGCACGAGTGACATTACCATAATGGTTAGGATTTTAGAAAGTGTGATAGTTATTTTTATAAAGTGAATGAGTTTAATATAACATGAATAATTATATCATTGATTTTACCCTGCTCATAAGATATAATATGATGATTTTTCAGATACACTCACACTAACCTTTTTGTTTTTAGTAAATGGCTGGATCTAGTAGGCACCAAATTAATAGTGGATGTGAAGAAAACTGTGACGATTTTATGAACGAGAAACTGAATGATATGGGAGCTGCAATGAGAAATCCTGTGGTTATTCTCAACCAACTATCTAGAGTGATGATTAACCACTTGAACCTTATTTATTTTTATAAGGCATCATGTATGCGAGAAACAAATCCCTATGGAAGTTCAGGTAATAATCATAAAGGTAAGTGTGCTCAAAAACTATAGATGTAGAAAGGAAGGTCATAAAGGTAAGTGTGTTCAAACACATGCCCTACGAAGAAGTTTTGGGAATGGGATCACCAATATCATACAAATATTTGTTTACCAATACCTAATTCCATTCCGATTAAGGATGAAGAAACTGACAATGACCAATAAAATATATGGATTATTTCTTAACATATGTTATCCTATTATTGAATCTTAGGATACGATTCATGATTTTGTTTGTAGGAAAGATGTATTTCAGAATAAGTTGGAATGTAATGGTTAATGGATCATGAAGAATGTTGAATGAGTAAGAATTAAACATATAAGGGATTCAAGAGTTATGGTAGATTTTAGGATGGTGAAATTCTTAAAAGTATTAAGTATCTGTTGATGATGAGATTACATTAGAAGACTTTTTATATTATATGTAACCCTGATGTTTGATATATGAAAATTTTATTCAAGGAATAATTATCTTTTCTTTTGTGGATATAGTTATAAAGAACCATTTTGGTTTATATGATCCTTGAATTTGAGGTAATTACCGGTTAATACATTTTGGGATGCAAAGAGAAAGTTATTAGATAAACATTGTGGTTAAAATATGTTATGGTTATTTGTGATGAACTTATATCTTTTTTGTGAATGTTATAAAATTATGTAGTTTTTAACAAAGGGACAACACGCAAACCGTGGGGCAACCCGTTGTGTCAAACGAAGCTGCAGGAATCGAACCCACAACCAAAGTGCGATTGGTATTTATTACCTACCACTGAACTACATGATATCCCTGGTTAGTATGACTAATTATTTTTAGTTAGATGATCTTATGAATCAGGAATAAGTTGGTTTTTGAGAAATGATTAACCAATCATGGAGGATATGTGATTTGGTTAATTGATTTTCAATATGAGACTTTAAGAGTAAATGATGTTATTTAGAGATAAATGTTAAGATTTACCTTGGAATAATATGTGATTAAATCCTTCATAGATTTTAGATTCAATATAAGTTTTGAGTACTTTGAAGAATTTTTTGGATAGCTATTTATTTAATGGTCTTTCTTGATCCTTTTGTTCTTTTTGTTGCATTTTGGAGATTAAGAGTAGTTTTTCTTTTTGTAAAAGATTATACTTTTTGGGGATTATCTAATGTTGTATTAACAATTTGGTTTTTGTTAAGGTCTAAAGACATGGGAAATATATAGTTCACCTTTTGTGGATTAGGAGATTCTCATGAAGTTGATTATAGCGCTCTTAATGTGAACATGTCATCCTAAATACTCATCTTTTAAAGATAATATGAGTTTGGGTAAACAATCTAGTAAGAGAAGAAAGTCTAAATGACAAGTAATTATGTTTCCTTATGTTTTAGTTAAGATCATAAAAAAATTCCTCAATGAAAAGTAACTTAAAACAAAAATGTTTTCTATTAACGTTTCCAAATTGGGAATCAAATACCATTTAACCCATCATATGTTTGTGATTTTATAGTGGTTAACATTCTCTTAAACATGTTTTCCATTACTCTCCATCAGAACTTGAACCTTTTTTTCTCTTCCATATCCATGTCTTCATGGAATCCTAGTATCTGTTGTCTCAGGTGACCTTTTTACTTTTCTTTCTTTCCTTTAAAGTGATAGTTTAATTTACTCATGTTCTAATGTGGGGCTTTCAATGATGTTTCCGAGCCCAATTTTAAAATTATGAGGACGTAATTCCCAAAAGGGGGGAAGGATGTAACATCCCGGGTAAATAAAGAATATGATATTTTTATATTTATTAATATTTGTGAATAAAATTTTAATATTACTTTAAAGGTAATTCTATGTTCGATGGCGTGCCCAGTACGCAACAACGAGTTTCTTTGAAATCTTATATTGCACACTAATAATATAATAATATTATTTTAAATGGTAGTCAACGCCTAGCCGTTATAAAGGCAGGAATGAACATAACAAACAACAAAATTATTATGTATGTTTGTTAAATATTTTTACATTTATCCAATAAAAGTTAAAGGTTTAAAATATGAAAAAAATTTGATTTTAAGCATAAATATTCTAATGTTCTTTAAAAGGTCGATTAACCAGCTTTTGATGGTGAACCCTTTTTAAAAATACTTTTTTTTCAATTTTATATGTTATGTTTGACAAAATATGAACCTTCTTTAGAATCAGGACATCAAAATTTACATTGTGTAAATTTTTGGAATTTTTCTGATAAAGTTCATTTTTTTAATGAATAGTGAAAATACTGTATTTTAATTCAAAACCTCCTTTTAATCTAATTTATTTATATGGTTAGATTATATTTTTAATTGGGTTTATAGTCTAGTTGAAATATATTTTTACCATTTAATCCAATGGTGGTCATTGGGATTAATTTCACTTTGAAATTAGACATAAATAAGTGCCAATATTTTGATAGATATTGTTTCATAAAAACGGGCTATTTGTTTTGAAAATGGGATTTAATTATTAAATTAATTTATTTAACTTATATGTTTTGAATTTGGTAAAATAGACATCATTTTTTAATTTTTAATATCAAATTTACTTTGGATAAATGTTTGGTATTTTTCTGAAAAATGTTCATTTATAATGAATAGTGAAAAATACTGGATTTTACATCAAAACAGTTTTTTCATCTAATTAAATTATATATATAGATGATATTTTTAATTGGTTTTAAATTTTAATTGAATTATTTTTTTTATCACTTAATACAATGTTGTTCATTGGAAGTAATTTGACTTTTCAATTTGATGTAAAAACAAGTCAATATTTTGATAAGTTTTTACTTCTTAAAAACCCGTCTTTGGTTGTGACAACGGGAATTATTTTTAAATTAATTAATGCAATTTCTATGCTTAAAATTTGGTAAAATGGATTTCATATTCCGAATCATAAGGTCCAAATTATGTAATTAAGACTCTTTTTTTTGACATTATGAATAGTAACAATGGTAATTATCTTTAATTATCGTGATTAATAAGTAATCGGGTAGTTAAGGGTTATAAAATAATATCATAATAATATAAAATGTCCCCAACATGTGTCCAAATCCACTTTTTTGAGTCATGGCCGACCATGGGAAGATTTTTATGAAACTTGAGGGCCCATGGAGTCACATGGGTGTAATAGTGACATTTATGACATTATTTTTTTCAAAGAAGAGAAATATAACAAAGGTTTGTATATCCTAAGTAAAACAATTTTAATTCTATTTACATAAATTATCTCTTAGAATATAAATAGTAATTGTAAATCTGAAAATATTTTCTACATCATGGTATTTTTTTAAATTTTTAAACAATAAATAAATAAATTTATTTATGACACCATGATGATGCGGTGATTACCTCATTAATGAACGATTTAAATAAAATGAAAATATATTTTAAAATCTAAGACTTACAGTTGTTGAAAACCTATTGTATTGGTGGATTTAGAACCTTATCACATTATCCACAAAATATATCAATGTGGGGCCTCTAAAATCTGGAAATCATTTTATAATAAAGTAACATTTCAAGACTTTCCTAAAGCAACCCTCCTCCCTATTATAAAAGGCCCCCCACCTCTACCCTCTTATCCACACCTCTCAAGCCCTTGTCTCATCCAACATCTGCTCATATTATCTCTCCACATCCCTCTATTACTCATAGAAGCCTCACATTGGGCAGAAGTCTTTCCAAGTAATCCTTTGGCTCAAATCAAAAAGAGTTACCCGATTTAGAGGTACTGTCTGCTCTTGAGTATCTTTCTTTTATTTTACTTCTTCACTCACCAATATATTCTTATTGTATGATCCCATAATAACACCAGTATCCTCAATATACTAGTATTTCTTTATGATAATGATTCTACCTACACTCACACACACCTTCGTTTAATGGTTAAAGAACACACAGTTTCTGTGGGTGGCGAATTACTCCCACACGAAACGATGATTGTTCAATCTTCTTTTAACACCATTCATGGTGGCCATTATGATGTAACTGTATTTATATATGATATATATGGTATTTAGTTTTTCTATATTATTATGAATTTTATTTTTAAATCACATCGTTATGCCTTCCATGTTATGGAACTGCGATAATTTCATCTCAGGAAGTGTGGACTACTGCCCCTAAAGTGATGTGACTCGTTCTTTCCAAACATGGAATTTATAAAGAATGTAATTAAAGAATATATGTTACCAAAATAAAATATATATTATAATTGAATTATAATATATATATATGTCTCATTTGGTTTTAATTCCTTTAATATGACAAAGAAATTAAAGTAGTGTTCATGCGTACGTACGACCTACCGTCTCCATGAACGGTGCATTTCATTTTTTGTCTCCAAATGTTATGTAATAGTATAAAACGAATATATGAAAGATATATATGATATTTAAATCATTAATACCATTCTGGAGACGATTTTCTTATAACTACATGGGCAATTCTTTTTAAACAAGTTCATTTTTGACTCATGTAACGAACATCAACAAAATGTATGATATGAACTCACATAATTAACCAATTATTATAACATGATAATATGTGATATGAATTTAATAATAAACATTCAATAAAGCACTTAATAAATTATTAATTGGCCTAATTTTATTATTCAAAAATATAAAGTAACTAACAATACAAGTTGGACTTGAGGTAAGGGATTTCTTATCTCACTTTTAATTCCGTGAGATTTCCATTGTTCGCCACTTATTTATTGCATGTGGTGTATTGTGTACTGTCATTTGATATAAATTATTCTGATTCTCTTTATATTCATGGTATTCTATGATTCATTTGGGTTTTATTATCTTTTGGTCATACGACTCAATTTATTACAACCAGGTAAGGGGTTTTATCTCATTATTTATTCCCGTGAGATTCATGATATATTTTTCACTCTATCCTTTGATTGGTGCATGTACTACCCATTATTCTAATCTTTTTGTAATATAATTTCATTTATGGGTATTTACATCAATGTTTTATAGTCCTTCTTTTATGGGGTGTACATTTCGAATGTTACCCAAATCGGTAAGGGAACCTTTCACCCTCCTATATTTAAAATACTTCTTTTTGTTTGTTATTTTAATTTACATATTCTAATGATGGGATATGTTATTATATATCTTTATTGCTATAATTTATATGTACAAGTGATGAGATACCATTTTTATCTCTCATCAACTCATTTTCTAAATTTTAAAATGATGTTGTTAGGCTGTCGAATTTCTGTAAGGGAACATCTTAACCCAATTTCAATTCTTTGGGTTAAACCTATACTTCTTTATTATGTCATTCTATGAATATGTGTGGATGACCTATGATTTTTTTACACATAATATCAACTAATATTTAGGGTATTTGTATTTGTCACACATAATTATGTAATTGATTTATCCTTAATCTAAGGATACCATCTTTGTATGGGACTTCATCTCAATCTCCTTTCATTAATGAAACTTTTGATTTCTACATGACTTTATATTTTTACGGTGTATAAAACCCTTTTGGATTTTAATTTCATTCAAAAGGAATCTTTTTACATGAAGTGTTTTACTAAACGACAAAAGAAATGTTTTTTTCTTACGTATGCGGCGACAATGACTTGTCCGCCGCTGTGACCATTATTTGAGTTTCAGCTTCCTCTACAATCCATAACATTATTAAATGTAAAATAAATACCATGTTTTACTTTTATATTATTTTTGTATTGAAAATGGTTTTGATAATGTTTTTCTTATATTAATGTTTTGTGTTGATATCTTGTGATTGAAATGTGGAAATGTTATGTTTCCTTTATGCATGTTTTATGTGATACGATTATGTTATGGTTCTTGGTCATTGTTTATGAAGTCTGGTGGTTTCATGATAAACTAAGGGGGAGTGAGCCTGAGGTAGCTCCGCAATGCAATGGGTAACGCAAAGGAGTAAAACTCTATGGTTTCTCCGAATAGATTTTGAGAATATACTGTGATGGGTATTCCAAACGTAACCATTAGGGTTACTCCCTACGTAAGAATGTTATGAATACCTCAAGTTACCTTTATGTTTTATGATTTCTATGTGTATTTCACAAATCTTATGATTTCATGGGATATGTTAAAAATCTTATGTTATGTATATATTGATGATCTAATTTTTTTCTTTCTTTGTGTATCCCTTATTGAGCTTTTATGCTCATCCCATGTTTTTGAGATTTTTTTCACAGGACATATAGTGGAATAGGGTCAAGGATGGGATCACGGAAATCTCATGGTGTCTAAAACATTGAACTAGACATGAATCTTTTGTTCAAGAGTTTTTATTTTGTGAAAAAATGGAAACTGAGTAGATGTGTCTACTTTGTAATCATTGAGATGTAACAGTAATGTATTAATTATCTTAAACTCTAAACCTGAAAATATCCTCAATGTGATTTATTCATTTAATTCAAGATTATGTAATGTTTTAAGGATAGGACCTTATACTACATCCCTATATTCCATAACTCATAACTAAGGAAACAAGTGGGGGTACTGAGCACGCATCTCATCCTCCCACTCCCATGTGCTCTCTTGGAAGTTCTCATACTGCCAATGAACGTGAACCAGAGGTATCGACCGTCCAAGAAGAACCCATTCCTTTCGATCCTCAATCTCCACTGGAATATCCGTAAAAGTTTCTCCATCATCAATGTTCCGCTCTACATGGTCAATAATGTGAGAGGGTCGTGCACGTATCTCCTCATCTAGGATACATGAAAGACGTCGTGCGCCTGGTGCAATTGAGGTGGAAGAGCTAAGCGGTATGCCATTTCACCAACTCTGGTGAGGACCTAAAAAGGTCTGATGAAATGGGGAGATAACTTACCGCCTCAGCCAAATCACTCTAGACCTCATCGGGGTGAGACCCATAGAATGACGTGGTCGCCATCCTCAAACACTAGAGGTCTCCGTTTCCTATCAGTATGTGACTTATGTCTGCTATGTGTAGTCTTCATCTGCTCCTAGATGATCTACACCTTCTTCGTGGTAGCTCGTACTATCTATGGTCCCACTAGTGCTGACTCCCCAGGGTCAGTCTAGCACAAATTTGATATGTAAGGTTGTCCATATAACGCCTTAAAAGGTTCCATACCAATGGTGTAGTGATATATTTTGTTGTATGCAAACTCTAACAAAGGTAAGTGATCCTCCCAACTATGACTGAAGTCAAGGACACAAGCACGCAACATGTCCTCGAGGGTCTGAATGGTCTGATTAGTCTGACCATCCATCTGAGGATGGAAGGCAGTTCTTAGATGAAGATGCGTCCTAAATGCCTCCTACAACCCCTTCCATAGCCAGGAAGTAAATCATGCATCACGATTGGAGACAATAGAATAAGGTACTCCATTTAGCCGCACAATATTCTGCACATAAAGGCATCCCAAGCTCTCTAATGAACCCTGCTATATGATCGGTAGGAAGTGGAATGAATTGGTGAGTCGGTCAATGATCACCTAAATTGATTCATGACCCCTGGATGTACGTGGAAGTCCTTTCATGAAGTCTATTGATATCTCATCCCACTTCCACTCTGCGACCTCTAAAGGCTGAACCAAGCATGCTGATACCTGATTCCTCGGCTTCACTTGCTGACAAGTGAGGCACCGAGAGACAAACTATGCAACTTCCTTCTTCATTCTCGGCCACTAGTGCTACCGTCTGAGGTCCAGGTACATCTTTCCCCCTCTTGGATCTACCGCTAAAGGGGAAGCATGGAACTCCCTCAACACTTCCTCTTAAAGTGCCACTGGTACCAAGGGACGTTCTCTGAAGAGGATGACGTGCTCCCCACCTTCAGAAAATCAATCAGGTTCTTGCCCTGTGGATATCTGAGCACGTCCTGTCACACAGTCAATGTCTCCATGTTGTGCCTCCCTAAGTCACTGAAGAAGTGGGGGAGTGATTGTAAGATACTGAAGGATGGTTGTTCCATTTATATCCACAAAGGATATCTATAAAGCAGCCAACTTCTATGTCTCCTCACCTAGAAGCTGTATACCAGAACTCCTACTGAGTGAATCTGTTACAAAATTCCCCTTCCAAGGAGTATAAAATATCTTTAAGTCATCGTCCTTAAGGAACTCAAGACATTGCCGCTATCTCAGGTTCATGTCCATCTGAGAGAAGATATACCTGAGACTCTGGTGGTCAGAGTAGACTGTAAAATGCTTTCCCATTAGGGAGTGCCGCCATATCATCAAGGTGAATACCACTACTACTAACTCTATGTCATTGTTGATGTAGTTCTTCTCATGTTGTCTCAGCTGACGAGAACCATAAGCGATCACTGCTCACTCCTGCATCAGGACACATCTGAGTCTAGTCCCTGTTGTGTCGCAGTAAACTACGTACACTACACCCTCCTCTGGAAGCCTCAAGATGGGGGCACTAGTCAACCTCTATCGCAGCTCTTGAAAGCTCTACTGCAATCTCTCTGACCACATGAATGTTTTTCCCTTTCATTATCAAGTCTGATAGTGGTGTTGTAACTCTGGAGAAGTCTGATACGAACCTCCTATAGTATCCATCCAAACCCAAGAAACTTCGTACCTCCACAACACACCTGGGTGGATCCCAAGAAAGTACCGCCTCAATCTTCACTGGATCTACTGCAACTTTATCCTCCGAGATGACATGTCCCAGAAAGTGAACCTCTCGGATCTATAACTGGCACTTCGAGAGCTTACCATAAAGCCGGTGTTCTCAGAGTGTGTCCAGTACTACCCACAAATGGTAGGCATGCTCTTCCTCAGTAGTCGAGTAGATTAGAATGTTGTTGATGATGAATAAGACAATGCGATCGAGGTATGGCTAGAAAATCTAGTTCATGAGCCCTATGAACACTGCTAGAGCATTGGTTAGGCCGAATGGAATAACCAATAACTTGGAGTGGTTGTACCGAAATCTGAAGGCCATTTTCTTCACATCCTTTTCTCAAACTCTTAGCTGGTGATAGCCTAATCTGTGGTCTATCTTTGAGAACCACCGTGATCCCTTCAACTAACCAAAGAGGTTTTCAATCCATGGGAGTGGGTACTTGTTCTTCACAGTCACTTGCTTCGGGTGACGGTAGTCGACACAAAGCCTCATTCTCTCATCCACCTTCTTGGCGAACAAAATTGGGGCTACCGAGGGAGAAACACTAGGCCAAATGAATACCTTCCCCTGTAATTCCTGCAGCTATACCCACAGCTCACGAAGCACAGTTGATCCACCTGATATGCTGGTGTAGATATCAGTGTCATCCTAGTGTACAGGTCAATGTAAAAGTCCACCTCTATGATAGGAGGTATTCATGGGACATCATCTGGGAAAACATCGGTGTAATGGTCCACCACTACAGGATAGCTCAGACTCTCCACATAAACTGCCTCAAGGGTAAGGCAAGACAACTGATAAGTGATCAGCTGCACGCTCCTCCGAGTAAGTCTGTCCTATGCTGCAAAGTCTCTCTTCTCTCCAGTGAAGGTGAACATGGTCCCATCAGTGTGGACACTCCACACTTTGCACCTAATACAGTCAATCTGAGCATGGAATGTAGAAAACCATTCCATACCCAAGATGAAATCGTAAGGCCTCGACGCCACGATGAGGAGATCCCAGCTGATGATCTCATCACCTAGAGTAATCTCAGACTTCCGGCACTAATGTGTAATCATCGAGTCTACTCCTGTAGGAGTCTCTAGCATAAGGATCGAGCCAATGGCTTTGTTGGAATCTCCAATCTCCGAATGAGGGCAGTGGCAATGAAAGAGTGACTGAAACCTATGTCTATTAAAACTGTAGCTATGGTGGAGTAGACACAGACCGTACCTCGAATCATCTCCAGAGTGCCATGATCATATGTCTCAGCTACCTGGAGCTGAGCTCTCCCCAATCCACCTACTCCCTATGTTCGGGGTGGAGCTCAGGTTGTGTTGGTGGTAACACCTCGTAACGTCGTCCACCGCCAGCTTCACGACCACCTCCTCTGCCACATCTTCCTGCACCTTTTGGATCGCCTCGATCGAACCTCTGACTCTCCCTAGGAGGTCCCTCAACTGTCTGTTGATCATCTGAATGGTGGGTCAGACAGTCACGAGCCATGTGACCCTACCCACCGCATGTGAAACACTACATGCCCCCCGAATGATTGTCACTGTCTCGTGTTCCTTGCACAAATAAACCCATGTCCTAAGGTTGTCCACCAGATGGTCTGGTCCGCATGGACCTCTGCGACATTTGTCTGCTGCCAGATGCAGAAGACTCCGCTACATGATGCCCAGTGGTAGGTCTCGTTGGTGGTGACTGCTTAGAATGGAAAATCTCCACTAAGAGAGCTCGCTCCAAAACCCATGCCTGCATCGGGATGCTGAGGGCGATCATCGAAACCCTGATCTCTTTCCTGATCCCCAACTCGAAGGTCCGACAACAAAAGAATGGGTCCGACACCATTTCTATGGAGTAGCGCGAGAGGTTGGTGAACATCGCTATGTACTGAGCTACAATCCTATTTCCCTGCTGCAAATGAAGTACCTCCTATATCCACACGGCATGAAGAGTGGCTGGGAAAAAATCCACCCGAAACAGGCTCTCCAAGTCTTCCTAGAGTAGCGTCACCTATTCATGCACCTGGAGCATCGGGCTGCACCATCTGCCTGGTTCTTCCTGAAGGTGATTCCCAACATGGATCACCATAAGGTCTGTTGGTGTCCCTACCAGTCTAAAGACTCTCAGAATAGCCTCCATCCAATCCTCAACTGCCTGTGGGTCCGTCTCGCCCATATACCTGGGCGGCCTCTGGCGCTAGAACTCGTTTAATGTGTTCAGGTGGCGTGCACCCTCTACTTCTAGGGCTGGTGGCATCAGGGGCCCAAAGGGTAGTGGTACCGCTGGTGCCTCCACTGTGATAGGGCCCTGCACCGAGGCCTCATCTCTTGGTGGGCTGCCATCTCATACAAAGCCTGGAACCCTAGCTGGCTGCCTATGTGGAGGTATCCTGTAAAAAAAACAGGTGTGCCATGGTAAAAAAGTTATACCTTCTGAGCTGACTCAAAGAGATCACAAATAAACTCCTCAAAACACACAAGCAATCAGTGTTTTCATGCACTGAGTTAGAAATCAGAATTTAGGGTCTTGGTGTATGGATAGGTCAGCAACCATTCAAACACTTGACTCGTTGAACTTAAAACCACACCCAGTACCCTTAACACTATTTCTTCACAAAAAGAATTAGAGTCTTATGTTCTGCTGTATAACCGAATCCTCTGATACCAATTTTTCACAACCCATCCCCTAGGGCTCATGTCATGACAACCCCAAGCCCACCGTCCATAGGCCAGGGGCTGGTGACTAGCACCAAAGTCGTAATTCCCTAAATCTTGGAAAGCATTTCCTTTATAACTATAAACACATACAACAGAGAACACAACTGGATATGAAACTCTAATTAAAACTGTGTACAAGAAAGTGCTGAAAATTAAAGGGGCAGAAAATTCAATCCCTACTGTAATGTACATGGAACTAAAATAACAGGTACAACAGAAGAAAGGAAAAACCACTGTTGGATCATCCTCCGGGATTCCTATTTGAAGGGTAGGTGTAGATAGCCTCCCCAGCACTCCTCGTCTGTCCGTCTCCTTTGGGTACAGACTCGTCATGAGGTCCACCTCTGAGTATCGTCTAGTCCTGGTTCTGTCATCCTCAGTCAGCGTTGTCTGTCGTCTACATCCAACACAATGAGGTGCGGGTAAATTCTGTGCAGGGGTGAATATAACGACACTTAGTAGGGACCCTGAGACCCTCAAGGTCCCTCAAATCCATCAAGGATAAACCAAAAAGTATGAAATCAACAGGTAACCTCACTTAGGAATATTCCCATACATATACCTAAGTAATCAAGTAATCCATCTCAATCAAGAGGAAAACAAAAAGTTACTGACTCGGCTCACACAGGTATACAACTTTTGTAGGGAGATAGAGATGATTTGATGTAGCCATGGAATCATCTATTCTGTCAAACCCACACACGATCCGGGAACAAAAAATCAGAATTGTCGAACCCACATAGGATCCAGGAACAGTAAAAAGAGTTGTTGAACCCACATAGGATCCAGGAATAGTCGTCAGTGCTGTCTTACCCACACAGGATCCAAGAATAGTAATCGGATCTGTCGAAACCACACAGGATCCAGGAATATTTGCTGGTGCTGTCGAACCCACATAGGATCCAGGAACAGTATTCGGAGCTGTTGAACCCACACAGGATCCCAGGAAAGTCGTCAGTGCACAGCCATCCACAAGGTTCCGCATAAAGCATGCTTGATTCTAGGAGGGTCTGATCCTAAATCAAAGTTTCAATACATAAACATCCATTAATTGCAAATTTTATGTTTCCAAAAGATCCTTATTTCTATATGAAACCCAATGTGACAGACAGTGCGTCAATTGGATGCCCGGTCTGAGAGTTATTGGCATTTCCGTTCCGAGGGCCCAGTTGGATTTACGTTCGATCCAACACGGTCGTACCCCAACTATGTCCAAGCCTCGAGGGCGGTATACAAAAAGAACTGTCTTATTCAAAGGTTTTTGTCACCGTAGATGGTTCGTCAATCAGACACCTGTAGCTCATGTTACGGGCAAAAGAATAGAAACAAGTCGAACGTGTCTGGGTCCGGTGCGGCCCAGTCGGACCGACCCGGGTTTGGACAGGGGTCCGACCCGGTCCGTGGGTTTGACCCGGTCCGTAGGTCCGACCCAATCCATGGGTCCGACCTGGTCCGCGGGTCTGACCTGGTCCGCAGGTCCGACCCGGTCTGCGGGTCTGACCCGTTCCGCGGGGCCGACCCGGTCCGCGGGTCCGACCCCTTCCGCGGGTCCGACCCGGTCCGCAGATCCGACCCGGTTTTTGGGTCCCACCCGGTCCGCGGGTCCCACATAGTTCACGAGGGCAGCCCGGACCACACTGGGTCCAGCCCGTGCTAGGTCCAGCCCGCACTAGGTCTGGCTCGTGCGGCAGAAGGCCTATGCGGCTGACAGCCCACGTGGCTAGCGGCCAATGGGTTCCACCCTTTCCACGTCTAGGGGGTGGCTGTAGTCCTTGGTAATCCCGAACTACTTAGTCATTCGGGTGGGAGTCAAACCGGCACCACGGGGCACCGGTCCACATCACACGTGGTGAAGCAATGGGTCCCGCTCCTCTCGGCTGGCCGAGCGGCCAGCCACCTCCCGCGTGGTGTCGTTACGTCGCGCCACCTCCGTCGACCCGGTGGCTCGGGCCGCCGGTCTTCTTTGCAGCCAGCCTTGCACCGACCACCATGACAAGGGGCCGCTGCCCCCTTTCGCTCCACCATGTGGCGCGGTTGCTTCGCGCCTTCTCCGGATACCCATCGTCTCAGGCCACCGGTTTTCTTCTAGGCCATGCTTATGCTGACCGTTGTTGCACCGCTGCAGCCCATCTGCCATGGGTTACTCCTCTGGCAGCATGGTTGCGCTTCTGTAGTCACATGGTGACATTCATCGATTCCGTCCACCAGTGAACTTTCCGCGGTCCACCGGATGAGTTCGGTTGGCCCGATTCTCATTTCGGATGTAGCCACACACTACTCAGGACATTTCCTTGGATCTGAAATCATTTTTGATGAGAATCTCTCATCCTGGTCTCATGTCGCATTCAGCATCAAATTCCACAAAGAAGGAAGAGGGGTCTGGCCGTGTTGGTTCGGCCCGCACCCTCCGCGTTAGGGTGATATCATGCGGCTTAGAATTATAAACCTTGACTGGAAATGAAGAACATGCAACAATTAACAAATCTTTAATCCCTATCTTTGTTCGTTTATCATCGACGTTGCGCGATTGGGAGGACGTCGATTCGTTGTAGACAATCATTTCCTACGTCGAAGGAGGTTCTGAGGAAGGAAGTCGAAGTCGGGATTGAGGTAGACGTTCTTCGTCGGTTGGAGCATTTTTCGTTGGTGAAACCCATTCTTCATTGGGATCCTTCTCCGAAGTTCTCCCCTCTCCCATGTTCCACCCAAAAGACAAATGCCAAGCCACATAATAGATTAAGATAAATCTATTTTTTAATTGTTGGCACAAAAATTAAAAAAATATTCAAATTAATTAATTGATGTGCTCAATTAATTAATGGAAAGGATTTGGCACCATAAAGTGGGGAGCTAAAGAGGATTCTTCCCACTTAATGTGGAGTTCAAGTGGTTTTAACCTCGGGTGGTCGCCAACAAAATAAATATGAAGAGGAGGTTAGGTTCGAGTGGGCCCCACAACCATAACCTCTCATGGGAGGTTAAGGTGTGGTGGTCCCACATCCACCATTCATGTGGAGGTCATAACAAATGAAATAAAATAATACATGCACTTATTTTATTTTATTATTCCCGCATAAAACCCCAAAACTAACATTTATTCCTGACAATCTTTCATCGAGGTGAAAGTCTAATTAAGAAAATACCAGTGCTGCGAGTTCAATGATGCCCTAATATTTCAATTCCAAGCACCAGTTTAGAAGTTATAAAGAAACCCACTCGTACGTTTACTAAACATACCCAAAAAAACATCAGAAACTGATTTCGGGCACACCGGGCATCAGAATCACTCGCCGTCAATTTTTGCAGACTCGTAAAATTCCCATGTATTTAAGAAATAAAATTCCACAGAAATAATGGGTATTTACAACCTAGTCCCTAGAAATTTAACATCCAATATATAATAATTATGAAGAACTAAACTACACCATACATATTATGAATAATTTATCACATACTTGTAATATATGTAAAATATATTATTTGATAAAACTGATCCATTTAACATGACTATCCATTCCCTATTAATATTAAACAAACCATACATATTGAAATAATATTTCAGAATATAATATTTCATGTATTTACATAATGTGTAAATACATTAAATAAACTCAATCCCAATTATACTATATTGGAATAATAATAATTTATTAATTTATCATTGATTGATAACATGGACATAACTCAATCCTCTAGGGGCCCACCATTTCCAATATACATTTTTAGTTGAATATGGTATATTATTTAATAGGCTATTGTGTGTGACCCTATTAACCCATATATCGATAGAAATGAATAAAATCCACACACCAGGAGAGAAGTCTAAAAACCCATCAAGGCCCCTAAATAGATAAAAAGAAATTATAGAAACGACTACCCTATAAACACGTATTGTGTACTATATCCTTTTTGTATATAAATATAACAAAAAAAATGATGCAAACTTGTTCCATCACCCATTTCTTCAATATTTTTTTTATATATCCTGATGGATTTACCCTTCAAACTTCTTTAGACAATGAGTTATGTAGGTCCAACCATCTTGATAAAATAGTCCTGAGATATACAACTTCCTTAATGTGTAAGTGAAAAATTATTTCTTTACCACTAATCTAATGTAATATCACTAATGGAACACCAAAACCAAGCTACATATCCATGATTTTAATACCATGGATTTTTTCTTGCATTAATGTATGAGATAAATTTGTACACACTAGTATTGAACTCAATTCAGGAGACTAATACACATGTCCATATATAAGAACAACCAATGACACCCAGAACATTTGGTGTTCATATTGGTGGGTATGTCCACATGATATCACTACTATAGATCACCAAGTGTGAACATAATGAGAATATGTCTCAATGATTATATGACCCCATCACCTGAGAGTCAAACATCTACTATAAATAGTGAGTAAGATGTAACTAGACCATATGACCTTAGTTTAATATTGTTGTCATAGTGTCTTGTTCTTCTTATTATAGCCCATGATCTGCTATAATTTCTTGATATGATAATTAATATATGGAAATTATCATTAAATCATTAATATTAAAATATCTATAGTATAATGGTAAGTAAATATAATGTATATCAAACCTGTATACATGATATGGTAATAAATATTAATACGTTATGGGGTCTAGGAAACCCATTATTTCTACACTTCCACTTGCTCTAGAGCTATCATTCGTACTATACCTGTGAGATACACACATTATAAATATCATGCTTCTACTGAGTAATGAATTTAGCAACTTGTTCTGCGGAATTTTTTCCATGTGGCTACTCTTCTATATAAGACCTCATCTCCTTGAGTAAAACCTCTCAAGAGATGGTATCCTTTGAGTATATCACTTTTTTCTACTGTCATAAATTTACATCTTGGTTTGTAGGAATATCATAATTTACATTTTGATAAAACTTTACCAAATAGGTGAGATTCTATGAACTAGAAAAAATAATTACATCTAATTACTACTTCATATATTCTATAAAATCTACAACATACTCCGTATTTATAGATATGACTACCACTATATTTTATGAGAATTTCTCACTCAAAACCATATTATAACTAAATAAAAGTTCAAATTGAACAATGTTAGAATAGATTTTTTCCACCCATTACCATTATCGTTTTTTATCCACCTAAATGGTACATACCTTTTGTACATGTTGATGTATATTCAGATATTATGACTACATGGCTTGTAGTTCTCCTGTTTATAACTGATATCTCCATAACATAATATATATCCTATAAATATCTATTTTTTTATATATCATGGCACACATTACTGATCCACCACTAAATCTTATTTAACTCAATTCATCAATTAATCTCCTCATATCCCTTTTATTGTCTTACTTTGAGAGACTATTCCATGTTCCATTGTCAATAATTCATAACATGAATTCTCCCAACATTTATTTTCTAATAAAATATCATTATATGTATGACTGACTAAGTACATGTAGCCATTATATCAACCCTAGTAGATCTTTTTCCCTAGAACATGGGTTTCTAATTTATGTCAATCACTGGAGAATAACATTCATCCTACTCAAAACTAAATATAAGTCCAAATTTTTGTTCCATATGTGGCCAAAAAAAAATTCTTAGAAAACTATGGAACACATACTAAACTCTAGTATACAAATGGAAAAGATTTATTTCATATGAATGCTCTAAAATCTTGTTACCTACATTAATCTTAAACTGGATTTTAGTAACTTGAAACCTGTATTGGAATCCAATGGTGTCTTTATCCCTTTCTTTTTATGTCTTATTAACTCCTTTCACAAATGTTTATCTAGGCATGTAATTTCCAATTTAATGATCATAGAAGTTAGTAATGACAATTAAAATTCTAATGGATTTTGGCGTACCGAGTTGGTACTACCAATCGAGCCTTATTAGTACCACAATCATACCATTCATGTATCATATCATTTGAATACACACAACAGTATTCAATGTATAATACCCTTTTTACTTTGATACATGAAATGCATTATTTAACTTTAATTGATTGTCTAATGGTGATATAATTCTTCCTTGTATGGATTAATATTCACAATGACTAATGTATCACCTGTTGTGGTGTACTCAAAATGATTTCCATGTATATTAACCATCCTATACAATATGTGTCATGAGAACAATTCTATTCCACATGTACGTGTTGATTTATTTCCAATTCCAAAAAGTTTTGCATATTCAACATTGATTAAATCCATGTCAATATTTCTACCAATCTATCTAATAGAGATATAAAGTCTTATATATAAATGTGGATTATCACATGACTACCACTTTTCTATCTTAGGGATTTATGTAAAATCCAATGGAACATTTATGATAATAACCTTAGGTGCCCAATGTGTATAATATGATTCGTGTTAGTTTATTTCCTCACAAAAACATTGATTTCAATCACATGTTTTATGGAATAATGGATTTTCATCATAATATAACTCATATGATATCCATTTTTCATTTTTATTTTTCATATCAATTATGGAATATCATCATTATTTAAAAATAATGTCTTCGAATATAATTGATCTTATTTAAAACTGAAACATTGATACTAATTATGTCATTCATATTCTATATAAAATGTGCATTTATGAATTCCTCAATGCAAAATTTTGTTGATCAGTGTTAACATGTAATATTGGTCATCAATATTCCATATGAACATCAATGTTGTGATGTAGATAAGGTATTGTGTGTTTATGAATTACTCCAAGATACATTATCAAGATTGATGAATGATTGGTGAAGATATTCTCTAACATGTCAATCTGAAGAAACTAATATCTTCTAACTATTCTTATACATCACTTTCACATTCCTTAATAACTTAATGGAATATAATGGAGGATCATTACAACTATATTTCCTTTGGAATAGTTTTTTCACTTGTTGATCTAATTCCATAATCATTGTGACATAAATTTATTTCTAATGGTTCTTTTTTCAGAACAAAATATGTCAACAATCCAAAAGGTGTCTAGTTGTACCAAGCCTAAATACCATACTACATATATACAAGACATATACTTTTAGTTTTTCATGAAAAAGAATTATCTTTCCACAATTTTTTGAAAGTCTTATATTTTTATATTTATCACTTATTGCCTATGATTCAAGTACCACTAAACTATTTGATAACAAATAGACACGGATAAAAAAATTAATTCCTAAACATGTAATAATCTATTATTATGTTCATAGGGAATGAGAAATGAATGTTTTTCTTATACTCCACAACCTATTCTACTTGAATCATTCACTTGGAAAAAATAATTTATGGGTTTCTCGCTAATAACTTAGGAATCTCCCTTTCTCAGTTGATGGACAAACACATTACTTATAGTAATGTTTCTATACATACATGGTAATTGTATTTCAATAAACATATGTGAAAAGACATATTGTATTTAATTACAAAGAAACAATATAGAAACCACAATTTTATTTTTCTTGTATATACTAATGAATAAGAGAGTTATTTCTTATTTAATTTAGATAATTACGGTTTTAAACCCCCATAATTAATTTGAAAAATATGAAAAAATTATCTTCTTGTGTAATAACCTACCACTTTCCATTGAAGGATGGTTAAAGGTGTCATTAACATAAATTTTCATTAGAATTTTTTCATTTTTTTCCAATACATTCACTAGAATTAAAAAAGATAGATCATTCTTTGAAATACTTATTACATGGAGAACCATACCTAAAATGTCATGAACCGCCCTGATTTGACCCTTAACTTGTCACCCATGACAGCCCGTGAAATGTTCTGAGGGGCTTTCCAGATCCCCCCGGGATAGAAAAAAGAATCAAGGGCATCAATTTAGTGCACAAGGGAATGATCTCACCAAAATATAATGAATCAAACAAACAGTGGAAAGAAATGGACAGCTTAAAATTCATTTACATAAAAATTGAAATGAAAATTATTGGTTCAATAAACTGAAAGTACAACTAAAAAACAACTCAAATTACCAAACCTAATAACCAACTAACTCCATGTGACCCTTCTGGTCACTCACTAACATAATAATCACACATCTCTCAAGGTTATTGAACCCAAGATGAAACCTACACAGGGGATAAAAAAATAATAATTCTATAGGAATGAGTATTAAAACTCAATAGGTTAGCATAATATTCTATTTATAATTCACATCCTATAATATAAATGGAACATAAATTTCATGTTTTATATACAAGATTTGAATGTATATTTTTAAAATGAGGTTCCATGCTATAATAATCAGTATAAAAAAACATGAAAGTTTTATAAATGAGAAAACAAGTAAAATTTTTTTAATGATGTGCAACATCAAAGTGAAAATATTTTTCAAGACGACAGATTTAATGAATATAAAAATTGAAATAAAACATACAGGCTTTTGAATTTACCAACTAATCACACCAGATGCTGACAGTGAGTTCAAAATATCCAATGAGCACATGTCATGGGAACACACTTAGGAACTAGTTCAATGTGTGTGTAAGGTACCTTGTATCTCTGTGAAAGTAACCATAAAAAATCAGTTATTGTGCACACAATCCACTATTAGAGAGGATACCCATAACCTTGTGTTTCCGCAACATCATCATCATAATCATCATCATATTTTAGTTATTTTTTTAATTTTCAAACTTGCTATGTGAAACTGGGGAAAAACCCCATTGGATCACTAGAATACAAGTACAAGTCCACCCTCCTAGATACATATAGAATCCCGCCTTTTTATCACATAAACTTTCATTACATTTTACAAAACCGAGGATCTATAAGGATTACTGTCTTGGAAACCAGGAACTTAAAACATGAAAACATAAAAAATTCTTCTTAAACACTTGAAAGGCTTATACTCATGTTCATCCTAGGTTCATTACTTCATCTCATAACCTAGGGACATACATCAAAAGAAAAGGTGAGCAGAATTCCTAGAAAGGGAAATTAGAGAAACATTTTACATGTGAACTTGAGATACTTCAATAAGGTCATGAAAAGAACATTAAGGCATGAGAAAGAAATCATGAGACATATTATAATAAAAATAACATTTTTCATAACATGAATATGTGGTTACAACATTTAATATTGACAATCATTTCGTTTCACCAAGGTCCATCCCCAAGGTGTCATTAAAAATTACCAAGGTTATTCACCGAGGTATCAGTCTAAAAGGTCATCTCTAGAGATTAAGTCTTTACCCAATGCATTGGAGAGATATCAGGGAGCACCCTTGACATGTATTTATTATCATGTGAGTCACATATATCATCATCAATCATTTCATAAACAACCCATATAGAATAAAATAAATGGGTTTCATTTCATAATCATAACGTTTTAAAAAATTCTTTAAAGACATGATCTTTATGTCACTTTAAACCCACAGAAAGGGAAAGCGGGTTCCATGTATGTAAATACCAGAATTTAAAATAGAACAGTTTGGTATATATGTGAATACCAATATAGAAGAGAGAGCTCTGAGTATTCACTTAATAAAATAAAAGAACTTTAGAAAAAGAGAGAGACATTTTGAGATGAAAATTCTACAGCATAACGGCTATGTTACAAGGTTTTAGAAAACATTGAAAAGAGAGGGTACATTGGTCAAACATTCATAAATGACCCATAAAATAGTAGAGGGATAGAATATAAGGGATTTAAGAACATGGTAATGAAATTTTAAAATATTCCATATGAAATGAAGAACATGAAAGGAAGACAAAAATAAGATTTCTCTTACGAATATTTGGCAGCCTAACGGCGTCACATAAACTTCAACCAAAAATGAATTGATGAGATCAAATAGGGTCTCTCATCATATGAACATAAAATATCAGTATGATATTTATAGAGATCATACCCCACCATAATAAAAAGGATCTTTCAAGACTTGACATGGAATTAGAACTTTGAAAAAAGAGAACGGTGAAAGAACCACTTAAAAATTCGGCAGCCTAACGGTGTCACATAAAACATCAAAATACTGAATTGAAGAGATAAAATGGGGTCTCTCAAAATATGATCATCAAGGATCAGTATGATAGATATAGAGATCATACCCCAACATAATAAAAAGGAACTTGAAATACTTGAAATGAAAGTAGAACTTGAAAACGAGAAGGGTGAAAGAATCCGTTACAAAAATTTCGGAAACCAAACGGTGCCACTTAAACATTCATAAAACAAAATAATGAGAGTAAGAGGGGATATCTCATTATATGAACATGAAAAGTGAAGTATGAAAAATATAAAAGAACATCCTTTAACATAAGAACATGGAGCATAAAAGAAATGACATAAAAGAGATTAATTGAAAAGAAAGAGAGAGGTTGGATCCCTTACCTTAAAACATAACTCTTAAAACTAAAAGGATGGGACCTTGAGGGATTAGGGGGCACCTTGGGAGGACTTATTGGTAGGTAATGATACCATAGCTTCATTGGGGAAGATTTGGGAGTTGAAAGGATGATAGGATTGCTTGGTATTTATATGGAAAGTGAGGGGACAAGGCATTAATAGCCAAGGGACACCTCATTGGTGGTTTTGGAAAAACCATGGGCTTGCCCATGGTATTTTCCCATGGTATTGGCCACTTGGGACACCTCATACAATAATTCATCCCCATTAGTCAACCATCACTTAAAATATCTCATGGAATCATCATGACATTGTTATGATGTCATTAAACCTACTGAAACCCTAATACTGTATTTTTACTATTCACTGAAAATTCAACTTTCTCAGAAAAATCCCAAAATTTCACATTAACCAAATATCAATGATCTAATTTCAAAAATGAACTCCATTTTATAAAAATGGTTTTCTAAATATTTATAATTTAATTTTTAAATACATACACTATTCACCAAAAATTCATTTTTTTAGAAAAAACCCCAAAATATTCCTTAATATAATATCGATGCTCTGAGTTAAAAAATGAAATCCATTTTATAAAAATAATTTTTTAAATATTTTTAATTTAATTTTTAATTAAAATACCCTATTCACCCGAAAAAACTAATATTTGAATAATAATTTATGAAACTGTTATTTAACCATTTTATTGAATCACATTACTTAATCAAGATGCCTAGATTATATTAATACTTTCTTTAAGTGAGATTACTAGTCCATTTGGACACATTACTAATCCTAATCATAAAATCACTATTTATAAATTACTATTCATCAAAAATAAAGTTGATCTTATTAGACTCTAAATTTCATACGGAACATAATTGTAGAAGACCATTTTTTGAAAATCATTACACATTTTTAATTATTTAATGTTTTCCTAAACATTTTTAAAATATCCTTTTTCTAAAATTCATCAAAAATATGCATACTATATTTATCCGAACATTTGAAAATTCATAAACTTCATCATAAGAAGAAATAAAAAATTTTATTTAAAACAAAGGGTTACACAAGGTAGTTACGATCTCCTCACATAGCCCTTTATCACACCAGCATATGACCTAAGTGTAAGGTGTGCTAAGGTGAGAGAATATGAGGGAGACTCGGCCAACATTGCACAAGTAGTAATTTCTATCAGTTTGAACTTCTCAAGAACGCTATTCAGTTATAGCTTCACATGATGAAGTTCAAATTTTGGTTTGGTCGAAAGCAAAGCCCATTGGTGCTACCTCCTTCCCAAGTTATGTTAGATGGGCTTCGATCGGTCCAAGACTACTGGGTGAGGCCATCGAATCTTCTTTATATATTAATTAACCAAGATTACTTGTATTTAGAGACAATAATCAAAACTTTTAGTTTCCAGTGGTCATATTGACTAATGTTCATATAATAGTCCAAACCTGAGGGTCTAATTTTTATTATACTCATGCTATAAAATGAAACAGTTTTGTTGAATAAAATAACTCACAAAATTAGGAAACAAGATTTATTCAATATTTCGGGTCGTTACAATCTTCCCCCCTTAAGAAATTTCATCCTCACAATTTTTAAAATTTTGTTTTGAAATTTCATTGAAAGTCCCACATCGGAAAAAGATTCAGTAACACTATTACTTTAAAAGAAAGAAAGGGAAGTACAAAGGTCACCCGAGTTAACCCATACTAGGATTCCATGGAGGAAAACATGGATATGGAAGAAAAAAATAAAGGTTCATGTTCTGGGGGAGAGTGATAGAAAACATGATTAGGAGAAAGTTGACCACAAGAAAATCCCAAACTTATGATGTGTGTAAACGGTCTTTGATTACCTAGTAAGAAACATAAACCAAAAAATATTTGTTTTACGTTTCTTTTCATAATTTTGATGAATTCATTTACTACATAGAACAAAAACATAAGGAAATATACCTACCTTCCTGTAGAGTTTCATCCTTTAATAAGTTTCTACCAAAACTAATCTTTTCTCCAAACGATGAGCATTCAAAACTACTTGGTCTCATCAAAACACAAGAATCATCTTCTACAGAATCACATAATCCACAAAAGATTAACTATCTATTTCTTCTATCTTTAAAGATTATCCGAAAAACAGAAAGGGTAAGGTAAAACAACTCTTCAAAAAGAAAGAATCCTATAGGAATGGAAACTACTTTTAAATCTTCAAAGATCCATGGTACTACCCAAATTTCATCATAGACCATTCCATAAATAACTGTCCTTAAAAATTCCTCAAAATAAACCAAACTAAGACTGAAACCCAAATACAGGGAGGATTTGATAACATAGTCTTCCAAAATAAACTTCATTGTTCATCTCCAAACAACATCAACCACTCCTAACATCTTATAACAATAGTAGCTAACCTAAACATATTTTCCCCTAGATAGGTTAATAATTTCCATAAGTAACCTAAATTACTATAAGTCCACCTTAAATTCATCGATTCATCAAAATATAAGTCAACCTTTACTCCTCAAAGAAAGTACTGTAGTAATTAATTTACCTCGATCAAATATGGTTCCCAGAATAGTGAACGTCTTCTAAAATAATAATCATTTTTTTAATCCCTTAATCATCTCTATCATATTAATATGGGAATCATCACATTTCCTATCACATTGGTTGTTGGGACATGTTCTTCCATTTCCCGCTATTAACTACAAAAAGAATGTACAATTAGGGGCTTGAATACTTAGCCAATAATCATTAAAAGGAAACATTAAGCATAGAAGGATAAAGTTGTAGAAGGAAAGTATACCCTAACTTGTGATCCCCTAGGTTCCAATATAGGTTATCCATGATCATATATTCTTATGTGAATATTTATTTTATTTTATCTTTGTTCCTTTAAAAATGGTCCATACTAAGCTTATGAATTTACCAAAGCATATCCCCCGAGAGTGTCGTAACCAAGAGTGCAGCAATGCCCATTGTCGTGTACCAGTTCCCGTTTGATTCTAGATCAAAGCGGTGTTTTCAGGTTTTACCCTTATTTACATTTGTGCCAGAGCCACCTCTACCTGCTCGTATCCAGACAGGGATGTATTTTCTTGGCAACCCATTACTCAATACTCACCAAAATACTAGGAAGATTTCCTATATATAAACTTTTCTATCGGATTATTCCTAAATTTTTCATATCCTAATTTCCACAAATTACTAAACCATCCTTTGATACCAACTATAGTATCCCACCTTTTATCACATAAACTTTCATTACATTTTACAAAAATGAGGATCTTTAAGGTATAGTGTCTTGGAAACCATAAACTTAAAACATGAAAACATAAAACATTCTTCTTAAACACTTGAAAGGTTTCTCCTCATGTTCATCCTAGGTTCATTACTATATCTCATATCCTGGGGACATACATCGAAATAAAGGGTGAGCAGAAGGCCCAGTAAGGGAAACAAGAGAATCATTTTACATGTGAACTTGACATACTTCAATAAGGTCATGAAAAGAACTTTAAGGCATGAGAAAGAAATCATGAGATATATCATAATAAAAATAACATTTTTCTTAACTTAAAGATGTGGATACAACATTTAATATTGACAATCATTTCGTTTCACCAAACTCCATCCCCAAGGTGTCATTAAAAATTACCAAGGTTATTCTCCAAGGTATCAGTCTAAAAGGTCATCTCTAGAGATTAAGTCTTTACCCAATGCATTGGAGCGCTATCAGGGAACACTCTTGACATTTCTTTATTATCATGTGAGACACATATATCATCATCAATAATTTCATAAAAAACCCATATATCCTAAAATAAATGGGTTTCGTTTCATAATCATAACGTTTTAAAAACTTCTTTTAAGATATGTTCTTTATGTCACTTTAAACCCACGGAAAGGGAAAGAGGGTTTCATGTATGTAAATCCCAGAATTTAAAATAGAAAATTTTGGTATATATTTGAATACCCATATAGAAGAGAGAGCATTGTGTATTCACTTAATAAAATAAAAGAACTTTAGAAAAAGAGAGAGACATTTTGAGATGAAAATTCTGTAGCATAACGGCTATGTTACAGGGTTTTAGAAAACATTGAAAAGAGAGGGTACATGGGTCAAATATTCATAAATGACCCATAAAAAAGTAGAGAGATAGAATATAAGGGATTTAAGAACATGGTAATGAAATTTGAAAATAGACCACATGAAATGAAGAACATGAAAGGAAGACAAAAAATAAGATTTCTCTTATGAAAATTCGGCAGCCTAACGGCGTCACATAAACTTCAACCAAAAATGAATTGATAATATCAAATAGGGTATCTCATCATATGAACATATTAGATCAGTATTATTGATATAGAGATCATACCACAAAATAATATAAAGGAACTTGCAATACTTGACATGGAATTAGAACTTTGAAAAAGGAGAAAGTTGAAAGAACCACTTAAAAATTCGGCAGCCTAACGGCGTCACATAAAACTTCAAAATACTGAATTGAAGAGATCAAATGGGGTATCTCATCATATGATCATAAAATATCAGTATTATAGATATAGATATCATACCCCAACATAATAAAAAGGAACTTGAAAGACTTGACATGAATGTAGAACTTGAAAACAAGAAGGGTGAAAGAATCCGTTAAAACAATTTCGACAGCCTAACGGCGCCACTTAAACATTCATAAAACGAAATAATGAGAGTAAGAGGGGATCTTTAATTATATGAACATGAAAAGGAAAGTATGAGGAATATAAAAGAACATCCTTTTACATAAGAACATGGAGCATAAAAGAAATGACATAAAAGAGATTACTTGAAAAGAAAGAGAGAGGTCAGATCCCTTACCTTATAACGTAACTCTTAAAACTCAAAGGTTGGGACCTTGAGGGCTTGGGGGCACCTTGGGAGGACTTTTTGGGAGGTAATGATACCAGTGCTTCGTTGGGGGAGAGTTGGGAGTTGAAATGACGACATGATTGCTTGGTATTTATAGGGAAAGTGAGGGGACAGGGCATTAATGTCCAAGGGACACCTCATTGGTGGTTTTTGCAAAACCATGGGCTTGCCCATGGTATTTTCCCATGGTATTGGACACTTGGGACACCTCATACAATAATTCATCCCCTTTAGTCGACCATCCCTTAAAATATCTCATGGAATTATCATGACATAGTTATGATGTCATTAAACTTACTGAAACCCTAAAACTGTATTTTTACTATTCACTGAAAATTCAACTTTCTCAAAAAAATCCCAAAATTTCACATTAACCAAATATCAATGCTCTGATTTCAAAAATGAACTCTATTTTATAAATATAATTTTCTAAATATTTATAATTTAATTTTTAAATAAATACACTATTCAACGAAAATTCATTTTTTCTGAAAAAAACCCCAAAAATTACCTTAACATAATATCGATGCTCTGAGTTCAAAAATCAAATCCATTTTATAAAAATAATTTTTTAAATAATTTTAATTTAATTTTTAATTAAAAACACTATTCACCCGAAAAAACTAATACTTGAATAATAATTCATGAAAATGTTATTTAACCCTTTTATTCAATCACATTACTTAATCAAGGTGCCTAGATTATATTAATACATTCTTTAAGTGAGATTACTAATCCATTTAGACACATTACTAATCCTAATCATAAAATCACTATTCATAATTTACTATTCATCAAAAATCATGTTAATCTTATTATACTCTAAATTTCGTACTGAACATAATTGTAGAAGACAATTTTTTAAAAATCATTACACATTTTTAATTATTTAAGTTTTATCTAAACATTTTTAAAATATACATTTTCTAAAATTCATCAAAAATATGCATACTATATTAATCCAGACATTTGAAAATTCATAAACATCATCATAAGAAGAAATCAAAATTTTTGTTTAAAACAAAGGGTTACACAAGGCAGTTACGATCTTTTTACATAGCCCCTTATCACACCAGCATAGAACCTAAGTGTAAGGTGTGCTATGGTGAGAGAATCTGAGGGCGACTCGGCCAACATTGCACGAGTAGTAATTTCTATCAGTTTGAACTTCTCGTGAAGGCGGTTCAGTCCTAGCTTCACATGATGAAGTTTGGCTTGGGTTTGGTCTAAAGCAAAGCCCAGTGGTGCTACCTCCTTCCCAAGTTCTGTTAGATGGGCTTCGATCGGTCCAAGACTACTAGGTGAGGCCATCGAATCTTCTTTCTATATTAATTAACCAATATTACTTGTATTTAGAGACAATAATCAAAACGTTTAGTTTCCAATGGTCATATTGACCAATGGTCATATAATAGTCAAAACCCAACAGTCTCATTTTAATTATACTCATGCTATCAAATGAAACAGTTTTGTTGAATAAAATAACACACAAAATTAGGAAACAAGATTTATTCAAAATTTCAGGTCGTTAAAATACATGGGTTTCCCTCTTGTGCGAAAATAACTTCAATAAGAGTGGAAGTTTAATATTCACGTGAAAATACCACTTCCACATTACACACACAGCAAATAGACCACACAAATGTCACACATTTCATTCATAGATCAATAAACCACCTAAATTTATATAAAACAATTTGAAGAAGTATAACGTGACCTTGCGCAAAAAATCCATTTATAAATTCTCTTTCAAGTGGAAAATCCCAAAAAATACCATATCAACCCTGATTTTTTACATCCCCAAAACCATTTAACAAATAAATTTTAATGGACCTTAAAATATCCCCAAAATATATAACAATTAATACACATGGAAACCATTTTTAGAAGGAAAAAAATGACAAACATGCCTTTAAGACATTCTCAAAAGAAACATTTGAAAAATGTATGAATTTAACATTTATTAAGGAGGATTATACAAAAAATTTACAGCATAAAAAAACATTCATGAATCCCTTAAAACATTCAGGTTACATATTCAAAACATAACTATTTTCATAAGGATGTGAAAGGGTCATTTTCCAGTAACTCAGGCCAAAACATGTTGTAAGCCAAATCCCATTTGTTTGTAAAAACAAATTCAGAATTTAAAGCCATAGAACATCCCAAAAATACCATTTTAATTCTTCTAATTCATTTATAAATCCAGACAAATATTTTTTAAATCGCACTTAAAACATAAATTCTAACTGGGCAATTTACCAAACACATGAAATGAACTTTTAAACAAAAACAAATTATTTTAAGCACATGACAAGGAAGAAAACACCAATTTCTTGCCATATTTTATAGAAGAGACTGGAATGTGTTAAAAATACCATAAACTAGGTTCTAAACCTCACAAAATAGGTGAAAAAGATAACAGATCATTTAAACAAACACTTGGTGTGCACTTTTATGAAGAAACAACACTACCTTTCACAAAACAAGGCTTAAACAGCCATTTTGCACACCAAGAAAATTATCCAAAGGGTGAAAAAAATATTAAACATATATTTCATGTGATAAAAATAATAAATTGATGAAACATAAATTATAATGACATGTTCATAGGATATCCTACCTCAAATCCATTGGTAATAGAAATGCACACCCGATATCACCATCTGAGGGTTTATAAACCCTAAACCCATGAAGAAATGCCCCAAATAAACAAAAACCCCATCAAAAAACATGGGATAATAGAACCACATGTAGGGAATGACTATAGGTGAATATAAAACCAATAAATAATGAAACTTGGAGTATGATGAAGGTGAAAGGAGAAGAAATATCACCCTGGAAACTAGAAAACTCTTTGTATTCCCTTAGATATACATCCATATAAGAAAGGGAATGGATTGAAACATCTTGGTGGAACTGATAAGGTATAGAAGAATCATGTAAATAATATTTTAGGAACAAATTGTATGAATTGAATGATTTATGAATGATACAAATTACTTTTGGAAAATCTGAAATATTTGAGAAGTATTGAGATGTTTTCGCCAAATCTGCGAATAATAGGAACTCTAAAGAGGGACAATGGAACATGGGGATGCTCCTAGTTATCATGGTCTTGAGTGGGATTATAAATCACTGAAAAATATTAATAAATGAAAAATATTTAAAAGAAACCAATTATTTTTTTTAAACTAGAAATGGGGGCACGGGCTGGCCCAATACCTTAATAAGTAACCCAAATTCACCCTGATTATGAATTCTTGAGGGGTCCAAAAGGATATGGTGGACTGAATATGTCTGGGTATGAAATGTAGGATGTTTAATGAGTTTAAAATGTTGAAAATAATAGTTATAAGAGAAAACATTTTGGTTTTTAAATCTGGAAATGGGATCACGGTTGGACCAAATCAAGAAGTAACCACCCTTTCTCCAAAAACTCACAATCAAGAAATAGAGAACCCATAGTAGGATGGTTAGCCATATATGGAAGTTTAAAAATCAAAATTAATCTCATCCAACACCCATGAAAATGATCATCACCTTCAGTGAGCCGAATCAAAACCAATTAATAAAAAGAAAATAGAAAAACTATGTGTGACAATTCTCCCCACCAATAATGATTTCTGCACCCAGAAAGCCATATCACATCATAGCTACTTGAACAACACCTAAGTATTCTATATCAAGTTTATCCATACTATGAATCCAAGTAAATATCATTCACCATAAATAGAACTTTATCCACTTTCCCAAACAAAACACCAACTCACAACCACTTTGTGAAAATCTATAGAAAGGTCAAGCCACCACCTCTACATCCCATCTAAGAACCAGATTGTTGGGACTTCTCCCAATGAACCCAACTCTCACCCAAACCAATGTTAACTCATGAAAGATAATGACTTGGGGGGAAGACTACCCACCATTAAATCAGAACTACCATCAAAGACATCCATTAAGGAATGATCATCATGACTTAGTTGGTCTCCCCACCACTAGAGACAAACTAGAAATTATCACAAATTGAATTCAACATGAACTATAATTGGTACTCACCCATACAGGCCCACCAAAACTCTCCCAGAATAACCTACAAATCCATGTTAAGAGGGTTACAAAATGAACATCTAATCCACCCACTCTTGAACAGAGAGGACAAGAATTGGTCCAAAACTTTCTGCATGGATCCAGCCCCCCACTACTTGGGGAGGGTAGGGAAGGGTACCAAATCATTATTCCCCTGAAACCACAAATGAAAAATAGGATCTACCCAACATTATACACCTAAGAACAAGTAACACAAATACTACACATGATTTACACAGGTCGTCCACACATGGCCATTGATCAGAAACCTACATCCGTGAAGGAATAACCATAGACACTGTGTAAGGGGTAAGTCCAGCATGCTCGTTGTGACAAGTGGAAAATCACAGTGGCAAGGCACCACAATATAGATAAAGAAAAAAACTTGCCACAATGGTGGAGGTAAGAGCCTAATCGAGCTCCCCTTACCTCTAGAAATTTTTTGACTGTGTGAAATGCTTTACTCTTAGGCCTATGACTGGAACCCTGATGTTTGAAACATCTGTTGCACCGCATTCAAGAGCTACAAATCAAATTCTCTCGTGAAATGCACTAGCTCAAAAAAACACCAATACCCAATAGAGACAGAGGGATATAAACCGCCATTCTAGCTTATATATAATGGGGATTGAAATGAACAAGGAAAATGGTAAAACACACCAAGAATCACGAAACACAACTGTTATAACCGAGAGAATCATCATAACAAGAAGGCACTATAAATTGATCCCAAAGAGATCTCTATTTCCAAAAACTGGATGAGGAATTATTTGAAGAAGTGCATCTTTCTTGTGATACATGAGAATGAATCATTGGGTTTATCAACTAGAAATTTTCCAAAAAGAGATCTATTTAGGGCCACATCACAACATCCAACTTATCTTTAGAAACCCACTGAACATTACTCCATAATCGAGCCACCAACAAGATCCCATCTCAAGACACAACTACATTATGACTTTCAAATCACAAGGAATCATACTGAATAAACAACTCTTATAACAGTTAGACAAAAACTAGCCACATAACCATCGGTTTAGAAACAAATTCCATAATATTTGAGCTAAAAATCTTTTGAATAACAAACTAACATGGTGGATTTCCAAATTCACTAATGGTGTTTCATCATGTCTCACTCACATGCACATTTCTATACCACCCTAAGCAACCAACCACCATTCCATATAGTCCATCCTTCAAGATATTAATAAAAACATGAATGTGAGCACCCATGAAAAAACATAAGGCTAAAACTAAACAACATCATTCCAAAAATTATGTACCTTCCAAAGGAACACTAACAACAAAGTCAAAAAACCTTTTCCAATTTCACAAAACAACGAACACTTCATCAAGATCCATTGGATTAAAAACTAACACCTTTTAATTTTTAACAACTTTTAAAACAGCTTAGAAACTCTAAAAAACTCCTTACAATTTTCTATAATTCAGAAAGATATATTTTCATAATATGATGGCCATTGAGACCAATACACTTTCTATGAAAAGAAAAACTGCTCAAAACAAATTTCCAAAACCAATTTAGTATATTCAAATACTTTTCAACATCGCAAAACACCCCAATAAAAACAAATATTCACAATCACATTAAAATGATTCACAATTTCAAAACATTTTATTTCAACAACCACAAGTTTAGAGTAGGGATAATCCAATCCTGTTAAATCATTTCCACTTCTTCTTAAAAATTTATTTAAAAACATTCTCTTCCAAAACCATTATTACATTTATTTTTTGAAAACCCATTTTTTACTATTCAAAATCCAATCCTTCCTTTAAACCCCACATAGAAAATTCTCAAAATATGATATTCAAAACAAAAATTTAGAATACAAAATGTTCTAAGAGACCAACCAAAGGGAACTAGTGTCAGGGGGTGACGTGACCATATGGTTGGCGGTCATATGTCAATCACAACAAAAACACAAAGAGACATATTAAGACCAAGATCGGGCCCCACATGGATTTCCAGGCCTTGAGAGCTAATGGAGGCCATTAGTCAAACTCCCGATGACATATCCCAACACTAAATAATCAACAAGGACAAAGGACACTAATAAAACCAGACTTCACATGGATTCCCGAGGATCAGAATGAGTGAGAGTTCACGAAGAACTTCCTTCATTTACCCCTCAAGTCCCAAAAATCCTACTCCATCTACCCTAATATCCCCTACTAGCAGGTTCACTATAAAAGAACAGTTTCTAAGGATCTGACCTCATCTGATACCATTTCTTCGTGAATTGACCTAGGTCGACCCAGAACTGGTCACCCAGGCCAGCCCGCAACAAGCCCCAAGAGGTGTTCCCAATCCTCTTGGGATGGAAAAATACACCAAGGGAATCTATAGAGTACACAAGGTAATGATTTTACCCCAATATATTCAATCAAACAAACATTTGAGAGAAATTGATTTCCCAAAATACATTTACAAAACAAATGAACTGAACAATATTGGTAAAAGAAACTAATAGTAAAACTAAACAAACAACTCAAATGACCAAATATGATAACCAACTAACTACAGTGGCCTTGCAGGTCACTCTCCAACACAATTATCAAACATCTCCCAAGGCGATCTAACTCATGCTGAAACCTGCACAGGTGATACAAACAGAAGAATATTAGAGGTGTGGGTATTAGAACACAGTATGTTTTCCCGATATTCTATTACAATTGTAATTCCATTGAAATAAAAGAAAAATCAATTTCAGGTTTTAAATACAAGATATAAAAGTATTTTTTTACAAATAATGTTCCATGCTATAATAATTATCAGAAAAAAACTTGCATGTTTTATAAACAAGAATGCTATTAACAATTTTTCAACGAGGTGAAACATCAAAATGTAAAGACTTTTTAAGAGGGCTAGTATAAATAAGTTAAAAATATAAATAAAACACACATGATATTGAATTTACCATCCAAGCACACTATATACCAACACTGAGTACAGAATAGCCAATGTTCACAAGTATTGGGAACACCCCAAAGCACTAGTTCGTTGTGGGTCTAAGGAACCTCGTATCTCGGCGAAAGTAACCATCCCAATATCTATTCTCAATAACATGAGCCACTAGTAGGCAGAATAACAATAAACAAGTGGTTCCCCAACATTATCATCTTAATCATAATCATAGTATAGTTATTCTTTTCATCTTCAAAATTGCTACATGAAACTGGGTCCAACAACTATGGGATCTCTAGCATAGTAGTACATGTCCACCCACCTAGATACTTGGGTTTCCATCTTTTGCTCAAACAAGTTATAAAATCCAAGAAATATATTTTTTATATGAAAATACCACATCCACATTACACACATACAAAACAACCCACACACATGTCACTCATTTCTTTCACAGATCAATAAACAACCTAAATTTTCATAATACAATTTCAAGAAGTATAACGACACCATGCACATAAAATCCATTCATAAATAATATTTTAAGGGAAACCCCTTAAATATCATCTCAACCTAGATTTTTTCCACACAAAAAACATTTAATAAGTAAATATTAATGGACTATAAAATGGCCCCAATAGATAGAACATTAAATGCACATGGAAACCATTTTTACAAGAAACAAAATCCCAAACATTCCATTAAGGATTTCTCAAAACTACCATTTTAAAATTGTATGAATTTCACTAATATTATGTAGGTTTATACACACCATTTTAAGTAGCCAAAAAATATCATAAATCACTTAAAACACTCATGTTACATATTCAAAACACAACCGTTTTCATAAGGCTTTGAAACAGTCAATTTTCTGGGAACTCAGGCCAAAACATGTTGTAAACCAAAACCCATTAGTTTGTAAAAATAAATAAACATTGTAAATACATAGAAGGAACCAAAAATACCATTTTCTTATTCTTCCATTGAATTTATAAATCTAAAGAAAATTATTTTTGAATCACACATAACACATAAAATCTAACTAGGCAATTTACCAAACACATGACATGAACTTTTAAACAAAACAATTCATTTTAACCACATGACAAGGATTAAAACACTAATTACAGGCCATATTTTATTCGAGATACTAAAATATATTCAAGATAACATAAACCAGGTTCTAAACCTCAAAAACCAGGAGAAAATGATAACAGAACACTTAAACAATCACATGGTGTGAACATTTATGATAAAACAACACTAACTTTCACAAAACTAGGATTAAACTACCATTTTTCTGTCATGACCCGTCCTCAGGGCCCGTGCCGTGACTACCCCAAGCCCGCCTTCCATAGGCCAGGGGCAGGCGACTAGCACCAAGGCGTAAATCCCGGTAAAAATGGAAGGCATTGCCTTTGTAAATTAAACAAGCACCTCAGAGTAAACAACCAGAAAAGTAAACACTACGTAAAAAGCTAGTACAACAGTAAGTGTGGAAAAGTAAATGGGCCAGTATACAAACTTAAACTGAAAGTAAAGTACAACTCAAAAGGGGAAACAGCAACTGAAAAGTAAAAGCTGCTACGCCGAGCTGTCCACTGGAAATCCCACCTGAAGGGTGGGTACATATAGCTCCACTGCTCCTCGGGTCCCGCCGTCCGCTCTGATTACGTCCCCCCTAGTGGTCCACCTCCAGGTACCATCCTACTCTGCAAGCCTCAACCACGATCAACGATGTCCGTCGTCTACAACCAACACAACGTAGTGCGGGCATAGCCTGTGCAGGGGTGAGTATAAGCTACTCAGTAGGGACGACGAGACCCCTTAAGGTCTCCCAAAATCCACAAAGGATAAACGACAAAGGAAAGATACAATCACGAAGTATCAACCGAAACTGCTTAGGTATATGCCCATACATATACCTAAGTCATCAATTCCAATACGCTCCAACCTCTGAGCCCAAGTACAACTCAGTCCACACAGGAAAGTATACGTATTCCACACAGGAAAGCAAAACGCAATCCACACAGGATAGCACAACACAATCCACACAGGAAGGTAAACAGGGTTCAGCTCACACATGTATACTTCTTCAGAAGATGATAGAGATGATCACTGATCAATCTAAGTAGTCGGACCCACAAAGGATCGATAGGTACCAACCCCCGCAATGACCCACACAGGATCGGTAGGAAACTAACCCCCGCAAAGACCCACACAGGATCGGGCCCACACAGGACCTGTAGGCGCTGGCTCACACAGAACCGTTGAGCGCTGACCCACACAGGATCGGATCCACACAGGATCAGTAGCACTGATCCACGTAGGATTGCTGAGTGCAGTAGTCGTCGTCGTCGAATCCACTGAGGATCTCTGCACAGTCGTCGTCGCAGTCACTGTAGCAAACGTAGCCAGCACTAGGGTTTACGCACACAACAAGCTCCTTCAGGAGGGTCCACTTCACGAGACGAGATGCTGATACATCAACTGTCACATAGTCCAGAGTTTATGTATCCAAAAGTTCCGTATCACCAACAGGAACTCAACGCAACAGACGGCGCGTCAATCGGACGCCCGGTCTGAGAGTTATTGGCTTTTTTGTCCCAGGGGCCCGGTTGGTTTTTAAGGCAAAACCAACCCGACTGTACTCCACCTACATCCAAATCTCGGGCGGAGTATACCAAAAGATCTGTCTCACTAAGAGGAACTCAACAAAGTTGACGACACATCAATCGGACGTCCGTAGCTCAAGATAAGAGTGTTTCCGCTCCGAGGGCCCGGTTGGTTTCATGTATGAACCAACTCGGCCGAACTCAAAGTATTCCGAAACCTTGAGTGCGATATACCGAAACGACCGTCTCGATCCAAGGATCACATATCCTCTGACGGCGCATCGTTTGGAGGTCTGTAGCCAGAGTTATGGGCATTTGAACACAAACAGTCCGATAACGGGGGTTTCGGGCCCGGATCGACCCGGCCCGAGACCCCCCCCCCCCCCCCGGCTGGCCCGAACCGGGTCGACCCGCCCCGAACAGGGTCGACCCAGCCTGGTACGGCCTGGCCCGGCTGGGCGCGGCCCGGCCCGGCTCGGCGCCGTTCCGGCTAGACGCAGCGCGCCCACCGCGCTGCTAGCTCGGCCGTTGGAAAAACGGGGGGGCGCCTGCCCCCCTTGTGTAACCCCCCCCCCTCATTATGGGGGGTCGTTGATGCTGGCCGGGGGAATTTAATTCCCCGAGCTTTCCCTTTTACGGCCGGCCCCCTTCTCAATGGGACCGGCGGTGGCCGTTCCCCTTCCAACTCCGACACCGGTGGCCCAGCTGTCCGCCAGTCACCATGCTCCGCCGCGGCCTGGAACCGGCCGCGGCTCTTGTCGTCGAGCGCGGTGGGCTGGCACCGCGCCCCTCCTCCGTGGCTCCGCTCCGGTCGCGGCGCCTTCGACTTCGTTCGACGCAGCGCGACGGCGTCGCGTTCTTGTTCGACTTCTCGGCGTGGCGCGACGGCGTCGCGTAAAACTTGTCGAGTGATTCTCGCGTGGTGAGACGACACCACTCCATCCTGTTCCATTCACAAGGAAACAATCATGAACATAGGAGGGGGTTAATCCATGTTTGTGCGGTCCGACCCCCTGTCTTTATACGATAACATTTAGTCGATTAACCAAGAAGTTCAACATGCTAGAATCAAGAACAGAATTGATTTTATAAAATAACAATAATCCCCTACCTCGGTTCAGGAACGGTGTTCGTCAACGAGCCGCAGAAGACGAGCGTCGCGGAGGTCGGGTGTCGCGGGAGAACATCGACATCACGAATCATGGATTCGAAGTCGTTGACGGCGATTCCATCATGGAAAACCGTCACAGAAGAGACGACGCGGAAGAAGAACGTTGCGTCTTGGATACGGCATCGCGGAAGAACCATGTTCTTCGGCGAAAAAGTTCTTCATTGAAGACTGGTGTTCTTCGCGTTCTTCGTCGAGGATGAAGAAGATGAAGAAGAAGAAGATGTTTTGCCAACTCTCTCAAGGTGACAAAACTCTAACAAAAATAAAATAAGACTCTTTCTTATTTTATTAACACAACATCACAATTGAATTTCAAGAGTTTGAAATTCAATAACCACACACAACTCACCTCATTAAACTCATTACATTTAAGTCATAGGTTATAACTTAAGTTAACATAATTAAAGTGGGATTTGAGGGGGTTTTAGAGGATATGAAGAGGTGGGGTTCGTGTGGGCCCCACCACCCTCATAACCTCCCAAGGGAGGTTGGGTGGTTACCCAACTTCCATCAAGAGCTAACACTTAGAGTAAAATAATAAAAATGGTAGTGCAATTATAAAATAAACTTCCACAATTTTTATTATCAACACTCATGTAAATGAAACTCCGGAACAGGAGTTCGTAAGCAAAAACCGGAGATGTGGTTCCATCGGTGCCCACGGAATTTTATTCCGGGTACCGGTTCAAAAGTTATAAATTCTTGCTCGTTCGTTCACTGAATGTACCCGAGTCAAACTTCGAAAATTGATTCCAGGCACACCGGGCCTCAGAATCAGGTGTCGTCAGAAACTGCGCTCTTGTAAAGTTCCAAAGAAAATTAAAAAAAAACTTTCCTTTGAATTTTATGGGTCTTTACATTACTCCCACCTCAGGGATTTATGTCCCCGTAAAGATACATCAAAACAAGGGAAACAAATGAGGGTACTGAGCATGCATCTGAGCCTCCCGCTCCCAAGTGCTCTCCTAGAGGTTCTCGTGCTGCCATCTGATGCGCACTAGAGGAATCGACTGTCCACGTAGGACCCGCTCCTGTCGATCCTCGATCTCCACCAGGACCTCCGTAAAAGTCTCCCCATCGTCAACGTCAAGCTCACCATGTTCAATGATGTGCGTCGGGTCATGCACGTATCTCCTCAGCTAAGATACGTGGAAGACGTCGTGCACCCGGTGCAACTGAGGTGGTAGAGCCAGACGATAAGCCACCTCTCCAATCCTGCTGAGGACCTGGAAGAGTCCGATGAAGCGCAGATATAACTTGCCACCTCGGCCAAATCTCCGTAATCCACGTCGAGGTGAGACACGCAAGAAGACATGGGCGCCATCCTCGAACTCTAGTAGCCTCTGCCTCCTGTCAGCGTATGACTTCTGCCGGCTCTGAGCTGTCCTCATCCGCTCCTGGATGACCTGGACCTTCTCTGTCATTTCCTGGACCATCTCTGGTCCCACAAGTGCTGACTCCCCAGGGTCTGTCCCGCACAAAGGAGATCTGCAAGGTCAGCCATACAACGCCTCGTATGGTGCCATCCTGATGGTGGAGTGGTAGCTGTTGTTGTACAAAAACTCCACCAAGGGTAGGTGGTCCTCCCAGCTATGACCAAAGTCGAGGACACATGCGCGGAGCATGTCCTCGAGAGTCTGAATGGTCCTCTCCGTCTGACCATCCTTCTGAGGGTGAAAGGCTGTGCTCAGACGTAGCTGCGTCTCGAACGACTCCTACAACCCCTTCCAAAGCCGGGAAGTAAAGAGAGCATCTCGATCGGAGATGATAGAAGATGGCACACCGTGAAGCCGTACAATCTCTTGAACGTAAAGTCGTCCCAAGCTCTCCACTGAGCCCTACTCTCTGATGGGTAAGAAGTGAGCCGACTTGGTGAGTAGGTCGACAATCACCCAGATGGACTTGTGACCTATGGAAGTGTGCGGAAGTCCAGTTACGAAGTCCATTGATATCCCATCCCACTTCCACTCTGGGACCTCCAAGGGTTGTACCAAGCCTGCTCGTACCTGGTGCTCAGACTTCACCTACTAGCAGATGAGGCATCGAGAAATGAACTCTGCCACAACCTTCTTCATGCCTGGCCACCAGTGCTGTCGTCTGAGATCCTGGCACATCTTCGCCACTCCAGGATGTACTGATAAAGGAGAAGTGTGAAACTCTCTCAGAACCTCCCCTCGTAAAGTGACTGGTACCATGGTACTTCCTCTGAAAAGGATGTCGTGCTCTGCTCCAAAGGAGAAACCATCAGGTGCCTATCCTAAGGATATCTGTGCATGCCGCGTCTCACAGTTAGCATCCCCACGTTGTGCCTCTCTGACCCGCTATAGAAGTGGAGGAGTGACTGTGAGAGACTGAAGGAAGGCTGCTCCACCTCTATCCATAAAGGATATCTGTAAAGAGGCTAGCTTCTTCGTCGCCTCCTCAGGTAGCTGAATGCCCGTCCTCCTGCTGAGGGCATCGGTTACTACGTTCCCCTGCCCAGGAGTATAGAATATCTCAAAGTCATAGTCCTGGAGGAACTCGAGCCATCGCCGCTGTCTCAGGTTCAGTTCCTTCTGCGAGAAGATGTAGTTGAGACTATGATGATCAGAAAAGACTGTAAAGCGCTCGCCCATCAGGTAGTGTCGCCATGTCTTCAGTGCGAAGACCACTGTTGCTAACTCCAGGTCATGGGTAGCGTAGTTCTGCTCATGCGGCCTCAACTGACGTGATCCATAGGTGATCACTTCCCGCTCTTGCATCAGGACCCATCCGAGTTCGGTCCCTGATGCATTGCAATAAACTACGTACCCTACTCCCTCCTCAGGCAACCTCAAGATAGGTGTGCTGGTCAATCTCTGTCTCAGCTCCTGGAAGCTCTTCTGACATCTTTCTGACCACACGAAGGGTTTCCCCTTCTTCGTCAAAGCTAAGATTGGTTCCACAACTCTGGAGAAATCTGGCACGAATCTCCGGTAGTATCCAGCTAGTCCCAAGAAACTCTGAACCTTCGTCACGCTCCTGGGTGGCTCCCAAGCTAACACTGCCTCGATCTTTGCAGGATCCACTACAACTCCCACCTCAGAGATGACGTGTCCCAAGAAGTGGACCTCACGTATCCAGAACTGGCACTTTGAGAGTTTACCATAAAGCTGGTGCTCTCGGAGTGTGTCTAGTACAACCCGCAAGTGGTAGGCATGCTCCTCCTCAGTCGTCGAGTAAATCAAAATGTCGTCGATGAAGACCACAACAAATCGACCGAGGTATGGTTGAAAGAACCTATTAATGAGGGCCATGAACACTTCTGGAGCATTGGGTACAACGAAAGGCATAACCAGGAACTCATAGTGGCCATACCGACATCTAAAGGCCGTCTTCTGCACGTCCTCGTCTCTAACTCTGAGCTGGTGATAACCTGACCTGAGGTCTATCTTTGAGAATCACTGTTCTCCCTTGAGCTGATAAAAGAGGTCATAAATCCTTAGTAGCGGATACTTGTTCCTCACTATCACCTGGTTCAGGCGACGATAGTCGACACAGAGTCGCAAGCTCACGTCCGCCTTTTTGGCGAACAATATCGGGGAAGCCCAGGGTGAAACACTGGGTCAGATGAACCCCTTGCCCTGTAAGTCCTCCAACTGTACCCATTGGTCTCGAAGCTCGGCGGGGGCCATCCGATATGTTGGAGTTGATATCGGAGCTGTCCCGGGGTACAGGTCAATATAAAAGTCTACCTCCCTGTGAGGAGGTAACCCTGGGACGTCGTAGGGAAAACGTCCGCAAACTGATCCACCACTGTAGGAAAACCAGGACTCCGTACATCAACTGCTCCTAGGATGAGGCTAGCCAACTGATGAGTGATGAGCTGTCCTCTCCTCTACGAAAGTCCATCCTGTGCTGTGAAGGCTCCCTTCTCGCTGGTGAAGGTGAACCTGCTCCCGTCGGTGCGTACACATCGCACCTTGCGCCTAAAACAGTCAATCTGTGCATGGACCGTAGATAACCAATCCATGCCCAAGATGACGTCGTAAGGCCTCAATGCTGCTACAAGAAGATCCCAGCTAAAGCTCTCGCCTCCTAGAGTAAGCTCACACTGCCAACACCAGTACGTAATCGTCGAACCTGCTCCCGTAGGAGTCTCTAGCCATAAAGATCGAGCCAACGACTCTGTCGGAATCTCCGAGCTCCGAACAATGGCAGTGGCTATGAAAGAGTGACTCGCTCCTGTGTCTATAAGTACTGCAGCAAGGGAGGAATAGACACAGATAGTACCTCGAATCATCTCGGGTGCGCCGTGGTCGTAGACCTCTGCTGCCTGGAGCTGTGCCTGTCTCTGTCCGCCAGCTCCCTGTGGTCGGGGTGGACCTCCTGGTGGTGGTGGTGGTAGAGCCTCAAAGCATCGCCCACCACCTTCTGCTCGGGAAACTCCCATGCCTCGTCTGCCTCCTCCTTGCGGACCGCCACGGTCAACCCTCTGCCTCTGCCTCAGTGGTCCCTCAACCATCTGCTGCTCCTCGGCATGGCGGGTCAGGCAGTCACGAGCCATATGGCCCTGCCCGCCGCACGAGTAGCACTGTCTGCCTCTCGAAAGACTGGCTCCGCACTGTGTGCCCCGCACTACTGAGCTAGTGTCTTGAGGTCGTCTGCCTAAGGTTCTAGTCTGCCTGGACCCCTGAGTTATCCATCGACTGCCTACTGCAGAAGACTCTGCTATGTGCCGCCCTACGGTGGGTCTCGGTGCTGGTGTAGACTCAGCAAAAAAACTATCGATCAAAAGGGCCCACTCCAGTACTCCCGTCTGAGTCGGTATACTGAGGGAGATCAGTGATGCCATGATCTCATGTCTCAATCCCTACTCAAAGGTCCGGGTCCGGAAGAAGGGGTCCCGTACCATGTCGGTCAAGTAGCGCGAGAGATCAGTAAATCTCACCAAGTACTGAGTGACCGTCATGTTGCCCTGCCGTAGCTGAAGAAGCTCATGAATACGCACCGCATGGAGGGTGGCTAGGAAAAACTCCAAGCGGAAGAGGCTCTCAAAGTCCGTCCAATGTAGAGATGCCTCATCGTGCACCTGGAGCATCATGCTCCACCATCGGCCCGCTGCTGCGTGCAGTAGGCTTGCAGCGAGGATCACCATGAGGTCTGTTGGTGTCCTCACGAGCCTGAAAACTCGTACGACTGCCTCCGGCTATTCCTCGGCTGCCTGGGGGTCCGTCTCCCCACGAAACCTGGGTGGTCGTTGGCGCTGAAACTCAGGCAGTGAACTGAGGCGACGTGCATCGTCATTGGCTGGTGTTGGAAGCATCAGTGGCTCGGCTGGTAGAGCTACCGTCGGTGCCACTACTGACAAAGGGCCCTCCACCGAGGCCTCGTCGCTCGGTGGGCTGTCGTCACACTCGAATCTTGGAACCCTACCTGGCTACCGTCGTGGGGCCATCCTGAAAAGGAAATAGGTGCGCCACAGTCAGAACAGTATACCTGGTGAGCTAATACAAAGTAATCACAAAGAAAACTTGAAACACACATGTAATCAATGTTTTCGTGTATTAAGTTGGAAATCAGAAGTCAGGGTCCTGGTGTACGGATACGTCGGTCGCCGCACCAAAACTGGACTCCATGGACTGATAACCACACTCAATATGCTGAACACTATTGCTTCACATAGAAATGATCAGAGTTCACGGTAGAACCGAACTCCTCTGATACCAATTTGTCACGACCCGTCCTCGGGGCCCGTTCCGTGACTACCCCAAGCCCGCCTTCCACAGGCCAAGGGCTGGCGACTAGCACCAAGGCGTAAATCTCGGTAAAAAGGGAAGGCATTTCCTTTGTAAAGTAAACAAGCACCTCAGAGTAAACAAGCACAAAAGTAAACACTAAGTAAAAAGCTGGTACAAAAGTATGTGCGGAAAAGTAAATGGGCCAGTATACAAACTCACACTGAAAGTAAAGTACAACTCGAAAGGGAAAACAACAACTAAAAAGTAAAAGCTGCTACGCCAAGCTGTCCACTGGAAATCCCACCAGAAGTGTGGGTACAGATAGCTCCACTGCTCCTCGGGTCCCGCTGTCCGCTCTGAGTACGTCCCGTCCAGTGGTCCACCTCCAGGTACCGTCCTGCTCTGCAAGCCTCAACCACGATCAACGATTTCTGTCTTCTGTAACAGACACAACATAGTGCGGTCATAGCCTGTGCAGGGGTGAGTATAAGCTACTCAGTAGGGACCTCGAGACCCCCGAAGGTCTCCCAAAATCCACAAAGGATAGACCAGAAAGGAAAGATACAATCACGAAGTATCAACCGACACTGCTTAGGTATATGCCCATACATATACCTAAGTCATCAATTCCAATATGCTCCAACCTCCGAGCCCAAGTACAACTCAGTCCACACAGGAAAGTATACGTATTCCACACAGTAAAGAAAAACGTAATCCACACAGGATAGCACAACTCAATCCACACAGGAAGGTAAACAGGGTTCACCTCAAACAGGTATACTTCTTCGGAAGACGATAGAGATGATCACTGATCCATCTAAGTCGCCAGACCCACAAAGGATCGATAGGTACTAACCCCCGCAATGACCCACACAGGATCGGTAGGAAACTAACCACCACAAAGACCCACACAGGATCAGGCCCCCACAGGACCTGTAGGTGCTGGCTCACACAGAACCGCTGAGCGCTGACCCACACAGGATTGGATCCACACAGGATCTATAGCACTGATCCACATAGGATCGCTGAGTGCAGTAGTCGTCGTCATCGAATCCACTGAGGATCTCTGCACAGTCGTCGTCGCAGTCACTGTAGCGAACGCAGCCAACACTAGGGTTTCCGCACACAGCAAGCTCGTTCCGGAGGGTCCGCATCACGAGCCGAGAGGATGATACATCAACTATCACATAGTCCAGAGTTGATGTATCCAAAAGTTTCGTATCTCCAATAGGAACTCAACGCAATAGACGGCGCGTCAATCGGACGCCTGGTCTGAGAGTTATTGGCTTTTTCGTCCTAGGTGCCCGGTTGGTTTTTATGGAAAAACCAACCCAACCGTACTCCACCTGGGTCCAAACCTCGGGCGGAGTATGCCAAAAGATCCTTCTCACTAAGAGGAACTCAACAAAGTCGACGGAACGTCAATCGGACGTCCGTAGCTCAAGATATGAGTGTTTCCGCTCCGAAGGCCCGGTTGGTTTCGTGTACGAACCAACCCGGCCGAACACAAAGTATTCCGAAACCTTGAGTGCGATATACCACAATGACTGTCTCGATCCAAGGATCGCATCTCCGCTTATGGCACGTCGTTTGGAGGTCCGTAGCCCGAGTTATGGGCATTTGAATCCAAACAGTCTGATAACGGGGGTTTCGGGCCCGGATCGACCCAGCCCGAGACCCCCCCAGCTGGCCCGAACCGTGTCGACCCGCCCCGGATAGGGTCGACCCAGCCTGGCACAGCCCGGCCCGGCTGGGTGCGGCCCGGCCCAGCGCGGCCCGACTCGGTGCGGCCCGGCCTGGCAGACCGGCCTGGCGCCGGTCCGGCTGGACGCAGCGCGCTGCCCGCTCGGCCAAAAACAGGGGGGGCACCTTCCCCCCTTGTGTAACTGCGACCCCCCATCATTATGGGGGGCCGTTGATGCTAGCCGGTGGAATTTATTTCCCCCGGCTTTCTCTTTTCCGGTCGGCCCGACCTGGCTGACCGGCCCCCTTCTCAACGGGACCGGCGGTGGTCGGTCCCCTTCCGGCTCCGACACCGGCGGCCCGGCTGGCCGCCGGTCACCATGATACGCCGCAGCCCGGAACCGGCTGTAGCTCTTGTCGTCCGGCGCGGTGCGACGGCACCGCGCCCCTCCGCTGCGGCTCCGCTCCGGCCGCGGCGCCTTCGACTTCCTTCGATGCGGCGCGACAGCGTCGCGTTCTTGTTCGACTTCTCGGCGTGGCGCGACGGCGTCACGTAAAACTTGCCGAGAGATTCTCACGTGGTGCGACGGCACCACGCCATCCAGTTCCATTCACAAAGAAACAATCATGAACATAGGAGGGGGTTAAGCCATGTTTGTGCTGTCTGGCCCCCTCTCATTATACGATAACATTTAGTCGATTAACCACGAAGTTCGACATGCTAGAATCAAGAATGGAAATGATTTTATAAAATAACAATAATCCCCTACCTCGGTTCAAGAATGGTGTTCGTCAACGGGCCACGGAAGATGAGCGTCGTGGTGGTCGGGCGTCGCGGGAGAACGTCGACGTCGTGAAGCGAGGATTCGAAGTCGTTGACGGCGATTCCGTCACGGAAAACCGTCACGGAAGAGACGACGCAGAAGAAGAACGCCGCGTCGTGGATACAGCGTTGCGGAAGAACCGTGTTCTTTGGCGGAAAAGTTCTTCGTTGAAGAATGGTGTTCTCCGCGTTCTTCGTCGAGGTTGAAAAAGATGAAGAAGAAGAAGATGCTTTCCCAACTCTACCAAGGTGACAAAACTCTAACAAAAATAAAATAAGACTTTTTCTTATTTTATTAACACAACAACACAATTGAATTTCAAGAGTTTGAAATTCAATAACCACACACAACTCACCTCATTAAACTCATTACATTTAAGTCATAGGTTATAACTTAAGTTAACATAATTAAAGTGGGAGTTGAGGGGGTTTTAGAGGATATGAAGAGGTGGGGTTCATGTGGGCCCCACCACCCTCATAACCTCCCAAGGGAGATTGGGTGGTTACCCAACTTCAATCAAGAGCTAGCACTTAGAGTAAAATAATGAAAATTGTAGTGAAATTATAAAATAAACTTTCACAATTTTTATTATCAACACTCGTGTAAACACAACTCCGGAACATAAGTTCCTAAGCAAAAACCGGCGTTGCGGTTCCATCGGTGCCCTCAGAATTCGATTCCGGGTACCGGTTCAAAAGATAGAAATTCCCGCTCATTCGTTCACTGAACTTACTCGAGCCAAACTTCGAAAATTGATTCTGGGCACACCGGGCCTCGGAATCAGGTGTCGTCAGAAACCGCGCTCTTGTAAAATTCCAAAGAAAATTAAGGAAAAAATTTCCCTTGAATTTTACGGGTCTTTACATTTTCACACAGATAAAATTATCCAACTGGTGAAAAACAATATTAAACATATATATATGGTATGAAATATAAGATAATGATGAATCTTAAATGATAATGGGTTGTTAAAGGGACATCCTACCTCAAATCCTTGGTGTAATAGAAACAGACACCCGATATCACCATATGAGGGTTTATAAATCCTAAACCTATTATGACCAGCCCAAAAAACCCCATTTAAAAATAATGGTATAACAGAACTTTTGGTAGATCATGACTATAAGAGAATAGAAAACCATGATATAATGAATAGAGTAGGATGAGGGAGGAGAAAGGAGAAGAAATATCTCCTTGGAAACTTGAACACATTTCTTATTCCCTTATATCTGCAACCATAGAGGATTGGTAATGGTTTGAAACTTCTTGGAGGGTCTGATAAGGTCTGAAAAAACAATTTAATGAATACTTAGTGAAAAATTGTACTAATTGAATGATTTTTGAATAATACAAATTACTATTGGAAAATTTGGAATATTTTATAAATTTTGAGTCATTTTTCTATAATTCGAGACTAATATGAGCTCCAATGAGGGCCAATGGAACATGGGGTGCGGATAAATATATTGGTCTTGAGTGGGAGGTAGAATCACTAATAAATATTAAAAAATTCAATAGATATAAAAGAACACATTATTTTTTAAATAGGAAATTGGCCCAAGGGCTGGCCAAATACCTAAATAAGTAACCCAAATTCACCATGATTATGAATTATTAAGGGGTCCAAAAGGATATGGTTGTCTGAATATGTCAGGTCTGGAAAAGTATGATGTGTAATAGGTGAAATGTTTTGAAAAAAAATTGATATAAAAGAAAAAAATTTGGTTTTTAAATCTCGAAATGGGATCACGGTTGACCCAAATCATGAAGTGACCTCCCTTTATCCAAAAACTCCCAAACATGAAATGGGTAATCCAAAGTAGTATGGTTAGAAATATATGTAAGTTCAGAAATAAAAATTATTCTCACCCAACACCCAAGAAATGGATTGGTATTTTCAATGAACCAGATCAAAACCATGACATGAAAATAAAAAAGAAAAACTAGCTGTGACAATTCTCCCCACCATTAAATCATTCCGCCCCCGGAAAAACATAACATAATATTGATTCATGAAAAAAAACCTATGTATTATATTAAAACATGATAAATCTGATCAATCCATGTAAATATAATTCAACATAAATAGAACATAAACATATTTCCCAAACAATACACCTACTCACAACCACTTTGTGAAAATCAACATAAAGGTCAAGCCACCAACTCCATAACAAATCCAAGAACCATAATATTCAGCCTTCTCCCAATAAAGACAATGATCACCCAAATCAATCTTCAATCATGAATGATAATTACTTAGGGTAGGCTGGAACAGCTCCCCGTCATTAAATCACAACTACCATCTAATAAATATTTAAATGAAAGATCTTTGAGACCCGTAGTGGGTCTCCCCACCATTAGAGACCATATAGAAATTAACAAAAAAACGTCAACATGAACTAAAATTGGGCCTCACCCACGCAGGCCAACCATAAATCTCCCACATCAACTAACAAATATAGGTTAATTGGTTTATAACATGAACTTTTAAGCGACCCACTCTTGAATACAGGGGACAGGAACTGGGCCAACACTTTCTGCATGGATCTAGCCCCCACCACTCAAGGAGGTTACGGAAGGGGACCCAATCATTATTCCACTAAAACCAAAAAATAAAAAAGGAGCTAACAACTATTATCCACCTATTAAAAGGTAACACCATGACTGCACCTGATTTACACAATCAGTCCACACAGGAACATAAATCAGAAACCCACATCCATGAAGGCATAACCATAGACACTGTGTGAGGGGTATGTCCACCAAGATCATTGTGACAAGAGAAAATTCACAGTGATGAGGAATAATAATATAGACATAGAAACTAACTTACCACTAATGTTTTGGTAGGAGCCTAGTAAATCTCCCCACACCTATAGCAATTTATAGACTATGTGAAAAGCTTCACTCCAAGGCCTATGTCTTTAGACCTAGTGTTTGAAACATCTGATGCACTATATTTAGGAGCTACAAATCAAATTATCTCATGAAATGAACTAGATCAAAAAAAAATCCAGTACAAAACAGAGATAGAGGGATACACACTAGCATTCTAACTTACATATAATGGGGATTGAAATGAACAAGGATCACAGTGAAACACACCATGTATCACCAAACACAACCACTATAACAGAGAGAATCATCATAACAGGAAGGAAAAATAAATAGATCCCAAAAAGATCACTATTTAGATAGACGAGTTGAGGAATTATTTTAAGAGTTGGATATTTCTTATAAAACATGAGAAAGAATCCTTTGGTTTATAAACTGGAAATCTTGTAGACAAAGAACTATGTAGGTCCAGATCAAAACATCGAACACATATTTAGAAACCCAGAAAACATTAATTCATAACCGAGTCACCAAAAAGATCTAATCTTAAGAAAAAAGTAGAGTATGACTTACAGATCAAAAAGAATCATACTGAATAACTAAATCATCTAATACATAGAAAAAAAATAGAAACATAAACATCAGTTTATAAACAAATGGATTAATTTTTAAGCTCAAAAAACTTCTAAAAAACAAACTAACATGGTGGATTTTGAGATTCACCCATGGTGTTTCATCAAGTCTCACTAACATGCACATTTTCATTCCACCCTAAGAACCCAACCACCATTTCATATAGGCAATCCTTCCTGATATAAATAAAACCTTGCATGTGAGAACCCATTAAAACACCAAAGGCTAATACAAAACAACATCATTCAAATAAAATAGGTACCTTCCAATGGAACACTAACCACCAAGTCAAAAACCCTTTTCTGATTTCACAAAACATACCACACTTCATTAAGAACCATTTTCTTAAAAACCTACCCCTTTTTATTATTGACACATTTTTAAACAACCAATTTAATCCAAACTACTTCTTATCATTTTATAAAATTCATCATTGTATATTTTCATAATCTGATTTCCATTGAGACCAATAACCTTTATAGAAAAACTACAGTAGCTTAAAACTAATTTATAAAACAAATTTAATAGACTCACAGACATTTCAATATCCCAAAACAACCCCATTAAAACAAAGATTCATAATCACCTTAAAATTAATCACACATTCAAAACATTTTATTCCATCAACCCACAAGTTTAGATTTGGGATAATCCAATCCCGTTAAATCATTTCCACTTCCCCCTAAAATTTTTTTTAAAAAAACAACCTTCCAAAACCATTCTTATATTTAATTTTTGAAAACCCCATTTTCCACATTTCAAAATCCAATCCTTCTTTTTAAATGCATTTCCACAATTCTCACACATGGATTTTCAAAAAAAAATCATAATTCAAAATGGTATATGTGACCAAAAAATGAACTAGTGTTGAGGGGGTGACTTGTCCATATGGTTGGAGGCCATATGTCAAACACAACGCCAAAACAGAGAGACTTATTAAGTCCATGCCACGACTCCACATAGATTTCCAGTCCCTGTGAGATCATAGAGGCCATTAGTCAGACAACCCTTGTAATTTCCCAACACCAAACAATCAACAAGAACAGAGGAAAATAATAAAACTGGACATCACATGGATACCCAAGGATCCGAAGGAGAAAGAGTTCGCGAACAACTTCCCACACTTACCCCTCAATTCCCAATAATCCTACTCCATCTACCTTGACATCTCCCAAATAAGTAGGGCTCTCTAAAAATAAATTTTATATAGGATATAACCTTCTCTGATACCAGTTTTTCACAAACCGACCTGTGTTAACCCTAAACTGGTCACCCAGGCCAGCCCGTGACACGTCCCGAGAGGCATTACCAATCCTACAGGATACCGATAAGCACCGAGTGCATAAATAGAGTAATAAAGATAATTATTTCTTAAAAAAATCAATCAAACAAATAGTGTAATGAAATGGACATACAAAAATACATTTATATACAAATTAAACTAACTAATATTGGTACAAGAAACTGAAAGTACAACTAAACCCACAAATCAACTGAACAAACCTGACAACCAAATAAATCTATGTGACCCCATTGGACACTCTCCAACACAATGATCACAATCACCCAAGGCAATCAAAATCAAGCTAAAACCTATACAGGGGCTAAAAAAAGAAGACTATAGGTGTGAGTATTAAAACTCAGTTGGTTAGCTCGATATTCTATTCCCAATGCACTTCATTTAAAATAAAAGAAACATTAAATAAATTTTTAAATAAAAGATATAAAAGTATGTTTTTCAAATGAGGTTCCATGTTAGAATAATTATTAGAAAAAAATTTGTATGTTTTATAAACAATAATGATATAAACAATTTTTCAAATAGAAGCAACATCAAAATGAAAATAGTTCTAAAGATAGATTCTTTACAAAAGAAAAAATATTAAATAAATCACGGATGCTTCTGAATTTACCTACTATGAAAACCGTATGATGATAGTGAGTAAAAAATAGCCAATGAGCACAAGTCTTGGGAACACCCCTAGGCACAAGTTCATTGTGGGTCCCAGGTACCTGTTATCTCAATGATATTAACCATCACAATATTCATTATTGTGCACACAAGCCACCAGTACGGATCATACCCATAACCTAGTGGTTCCCCATCATCATAATCATAATCATCATCATATTTTTGTTATTGTTCTCATTGTCAAACCTGCTATATGAAACTGAGTTCAAAACCCACATGTTCACTAGTGTACTAGTCCACATCCACCCACCTAGATACATGAGATTTTCTTTTGTTCTAAAACAACCTAAACAAGAAAAAAATATATTTTTCACATGAAAATACCACTTCAACATTACACACACACCAATAATCACACACACTTGTCAGAAATTTCTTTCTCGGATCAATAAACTCCCTGAATATTCATAAACAATTTTCAAAAAGTATAATGAGACCTTGCATGTAAAATCCATTCATAAATGATCTTTTAAGGGAAAAACAATAAATATCATATCAACTCTGATTTTTTCATCCTGAAAAATAAATAGTAACTCAATATTAATTGACCCTAAAATGTTACCAAAACATAGAACATTAAATACACATGGAAACCATTTTTACATGAAAAATATCCCAAACACGACTTTAATCCTTTCACAAAACTAACATTTTAAAAATGTATGAATTTTAATTTTATTAATGTTGTTTATGCAAAAAAATTAAATCATAAAAACACTTTCATAAATCTCTTAAATCACTCATACTAAATATTCAAAACACAACCATTTTCATTAGGATGTGAATCCAACCATTTTCTGGAAACTCGGCCCAAAACATGTTGTAAACCAAAACCCATTTGTATGTAAATCCAAATATACATTTGAAAGACATATAATGACACATATTTAATTTTTAATTCTTACTATAAATTTATAAATGCAAATAAATACTTTTTAAATCACTCCTAACTCATAAAATCTAACCGTCCAATTTACCGAACACATGACATGCAATTTTAAACAAAAAAAAAATTATTTTAATCACATGAGAAGGAATAAAACACCAATTTCATGTCATATTATATTCAAGATACTGAAACATGTTCAAAATACTATAAACTAGGTTTTAAACCGCACAAACTGGGTGCAAAAGATTACATAACATTTAAACAAACACTTGGTGTGCACTTTTATGACAAAACAACACTACCTTTCACCAAACAAGGATTAAACAACCATTTTTAACACCAAGAAAATTATCCAAAGGGTGAAGAAAATTATTAAACATATATATCAGGTGAGAAAAATAATAAAATGATGAAACTTAAATTATATAGTCATGTTCACGGAATATCATATCTCAAATCCTTGGCGTAATGGAAACATACACCCGATATCACCATCTGAGGGTTTATAAACACTAAACCTATGAAGACCATCCCCAAACCAACAAAAAACCCCTAAAAAATAATGGGATAATATAACCATAGGTCGATCAGACATATAGTTTAATATAAAACCAATAATAAATGAAAGTAGGAGGAAGATGGAGGAGAAAGGAGAAGAAATCTCACCTTGGAAACTGGAAAACTCTTCTTATTTTTTTATATATACACCCATAGAAGAAAGGGAATGGAATGAAAAATTCTAGAGGGTCTGATAAGGTCTGGAAGAACCATATAAATAATATTTGGAGAAAAATGGTAGGAATTGAATGACTTGTTAATTATACAAATTACCTTTGGAAAATATGGACGATTTGAGAAAAATTGAGACGTTTTTCCATAATCCGTGACTAATATCTGATCTGATGGTGGAAAATTGAACATGGGGGTGAGCATATATTTCATGGTCTCTATTAGGATGTGTAATCATTGATAGATATTTATGAAATGAAAAATATATAAAAAGAACAAATTATTTTTTAAAATAGGAAATGGGCCCACATGCTGGACCAATACCTAAATAAGTAACCCAAATTCACCATGATTATTAATTATTAAAGGGTCCAAAAAGATATGGTGGTATGAATATGTTATGGGAGGAAAACTAACAAATGTAATGGGGAAATTTTTTGAAAAAAAAATAGTTATAAAAGAATAAATTTGGCTTTTTAATCTGGAAATGGGCTCACTGTTGGGCCAAATCTAGAAGTAACCACCTATTCTCCAAAAACAACAAAACAAGAAATTTTCACCCAAAGTAAGATGATTAGACATATATATAAGTTCATAAGTCAAAAGTAAACACACCTAACACCCAATAAAAGGACCTTGATTTTAAATGAACCGGATCAAAACCAAGACATGAAAAGAAAAAAGAAAAACATGGTGTGACAATAATGGTAATGAAGTGCCTACTCTATACTGTTTGTTTGTATCCTTAAAATAACTAGACTAATTGGTTGAAAATTTATATAATAATTTCATTAATTGAACTATCGTAAAATCTACTTCACTTTAAAAAAAATAAGTTGTAATAATCACATTCAAATCTTCCGTCACTTTGACCTCATAAACGTCATTCATATTTGATTGCATGTGATATCATCAATTTCATGATGTATTGACGAAAACTAAAATATGATGTTGATGAAATCATTATGAAATAACCATCATATTATTGATTAATGAGTCTCCAATATTCATTTTAACAACCTTTCTTATGGAGGTGACTTGAAAGGTAGGAACATTGCCCCCTTAAATTTAGGATATCGTAGTACTATACGAAAACATGTGAACTACTCATGGAAATTCATTCTTGTTTGTACATTTAACTTTTCACAATATTTATAATAGTTTTTATTGAGGTAATAATTTCAAATTTATATAAAATATAATTATCATATTGTAATTTTATGTTGATTTCAAAATTAGACATTACTGATTAATTTAATCATTAAATGTCTCCAACTATTTTAATCAAATTCTAGGAACCCTCTGAAATAGAATTCAATCACTCTATCCCATGAGTATTATAGTGTCAAGGATACATAAACCACCCCTAATGTAACGTCATGGACCCAGGTACCACACAACGGGTGCCCCGAGCCCGGTTCGCCACATGACCTCAACCGCATTTCTCCAAACGCCATAGGCTGCTGACTAGCAGCGAGGGCCTAGGTCTGATAGTGGGGAAACTATGACCTCATTTGTCAAAGTGTAGCGCAGCGGAATAAAGAATAAACATACAACGATAGTGGAAGCAGTAAACATACACAACTGAAATAAACTACAGCAGTGGATATAACCAACAGTATAGAAGTGATGTTGCTACATGTTTCAAGTTCTAAGAAAATAGCCAGAACATGTTGTATATCAATACAGTACAACAAAATACAGAGTACAACAAAACAAGCAAAACAGCTATCAGCGGAATCGCAAGCCTAGGCTCGGTCCCATTCCCTCCTACTCCTCAGCAACATCCAATCACCTATATAGGGACTCTTTCCCCTATCTACACCTGTAGAAACGTAATATGTTTGGGTCGAAAAGCATGACCCAAACAGGGTGTGGAAAATATATCTCAGTAGGCACCCAACAAAGGCCCGTGCCCAACTGCGTGTAAGCATGCAACAATAGTGTTCAGTAGTAAAATGCAATAAAGTAAGAAGTACTCAAAAGTCACTAATTACCAGGTATATTTCCATTTTATTATTTATTTAATCCATTAAATTTTAGAAATCACCACAGTGCATTTCTACGTAAATAGTCCACGTCCTCAGACAAGCAAAACCTTACCCTCAAGTTAGCAGAACCCAACCCGCAGGTAATTGCCCTCAGGTGTAACAGAATTTTTCCCTCAGGCATAGGTTGTGTCGCCCTCAGGCACAGAGTCTATGGCCCTCAGGCACAGAAGAAGTTTCCCTCAGGATGAAATAATTACAACCCTCGGGCTAAACAGTGCAGTGCCCATAGGCTAATCACAACAATGCCCTCAGGCTAAACAGGTAATCGGCCCATTCCCAACATATCAAAATGCAGTAAACAAGTAATTACCTTAAAGGAAAATCTATAATTACTACATTAAACGCATACCCTTGGCTATCCTGGCCGAACAGCTAAACAATGAAATACCCCCACCCCCCCACCCCCCGGGGTGGTTCCGGATCCAAGAAACGATCCCAACCATCATTTTATCATCACAATTTAATCACCCATGCAATTATAGGCATTAAATATAGCAATGGCCTCAGCCTTATGACACCCCAACATGGGTTCGTGGCATAAAAACGCACAAAAACGCACAACAGTTGGAAATTTACACCAAGACACCTACCTTATACGCCAACGAACGTTACACCCGAACGCCGACTCCAGAAAAGCCCAAGAAAGGAGTATATCTGATGAAGAAAAAAAACCATTCAAAAGTAAATAACTCCTTTTAAGAGAAGAATTGGTAAGAACCAGCCAAGGAGGTGGAAGCCCTTACCCATGCGATTCCAACGGGATCGTCCGAGGCAGAAACCGATTCTAGACGAACACCCGGTGGAGCTTCAAAGGTCCGGCCTCCTCCTTTGGATCCAAATGGGCTCAAGTGTCTCCTCTACCAAATGAGTAGGCTACTGCCTATTTTAAGCCAAAAAAACAAAATACACGGTGTGTACTTCTGAGTACACAGCGTGTACCTCTTTCATTTAACTATTAATTTGGCGGCACTGCCACACTGTTCAACCGTTGACATGAGTACATGACATGTACTCTAAAGTAGATGGCATGTACTCTAAAGTACACGACATGTAATGTCGCCCAGCTATCGGCTGCTCCACCGCCTTACTGTATAGTCCTGCCGACTGACTACACAGCGTGTAAGTACCACTACACGACTTGTAGTCAGTTCCTACACCCCGCGTCATCGGCATGGCTACGCGCCCCATGTACTCATCCCAACACGGCCAAAAGTACAGGGTGTGTGGAAAAGTACACGGCTTGTAGTTCCAAAATTTAGGATTTTCCCCCATTTTCCATATTTTCTCAAAAAAACTTAAGGAAAAAGAAAAGAAGAATCCTGTACCACAAAAATAAGAACCGGGTTCTTACAAACTTCCCCCCTTATAGCAATTCGTCCCCAAATTTCCCTTTTCCAGGGTGGCGAAGAATAAGCTCATAATAGCTCTGGCCACTGAGCACGTACGTCGGCCTCCTGCTCCCAGGTCTCTTCTGGCACTCGGCCATGATGCCATAGCACCCGTATGAGAGGAACTGACCAGCCTCAGAGAATCTTCATACTCCTATCAACGATACGAATAGGATGCTTCTCAAAGGACGCATTGTGCTGAAGCTCAACCTCCTTTGGATGAAAGGAGTGAGACGAGTCTGAATGATAGTGACGCAACTGAGACACATGGAAGATGTTGGGAATGGCTCGGTACCGCTACGTTAACTGAAACCGATAGGCAACCAGCCCGACTCCCTCCAGAATATCAAATGGTACCACATACCTCGGTGAAAACAAACCCTATCTCCTGATCCTCTTATGTCCTAGCCTTGGAAAAACACGCAAGAAAACCTGATCCCCAACCACGAACTCCAAAGGTCGTCTGCGGAGACCAGCATAAGACTTCTGACGAGACTGCATGGTAGCCATCCGCTTCCGAATTAACTGGACCTGCTCAGATGTCTCCTATATGAGTTGTGGCCCCAGAAAAGCTACCTCACCTGCCTCTATCCAGCATAAAGGTGATCGGCATGGCCTACCATATAAAGCCTCGTATGGTGTCATCTCAATAGTTGCATGAAAAATATTGTTATAGGCAAACACGACTAAGGGTATATTCTTCTCCCAAGAGCCCCCAAAGTCTAGGACGCATGCGCGCAACATGTCCTCTAGCACATGTATCGTCCGCTCTGACTGGTCATCTGTCTGAGGGTGGTATGCTATGCTCAGAAGGACCTGTGTACCCAGCACCCTCTGAAAACACTGCCAGAAACGAGATGTAAAGCAGGCGTCTCTATATGAAACGATAGAATGAGGGACCCCATGAAGACGTACGATCTCTCGGATATACAGCCTTCCGAGCTCATCCACACTAAAGGTCTCCTTGATCGGTAAGAAGTGATCTACATTCGTGAGTCTGTCCACAACAACCCACATGGTGTCATTGCCTCGAGGTGACCTCAGAAATCCAGTCACGAAATCCATCGTGACATCATCCCATTTCCACTCTGGAATGGGAAACTGCTATAATAGCTCAGCTGGCCTCTGGTGCTCTACCTTCACCTGCTGATAGGTGGAATATCTCGTAACAAAACCAGCTATCTCTCTCTTCATACCCAGCGACCAGTACTAACGTCTCAAGTCTCGATACATCTTGATAACCCCGGGATGAACTTCCCAAGCTGAAGCAAGAAACTCCTACATCAGCTCCTCATGTATATCCCATGGAACCCATACACGTCCATGGAAATGAAAAACCTCATCATCGCCTATCGTCCAACTGGGAGGAGGGTCCTCACTTGCCACGAAATCCTGTAGGACTAGGCCTTCTGAATTAGATAGATGTTTCATTCTTACTCTGTACAGGAGGGTAGATGTCACAGCCAAAGAAGAAAGATAAGCCTGCCCCTGACTGTCATGCACCTCCAAATGCATCTTAGAGAACAAAGCCATGAGTACCCACTCACCACTGGCCTCCTGCACTATCTGTATCTGAGTCTTCCTGCTCAGTGCATCGGCTACTGCATTACCTTTTCCTGGTGCATAGGCAAGCTCAAAATCGAAGGACTGTAGGAACTCAACCCACCTTCTCTGCCTCAGATTCAGGTCATGATGAGTAAAGATATACTTGAGGCTTTTGTGGTTGGTGAAAACCACAAAATACTCTCCCAACAGATAGTGTCTCCAACAGCGCAACACATGAACAACTGCAGCCAACTCGAGATCATGCGTCGAGTAATTCCTCTCATGTGGCCTCAACTGTCGAGACACATACAAAACAACTTGGTCACCCTACATCAAAACGACTCCCACCCCAATCCCCGATGCATCACAGTAAACTGTATAGCTCTTCCCCTGGTTTGGGAGTATCAGGATCGGTGCTGATGTCAACATTCCCTTCATGTCCTGAAAAGTTGTCTCGCAAGCTTCTGACCAAACGAACTTCACACCCTTCTTAGTCAGACCTGTCAACAGTGATGCTATGTGGGAGAAGTCTTGTATGAAGCGTCTGTAGTAACCATCCAGCCCTAAGAAACTCCGCATCTCAAAAACGTTCTTAGGATGCTCCCAGGAAACTACTGCTCTCACCTTCTCTAGGTCTACTGCAACTCCTGCCTCTAAGATAATGTGAACCAGGAAGTGAATTCGGTCCATCCAAAACTGACACTTTGAGAGCTTAGCATATATCCAATGATCTCTCAATGTACTCAATCCGATCTCAAGATGGGTGGCATGGTCATGTCGAGTGTGAGAGTACACTAAGATGTCGCCCATGAATACTACCACAAATGAATCAAGATATGAATGAAACACACGATTCATCAGAGCCATGAAAACTACTGGTGCGTTCATCAGTACGAACGACATAAACGTATACTCATATAGACCATACCTACTCTAGAAAGTTGTGAGAGGTATATCAGATGGTCTAATGCGCAGCTGATGATATCTTGATCTCAAGTAAATCTTCGAGAACACTCGTGCTCCACGAAGCTGATCAAATAGATTATCTATCCTCAGTAAGGGATATCAATTCTTAACTGTCAACTGGTTCAGCTTCCGATAATCCACGCAAAGTCTGAGGGTACCATCCGCCTTCTTCGCAAAAAGGACAAGAGAACCCCAAGGTGAAGTACTGGGTTGAATAAAACCCTTCTCATGTAGCTCATCTAACTGCTTCTTGAGCTCCTGCAACTCAGGCGTGGCCATCCTATAAGGAGGAATGGACACCGGTGCTACTCCTAGAACAAGCTCTATAGAGAAATCCACCTCACGCACTAGAGGTATACCGGAAAAGTCATCCGAGAAGACATCCCTAAAACGATCAACAACTGGATGGAAATTCATCTGACAAGTCCCTTGATCATTTAGATATAAGCTCGCTATCTGGGCTGTGACTCCACCTCTCCCATGATGCTCTAGTCCATCTCGACTCTCCTGAACATCCCATTCGTCCTTGTATAGAAACTCCCCACCCTCTGGTGACGTGAAACACACACTGCGACTGTAGCAGTCTACGAAGGCTCGGAAGGGAACCAACCAGTCCATCCTGAGAATGATGTCATATCTCTTCATCTCCAATACATAGAGGTCCCAAAGGAAGTGACACTCACCAACATCAAGGGGGCCCTCCTTGCACTGATGCACACCACCCGTCCTAGTGCCCAACGAAGTGTCTAGTGTCAAGATATTAAAAAAAGTATAAACACATATCCCAAGGCTCTCCACAACGGGTACAGATATGAAAATATGCATAGCACTCATATTGAAAAGTACTGAAGATAAGACAGAAGCTACTAGAATAGTACCTCTGACTATCGAATGTCCGGGATCCTACTTCTATTGGGTCTGTTGCACTGTATATGATTGCCCAGTTCCGCGGCCCTGTGACATAGCCTGGCTACCCTGAGCTGTCCTGCCCTGCTACCTCTATGATCCTGGTGTCTGGCTACCATGGCCCCGACCACCATCTCAGCATGCACGCCCTGACGTATTCCAATTCCCCAACTGGTAAGAAGCCATGGGTCCTGCTCCTGCATGCGGAGTCTGCATAGAACTCCTCTCAGTATTCACTGGTGGAAACGCCCTACAAAAGCACTGCAGATGACTCATCTTTCCGTAAGCTCGGCACTCCACTGGGTCTTGTGGACACTGCAGTCTCTTTTTCCCCTCTCTACCACACTGGTAGTACCTGACCGAACCACCTGAAGAAGCTGCCTGGCTGGTACTGCCACCCGGAAAGAAGTCCATCTATCTCTTCCTCTTTCCAGTAGAAATAATACATGTAACTGGTGCTGAACCACCCTGGCCCACACCACTAGATTCCCTCAGGTTCCTCTCTGTAATCATCACCTAATTCACAATCGCGTGTACAATAGGCAACCTAAAAAAATATACCAGTGCTCAGATGTCATGTCGAAGACCATCCTCAAAACGTCTGGCTCTCAAAGTCTCATCACCAACTAGCACGGGTGGAAAACGCTAATGCTCCGTAAAATGAGCAGAATAGTCCATCACCGACATGGCGCCCTACTAAAGATTCATGAACTCTCGAGCTCTATCTGCCCACAGCATCTTGGGAAAGAAGAAGTTATAGAAGACTTCCTGAAAATCTTCCAACGCCATGTCTCTGTGATGTTTTGACTAGAAGGTAACATCCCACCACCTCTTGGTGGAATCACACAGAATTTAAGTCGCAAGATTGACCCTCCGCCCAGGAGGCATCTCAAGATGCTTGAAAATAGTCAGCATCGATCCTAGCCAAGACACTGCAACCTTCGGTCCGCCATCCCCTGAAAACGTAGGCAGATGCTGCTGCTGGAAGATATGAGTTAGCTTAGCCATAGATGTAGCAGCCTGTGGTGCTCCCTAAAAGGTCTGAATGAACCGCATAAAGCCTTCACTGAACTGCACCTTCGTGCCTGTGTCTGGTATAGCAGCTGGCGGCGCATCTGGCTCCGCTGGAGGATCAACTGGTAGCCCATGGCCCACGATCTCTGGAGTATAATTGTCACCGCTCTCCTGGAGAACAACTCACGGTCGTCTAGGCAGCATGACACTAAAGGGTCAAAACCAAGCCTCAGATTTAAGATTATTATGAACGAAAAGCGAAGGAACCACAAAAGAAACAAGAGGAAGAAGGCATTCAAAATATTCAAAAGAAGACTACACGGTGTGTACACTGACTACACGGTGTGTACATGACTTCTGTTCCCCTGCCCGGGTCCTTCTACACGGCTAATCCACACGGCTTCCATTCAACAAAAACTACATAGTGTGTAAATAATCTACATGACATGTATGGTGTTATTTCCCAACTGCCCGTGTTGTCTATGATACGGCCGACTAATAGGCTTGACACTACACGGCGTGTTACATTAGAACACGACGTGTACTCCACCCTGTTTTCCAGCCAAATGGCTAACACCACACGATCTGTCCTCGGACAATACTACACCACTTGTCCCCAAGGGTATATGGCATGTTCAAGGGAAGGTGACATCATCCCATGTTGTTCGTTACATGGCCGAGTCCCCAGGTCACATTACACGGCGTGTTCATCATTGGCATGGCGTGCTATGTACAGGAGTTCACTGACCCGTGTTGTTAGTTACACGGCCGGACTCCGGGTCACAGTACACGGCGTGTTCATTTGGTACACGGCATGGTTTATACAAGCATTTCCCTACCCCGTGTTACCGCCCATATAGTTTGTGAGACGGGAAGAGACTTCACAACGCGTACTTGGGGTAAACAGTGTATACTCAAAAGTTTATTTTTCTTCCCGAACAGAAGAACATACAAGGACTGTAGATAAATTCTACAGGGCGTGTATACTGGGTTTCTAGACAGTATGCCTCATAAACTTCTCCGGAACCCAGAAAATACCGTAAAACAACACCTAAGTGTCAAATTCCGACCCGTGAGGGCCTCTACTCCCCACGAATCAAAGTTTGACATCTTATCTGTGTTATAACAAAATAAGCAGTCAATGATCAACCAAATTCTGGTCAATGGGGGCCCATACTCCCCAAAAACCAATTTTTGGCATCCATTCAATAAACAAGCTCAAACAAACATACAATGTCACAAGGCAGGTATTTATCAAGAACCTATCACAACAGCATGCTTTATTATCACAACAACTATCACAACAACATGAAAATTCTAATGCACCTACATGGCATGTAAACTATGCATGGAATGTGATATCTAGAATGTTCCTACATGATGCATAAGATGGCATAACCTCATCTCATCAGGTTGCAACTACAAAGAACCCATAGATAAAATATAAACTACCCAATCTCAATGTGCATCACCCAACAGTGAAAAAATATCAACCGTAAAATTTGCAAAATCAAAAGAATGAAAAATACGAGGTAGACTGGATTTTCCCTATACACAGGTTAGCTACGCCCGAGCACAGTTTATTACCAACTGTCGTTCGTCTTATCCCTGACTACGGCTCCAAATAGTAATTCAAAGAAAAGAAACCCTCTGATACCACTTTGTAATGTCCCGGACCTGGGTACCACGCAACGGGTTCCCCGAGCCCGGTTCGCCATGTGACCTCAAGTGCATTTCCCTAAATGCCAGAGGCTGCCAACTAGCAGCGAGGGCCCAGGTCTGATAGTGGGGAAACTATGCCCTCATTTTTCAAAGTGTAGCGCAGCGGAATATAGAATAAACATACAATGACAGTGGAAGCAGTAACCATACACAACTAAAATAAACTACAGCAGTGGATATAACCAAGAGTACAGAAGTGATGATGCTACATGTTTCAAGTTCTAAGAAAATAGAAAGAACATGTTATACATCAATACAGTACAACAAAATACAGAGTAAAACAAAACAAGCAAAATAGCTGGCAGCGGCATCGTGAGCCTCGGCTCCATCCCATGCCCTCCTACTCCTCAACAATAGTCAAGAACCTGTATAGGGAGTCTTTCCCCTATCTACACCTATAGAATCGTTATCTATTTGGGCCTAAAAGCATGAACCAAACAGGGTGTGAGAAATATATCTCAGTAGGCACCCACCAAAGGCCCGTTCCCAACTGCGTGTAAGCATGCAATAATAGTGTGCAATAGTAAAATGAAATAAAGTAAGTAGTACTCAAAAGTCACTAATTACTAGTAATATTGCCATTTTATTATTCATTTAATCCATTAAATATTAGAAATCACCACAGTGCATTTCTACGTAAACAGTACACTTCCTCAGACAAGAAAAACCTTACCCTCAGGTAAGAAGAACCCAACCCGCAGGTAATTTCCCTCTGGCGTAATAGAAGTTTTCCCTCAGGTGTAGGTAGTGTCGCCCTCAGGCACATAGTCTATGACCCTTAGGCGTGGAAGAAGTTTCCCTCAGGCCGAAATAACAACAGCCCTCGGGCTAAACAGTGCAGTGCCCATAGGCTACTCACAACAACGCCCTCAGGCTAAATAGGTAACCGGGCCATTACCAACATATCAAAATGCAGTAAACAAGCAATTCCTCTCAAGGCAATTCTACAATTACTACATTAAAGGAATACCCTCGGCTGTCCTAGCCAAATGGCTAAACAGTGAAACACACCCCCCCTTGTGGTTTTGGATCCAAGCAACGATCCCAACCAGCATTTTATCATCACAATTTAATCACCTATGCAATTCTAGGCATTAAATATAGCAACAGCATCAGCCTTACGACACCCCAATGTGGGTTCGTGGCACAAAAACGCACAAAAATGCATAACAGTTGGAAATTTAGACAAAGCCACCTACCTTATACGCCAAGGAACGTTATACCCAAAAGTCGACTCCAGAAACGCCTAATAACGGCGTAGATCTTATGAAGAACAAAACTCATTCAAACATAAATAACTCCTGTTAAGAGAAGAATTGGTAAAAACCAGCCAAGGAGGTGGAAGCCCTTACCCGTGCGGTTCAAACGGGATCGTCCGAGGCGGAAACCGATTCCAGACGAACACCCGGTGGATCTTTAAAGGTCCAACCTCCTCCTTTTGCTCCAAATCGGCTCATGTGTCTCCTCTGCCATATGAGGAGGCTACTGCCTAGTTTAATCTGAAAAATCAAAGTACATGGCGTGTACTTCTGAGTACACGGCGTGTAATTCTTTCATTTAACTCTTCATTTTGCGGCACCGCCACACTGTTCAACCATCGACATGAGTACACAACATGTACTCTAAAGTACACATCATGTACTCTAAAGTACACGGCCTGTACTTTCGCCCAGCTGTCGGCTGCTCCACCGCCTTACTATTTAGGCCTGCCGACTGACTACACAGCGTGTAAGTACCACTACACGGTGTGTAGTCGTTTACTACACCCACGTCGCCAACATGGCTACATGCCCCGTGTACTCATCCCAACACATCCAAAAGTACATGACGTGTAGAAAAGTACATGGCGTGTAGTTCCAAAATTTAGGATTTTCCCCCATTTTCTATATTTTCTCAAAAACACTTAAAGAAAAGGAAAAAGAATAAGCATGTACCTCAAAAATAAGAACCGGGCTCTTACACCTAATAGTATACAAAAAATGTATACACCACTAATATAAGGGTTCAAGGTAGGCTTTTCACTGGCCAACCATATCAACTCGTGGTTCCTTGATATGTTGAGTAAATTCCATTCTTCTAAAATCCTAACTTGATTTACTCAACACTTTCCCCTAAAATAAAAACAATCTATATTTGGATATTTGTTTCTGAAATTTTCTTTATCTCAACCAACCACTATTATAATATCTCCACTGTTGTAATAGGAACCCTCATCTATAAGGCCCCGGCCTAAAACCTTACTTAATATTGAATTATAAGAATAACTCACATTGAGGATCTTTTCAGGTTTAGAGTTTTAGGAAATTATCACATAACTATTACATCTCAAAACATTACAGAGTAGTCACTTCTACTAAATTTCCATAAAATATAAACTCTTAAAAAGAAACATGTCTAGTTCCATGTAATAGATAGCATGACTTTCCCTTGATCCCATCCTTGACCCTATTCCACATTAAGTCCTGTGAAAAACATTTCAAAAAAAAAAATGGGGTGAGCATAAAAATCTCAGCAAGGGATAAACAAAGAATGCAAACTGTTAGTTTTTCGAAGCAACAAGTAAACCATGTATACTTAATCAAAGTAATACCTTTCACCTTTAGGAAGTAGTAAAAACTCTTCACTGAATAAAATATCATTACATACCCTTTTGTAACCAAAATATTACCATAAAACCCATATAAAGAACACATAACATATAAAGGTAACTTGGGACATAAACATACTTAAATTGAATAACCATGTCGTCGACTTCCACAAATACTTAATGGAATAGCCATACGGCCGACTTCCATACCCAATGCATTGGAGGTTATAACGTAACCACCCGTCCTGGTATTCACGACACCACCCGTCATATGGTTTATCACGTAACCACCCGTAAAATTTCCAAGTACCATCATTACACATAAAATATTGAAAATATAAACATTTCAATAAAAACATTTCATTTTAAATCAAAATAAGTAACTCCAAGATATTTAATTAATCAATCCATTTTCAAAAATCATTTAAAAGATATTTTTGAATCAAAGTGTCCCATACCACTTTGAAGATTTTATTGGAATTATAATTTTAAAACATTAATTTCCATATAAATAAATACTGAAAACCATTTTGAAGACATGGACATTAAAGATAAAGATTTATAATAATAAATATTTAAAACATTTTAAACGATATTTTTGTTAAAGAGTTTTTAACAAAATGAGAGACTCTTGAATATAAATAATTACGGAATAACATTTAATCTGAACTTTATAATATCATGAGAATAAAGGTATTCATGATATAATATGTCAAAGGACAGTATACACACTATATAAGAGTGAATTGGTGCATAACAACAATGAAGTCTCAAAAGAAATGTAAAATGAGATGAAATCCATTATAAAGAAGGTATCCTTAAATTAAGGATAAATCAATATCATAATTATGTGTGACAAATATAAATACACCCAATATAAGTGGATATTAAGTGTAAAACAATCAAAGGTCATTCACAAATATTCAAAGGATGACATATTCAATAACTACATGTTGAACCCAAAGAAATCGAAATTGGGTTAAGAAGTTCCCTTGGTAAAATTTGACAGCCTAACGGCGTCACATAAAATTTTACAGAAAGGGTTTATGAGAGAGATAAAGGGGATCTCATCAATTGGACATAAAATTTACATAAATAAGGATATATAAGAACACATCCCAACATAATATTATGTGAATTAAAAGACATAACAAAAGAAGTCTTTTAAAAAAAGGAGGGTGAAAGGTCCCCTTACCGAGTTGGGTAACTTTCGAAAAGTACACCCCATGGAAGAAGGGTCATACAATGAAGATGTAAATACCCACAAATGAAATTATACTACAAAAAGTGTATAATAATGGGTAGTAGATACACCACTCAAAGGAAATAGTGGAGAACGTAGCATAAATGTCACGAGAATAAAAGTGAGATGAAAAATCCCTTACGAAAACTCGGCAGCCTAACGGCGCCACTTAAACTTTAAAAAATGGATTTAGGAGATCAAATAGGGTCTCCCATAATATTAACATAAAGTTTAATGTATGAGTAATATAAAAGAACATCCCCAAACATAAGAAATATGGGCTTAAAAGAAATGACATAGAAGAGAGTACTTAAAAAGAAAGAGAGAGGTTGGATCCCTTACCTCAGGTCCGACTTGACTCGATCGTTGTTTAACGTCCTGAATAATAAACTTGAGTTAATTTACAATTGCTTAAAAACCTTTTTCAAGTTCATTATTACTTTTATATCACTTATTTCCATGTTATAAGCATTATGTAATCATTTATGTTAATAATGTTTGTTTTGTCGATATTTGGTTCTTAAGTTGAAAGTGGACTTCTTAGAATTACATGTTATTCATGTGGTCAAAGGTTCATTATATCCAGAATGATATTCATGATTTGGATATCATATATATAATATATATCCAGAATATACAAGTATTTATATTATTACATAATCATTTAGAGGTAAGAAATGAAATGCACCGTTCATGGAGACGGTAAGCCGTACGTACGCATGAACGCTACTTTCATTTCTATGTCATATTAATGGAATTAAAACCAAATGAGAGGTATCTATATTTTAATTCCATAATTATATTCATAATTTATATGTAACATACATGATATATAATAACTTTAAATCCATCATTTATACATCCCACATATGGCATTAACGAATCAAATCACTTTGAGGGTGTGGTAGTCCGCACTTCCAAAAATGAAATTATCATGTTCACCCACAAAGGAAACCATAATGGTATGCCACAAAAGAAAAATATACAAGCTTAATTAAAACATAAACACATTATATATCATATATAAATATAGTTACATCTTAATGGCCACCTTTGAAGGTGTTATATGAGTTTTGAACAATCATCGTTTCGTGAGGCAGAAATTCGCCATCCACAGAAACAGTATGTTCCTTAACCATTAGATGTAGGTGTGTGTAAGTGTAGCTCTAATTATTCTTATACAAAAATCCTAGTATATTTAATATACTGTATTGGTTACAAAAGAAAATAATAAAAAGAGTTTAGGGGGTTGGAGAAGCAAAATAAAACAAAAGAACACAAGAGAAGACACTACCTTTAAATCAGGGAACTCTTTTTGATTTGAGCTCAAAGACTTCCTTGGGAAGAATTATTCCCAAAGTGAGGCTTCTAGGAGTAATATAGGGATGTGGAGAGACAAAATGGTCAGGTTTTGGCCGAGACAAAGTCTTGAGAGGTGTGGGTAAGGAGGTAGAGGTGGGGGCCTTTTATAAGAGGAGAGGAGGGGCACTCTTGGAAAGTAAGGAAATGTTACTTTATTTTAGAATGGGTTTCTGATTTTAAAGGTCCCACATTGATGTATTTCGAGGATAAGGTGATAAGGGTTCGAAATAAATTCTTCCAATACTTTTTTTACATGTTTAGTTTTTATATTTTACATTATCTTTCCATTTTATTTAAATTGTTAAATAATGAGGTAATCGCTACATCATCATGGTGTCATAAATAATTTAATTTAGTTAATGTCTAAAAATTATAAAAAAATACTATGATGTAGGATATAATTTTATATTTCCAATTAATATTTATAGTAAAAATCAGACTTTTATAACCCCATATAAGAATTGTTTTAGTAAAACAACACATGTTTGTGACATTTTAATTTTAACAATAAATAAAAAGGTATTAATGTCATTTTCCTATCAATGTGTCTCCATGGGGTCCCCAAGTTGACCCATGGATTGTCTTGGTCGGACATGACACATAAAATGAGGGTAGGACATGTGTCTAGGTCATTTCATATTATTAAAACATTATTTTTACCTTAAATTACACTAATTACCTCTAATCGCGATTAATAAACTTTAAAGTTACTATTCACCAAAAAATTATTTTAATCCCATTGAACCACATTTTACTTCTTAATGACAACCATTTATGTCATATTTTTGAAATTAAAATCACAGAAGTGGTAAAGTTTCATTTAAACGAAAAATCAGTTTCTTTAACTACCACTTAGTGGTTTCACAATTCATCAAAAATTGAAGTTTTTCAGAAAATTACAAAAAATTTACCCTAGGCTATATTTGATATTCCAAATTCAAAAATGATTTCTATTTTACAAAATTCAAAACATATAATTTATATTAATTAATTTAATAATTAATTCTCGTTGTCAGAGCGAATAGCGTGTTTTTATGAAACAATAAGTATCAAAAGATTGAAACTAGTTTGAGTCCAATTTCAAGATGAAATTAATTCCAACAACAACTATTGGATTAAATGGTAAAAATATATTCTAATTTCACTTAGAAACCAATTAAAAAGATAATCTAATCATAAAAATAAATTAGATTAAAAAGATGTTTTGAATTAAAATACAACATTTTTCACTATTCATTAAAAAATGATCTTTATCGGAAAAATACCAAAAATTTACACCAAGTGAATTTTGATGTCCTGATTCTAAAGAAGAGTTTTATTTGGTCCAATATAATGTATAAGAGTTACCAAAACTATATTTAATGACGGTTCACCATCAAAAGTTGATAAGTGGACCTTTAGTGAAAATTAGAGTATATATACCTAAAATTGAATTCTTTTCGTATTTTAAGACTTTATCCTTTATTGGATAAATGTAAAAACATTTAACAAACATATATAATCATATTTTAGTTATTTCTATTCATTCCAGCCAATACAATGGCTACATGTTAACTAACATTTAAAATAATTTTATTTTATTATTAGAGTGCAACGTAATATTTCAAAGGAACTCGTTGTTGCGTATTGGGTGATCCATCAAGCATAGAGTTCCCTTTAAATTAATATTAAAATTTTATTCAAAAAAATGGATAAATATAAAAATGTCATATTCTTTATTTACCTGGGGTGTTACATCCTTCCCCCTTTTAGGAATTGTGTCCTCGCAATTTTAAAATTGGGCTCAGAAACTTCATTGAAAGTCCCACATCGGAACAAGAGTCAGTAAAACAATCAATTTAAAAGAAAGAAATAGAAGTATAGAGGTCACCCTAGTTAACCCACACTAGGATTCCATGTAGGAAGACATTGACATGGAGGAGAAAACATAGGGTCATGTTCTGATGGAGAGTGATAGAAAACATGTTTAAGAGAAAGTTAACCACAAGAAAATCACAAACTTGTGATGGGTTAAACAGTATTCGATTCCCTAGTAAGAAAAGTTAATATAAAACATTTTTGTTTTAAGTTACTTTTTATTGAGTAATTTATTCATAAGGAAACATAATTACTTATCATGTTGACTTTCAACTTTTATAAGATTTCTTACACAAACTCATATTTTCTCCAAAAAATGAGTATTTAGGAAGACTTGTTCACATTAAGAGTAATATAATCAACTTCTAGAGAATCACCTAATCCTCAAAAGAGAACTATATACATCCCATGTCTTTAGACTTTAACCAAAACCAAAACCAAAAAGGTTTGTACAAGATCAGATAATCCAGAAAAGGATAAGCCTTTATAAAAAGAAAATCTATTCTTAATCTCCAAAATTTTTCCAACAAAACCAAAAGTTCAACGAGGACCATTCGATAAACAATTTGTCCATAAAATTATTCAAAGTAAACCAAACTATGATTGAAACCCAAATATTTGAAGGATTTAGTCACATTGTCTTCAAAGTTAAATCGTAACATTTATCTCCAAACAACATCAGTTGATCTTAAAGTCACGTATTGAAAATTAATTAACCTAATCACATATCCTCCATGATAGGTTAAAAAATTTCCATAGATAACCCAAAATCAACTTACTGTTAATTCATAAAATCATCTAACTAAAAAGAGTCAGTCAAAATAACCAGGGACTTCACGTAGTCCAGTGGTAGGTAATAAATACCAGTCGCACTTTGTTTGTGGGTTCGATTCCCGCAGCTTTGTCCAACACGACGGGTTGTCACACGGTCTACGTGTTTTTTTTCCAAACTATATAATTATCAAATAATTCCCCAAAAAAAGATAAAATCATAAAAAATAACCATAACATAATTTAACCTCAATTTTATTTCATGCCTTTCACTTTCCATCATAACATATATTAACCCATAATTACCTCAAAAGTAAGGATCATATAAACCCAAATGGTTCATTATAACTATGTCCACAAAATAATAGATAACTATTCCTTGAATAAAATTTTCATATATCAAACATCAGGGTTACACATACTATAAAAAGTCTTCTAATGTTACCCCATAATCAAAAGAGACTTAATAATCTTAAGAATTTTACCATAACTTGTGAAGCCCTTATATGTTGACTTCTTATTCATTCAACATTCTTCATGATCCATCAACCATTCCTTTCCAACTTATTCTGAAGTACTTCTTTCCTATAAACAAAATCATGAATCATATCCAAAGATTCCAAAATAGGAAAAAAATGTTATAAAATAATCCATACCTTTGACTGGTCATTGTCAGTTTCTTCATCCTCAATCGGAATGGCATTAGGTATTGGTAAATGAATATTTGTACGATCTTGGGGATCCCATTCCCGAAACTTCTTCATAGGACATGTGTTTTCATAATTACCATGCACATCACATTTAAAACATTCAATTGATCCCACAGAAATAACTTCTTTCCCTTTCCTCAAGTCAACTGGATGCTTCCTTTTTCCATGGAAGGTTCTTGATTTATGACCTTATTTCTACATGTGTAGCATATTTCTTTCCCTTTGAAACATTTTCTTAGATGTTTCTTTCCACGTCTTTGACACATAGATCTTTGAACACACTTACCTTTATGATTATTACCTGTAGTTCCGTAGAGATTTTTTTCTCGCATATATGATTCCTTATAGAAATAACCAAGGTTTAGGTGGTAAATCATGACTCCAGATAGTTGGTTTAGGATAAACACAAGAGTTTTCATTGCAGCTCTCATATCATTCAGTTGCTCACTCAGAAAACTGTCACAGTTTCCTTCACATCCATTGTTACTTTAGTGCCTGCTAGATCTAGCCATTTACTAAAACCAAAATGGACAGTGTGAGTATATCAACAATACCCTCATGTACTAATGAGGAAGATAAACACTAATATATACTTACTCATTCACTTTATCTAAAACTAGGACTCTTTTTGAAATCCTAACCATTATGGTAATGTCACTTATGCTTTGAGAATACCCTAACCTCAAAAGTTATCTAAACCGACCTTTGATACCAACTATAAGGCCCCGACCTAAAACCTTACTTAATATTGAATTAAATGAATAATTAACATTGAGGATCTTTTCAGGTTTATAGTTTTAGATAATTAGTACATAACTATTACATCTCAAAAGATTAAAAAGTAGTTACTTCTACTCAATTTCCATAAAATAAAAACTCTTAGAAAGAAACATGTCTAGTTCCATGTATTAGATAGCATGACTTTCCCTTGATCCCATCCTTGACCCTATTCCACATTAAGTCCTATGAAAAACATTTCAAAAAAACTTGGGGTGAGCATAAAAAGATCAGCAAGGGATACACAAAGAATGAAAACTGTTAGTTTTTCGAAGCAACAAGTAAACCATGTATACTTTATCAAAGTAATACCTTTCACCTTTAGGAAGTAGTAAAAACTCTTCACTGAATAAAATATCATTACTTACCCTTTTGTAACCAAAAGATTACCATAAAACCCATATAAAGAACACATAATAAATAAAGGTACATGGGACATAAACATACTTAAATGGAATAACCATACGGTCAACTTCCACACATACTTAATGGAATAGCCATACGGCCGACTTCCATACCCAATGCATTGGAGGTTATAACGTAACCACCCATCCTGGTATTCACGGCACCACCCGTCATTTGGTTTATCACGTAACCACCCGTAAAATATCCAAGTACCATCATTACACATAAAATATTTAAAATATAAACATTTAAATAACAACATTTCATTTTCAATCAAAATAAGTAATTCCATGATATTGAATTAATCAATCCAATTTCAAAAATCATTTAAAAGAGATTTTTGAATCAAAGTGTCCCATACCACTTTGAAGATTTTATTGGAATTATAATTTTAAAACATTAATGTCCGTATAAAGAAATTCTGAAAACCATTTTGAAAACATGGACATTAAAGATAAAGATTTACAATAATAAATCTTTAAAACATTTAAAATGATATTTTTGTTAAAGAGTTTTTAACAAAATGAGAGACTCTTGAATAAAAATAATTTCGGAATAACATTTAATCTGAACATTATAATATCACGAGAATAAAAGGATTCAGGATATAATATGTCAAAGGACAGTATACACACCATATAAGAGTGAATTGGTGCATAACAACAATAAAGTCTCAAAAGAAATGTAAAATGAGATGAAATCCATTATAAAGAAGGTATCCTTAAATTAAGGATAAATCAATCTCATAATTATATGTGACAAATATAAATACACCCAATATAAGTGGAAATTAAGTTTAAAACAATCAAAGGTCATTCACACATATTCAAAAGATGACATATTCAATAACTTCATGTTGAACCCAAAGAAATCGAAATTGGGTTAAGAAGTTCCCTTGGTAAAATTCGACAGCCAAACAGCGTCACATAAAATTTTACAAAAAGGGTTGATGAGAGAGATAAAGGGGATATAATCACTTTGACATAAAATTTACATAAATAAGGATATAGAATAACACATCCCAACATAATAGTATGTGAATTAAAAGACATAACAAAAGAAGTCTTTTAAAAAAAAGGAGGGTGAAAGGTCCCCTTATCAAGTTGGGTGACTTTCGAAAAGTACACCCCATGCAAGAAGGGTCATACAATGAAGATGTAAATACCAATAAATGAAATTATACTAAAAAATGTGTGTAATAATGGGAATTACATACACCACTCAAAGGAAATAGTGACAAACATAGCATAAATGTCATAGAAATAAAAGTGAGATGAAAAATCCCTTACGAAAACTCAGCAGCCTAACAACACCACATAAAACATCCAAAAATGGATTTATGAGATCAAATAGGGTATCCCTTAATATGAAAATAAAAAGTAAAGTATTAGGTATATAAAAGAACATCCCCAAACATAGGAAATATGGGCTTAAATGAAATGACATAGAAGAGAGTACTTAAAAAGAAAGAGAGAGGTTGGATCCCTTACCTCGGGTCCGACTTGACTCGATCGTTCTTTAACGTCCTGAATAATAAACTTGATTTAATTTCCAATTGTTTAAGAACCTTTTTCAAGTTCATTATTCCTTTTATATCACTTATTTCTATGTTATAAGCATTATGTAATCATTTAAGTTAATAATGTTTGTTTTGTCGATATTTGGTTCTTAAGTCGAAAGTGGACTTCTTACAATTACATGTTGTTCGTGTGGTCAAAGGTTCATTATATCCAGAATGATATTCTTGATTTGGATATCATATATATCATATATATCCATAATATAAAAGTATTTATAATATTACATAATCATTTACAGGTATGAAATGAAATGCACCATTCATGGAGACGGTAAGCCGTACGTACGCATGAACGCTACTTTCATTTCTATGTCATATTAATGGAAATAAATCCAAATGAGAGGTATGTATATTTTAATTAAATAATTATATTCATCATTTATATGTAACATAAATCTTATATAATAACTTTAAATCCATCCTTTATACATCCCACATATGGGATTAACGAATCAAATCACTTTGAGGGGGCGGTAGTCCGCACTTCATAAAATGAAATTATCGTGTTTACCCACAATGGAAACCATAAAGGTTTGCCACAAAAAAAATACAGAAGCTTAAGTAAAACATAAACATATTATATATCATATATAAATATAGTGACATCTTAATGGCCACCTTTGATGGTGTTATATGAGTGTTGAACAATCATCGTTTAGTGAGGCAGAAATTCGCCATCCACAGAAACAGTATGGTCCTTAACCATTAGATATAGGTGTTTGTAAGTGTATCTAGAATTATTCTTATAAAAACATCCTAGTATATTGAATATACTGTAGTTGTTACAAAATAAATGAATAAAAAATAGTTTAGGGTGTTGGAGAAGCAAAATAAAACAAAAGAACACAAGAGAAGACACTACCTTTAAATCGGGTAACTCTTTTTGATTTTAGCTCAAAGGCTTCCTTGGGAAGACTTCATACCAAATTGAGGCTTCTAGGAGTAAGAGAGGGATTTGGAGAGACAAAATGGTCAGGGTTTTTTTGATCCAAAGGCTTGATAGGTGTGGGTAAGGAGGTAGAGGTGAGGGCCTTTTATAAGAGGAGAGGAGGGGCACTCTTGAAAAGTAAGGAAATGTTACTTTATTTTAGAATGAGTTTCGGATTTTAAAGGTCCCAAATTTATGTTATTCTAGTATAAGTTGATAAAGATTCGAAATCCACTCATACAATAGATTTTAGACATGTTTAGGTCTTATATTTTACATTATCTTTCCATTTTATTTAAATCGTTAAATAATGAGGTAATCGTTGCATCATCATGGTGTCATAAATAATTTAATTTAGTTAATGTCTAAAAATTATAAAAAAAATACTATGATGTAGGATATCTTTGTATATTTACAATGAATATTTATAGTCAAAAATATGACTTGTATAACCCCATATAAGAATTGTTTTAGTAAAATAACACAAGTTTTTGACATTTTAATTTTAACATTAAATAAAATAGTATTAATGTCATTTTCCTATCAATGTGGCTCCATGGGGACCCCAAGTTAACCCATGGATTTTAATGGTCTGCCATGACACATCCAATGATGGTAGGACATGTTTCTAGGTCATTTCATATTATTAAAACATTATTTTTACCTTAAATTACACTAATTACCTCTAATCGCGATTAATAAACTTATAAGTTACTATTAACCAAAAAATTATTTTAATCCCATTGAACAAAATTTTACTTCTTAATGACAACCATGTATGTCAGATTTTTTAAATTCAAATCACAGAAGTGGTAAAGTTTCATTTAAACGAAAAATCAGTTTCTTTAACTACCACTTAGTGGTTTCACTATTCATCAAAATTGAAGTTTTTCAGAAAATTACCAAAAATTTACCCTAGGCTATATTTGATATTACAAATTCAAAAATGATGTCTATTTTACAAAATTCAAAACATATAAGTTACATCAATTAATTTAATATTTAATTCCCGCTGTTAGAGCAAATAGCTTGTTTTTTATGAAAAAATAAGTATCAAAAGATTGACACTAGTTTAAGTCCACTTTTAAGATGAAATTAATTCCAACAACCACTATTGGATTAAGTGGTAAAAATATACTATAATTTTACTTTGAAACCAATTTAGAAGATAGTCTAATTATATAAATAAATTAGATTAAAATGAGGTTTTGAATTAAAATACAACATTTTTCACTATTCATTAAAAAATGATCTTTATCGGAAAAATACCAAAAATTTACACAAAGTGAATTTTGATGTCCCGATTCTAAAGAAGAATTTTATTTGGTCCAATATAATTTATTAGAGTGACCAAAACTATATTTAATGATGGTTCGCCATCAAAAGTTGATAAGTTGACCTTTAGTGAAAATTAGAGTATATAAGCCTAAAATTAAATTCTTTTCATATTTTAAGCCTTTATCATTTATTGGTTAAATGTAAAAACATTTAAAAAACATATATAATCATATTTTTGTTAATTCTATTCATTCCCGCCAATACAACGGCAACGTGTTAACTAACATTTAAAATAATTTTATTTTATTATTAGTGTGCAACGTAATATTTCAAAGGAACTCGTTGTTGCGTATTGGGTAAGACATCAAGCATAGAGTTCCCTTTAAATTAGTATTAACATTTTATTCAAAAAAACGGATAAATATAAAAATGTCATATTATTTATTTACCTGGGGTGTTACATCATCTTTGTCATTATTGGCACCCAAACACTCAGTTTTTTTTAACATGAATGATGGAATTCTGTAATGACATAATATTACATTGTGGGTTTTTCAGTTTTTATCACATGAAGAATGTAATCCATTTATATTAATCTTGTTTATATATTTTACCACCCTCATAACTAAAAATTAATAGTAAAACATATATCACTTCTTTATACATTTTATTATTTGTTATTTTTTTTATTTTTCCCACTATTATAAAGTGCATACAACAATATATAAATGAATATAGATATACTACTACATGACTGGTTGTGAGCATCTAAAGTGGCATAGGGTCATCATACCTATGTCTAAGAATGAATCACGATGCAAATCACCATGTCTTGTATGTCTGCTTGTCATCTGAAGTATCACATTGACTTGGAGGGGTCCATATTATTTTTTGGAGTACCTCCCCATCTTTGTGTCATCCGGGAAACATCTTGCATCATCATGGTCAAGGTACACCACCTCACCGAATATAAAAAATTTCTTGTGCATAGGATAGGGGGACAGGGGGTGTAATGTACATTAGATATAATGGAAACGCATCCTCTTATACAAATTGACCAAAAATAAAGAAGTTTAATTGAACATCATTTGACTGACTACATATTACAATCATCGCACCTATTTGAAAATAATAAATCAAATAATAGAAAACATACATGGGTCAGTGATCAAGACTAGTAGGTCATTGAAAATATGAATGATAAAATTAAATTTCCTTAAATAAGTATGAGGATATTAGTTATATTATTATAATTTCTTGACATGGTCGATCCAAGAGCTCATATCAAGATCTGCCTCAATCATCAAAGCCATCTAGATGAAGTGATCATCGGGATGTAGAAGTCATCGTAAGATAACTTTTCTAGCACTCAAAATCTAATGATCGATGCTCCTGTGGAATTTTGAAGTATGTGTGGATTATATAGAGGGATCCTGGTATAAATCCTACAAGAAACGATGGTCGATGAAAAGTTGAAGTCGTCCTTGACTTTGTATCTATAAATGTATGTCTAAATTTTCATTTTTGTTCTCTTTAAATTAATGGGAGATTCAAGGAGAAAATTTGGTATCAGATCATCAGCGGCGACATGTAATGTCATATCATCGATGAAAAATTTTAAATTACCGACCCATCGACTCCAGTAGCGGGCCCCAATACCTTTATACAAACTATCTACTCTATAGCTCTTAATGTCTTATAGGATTCTAAATATACCTGATGTTTTATATATGAATAATAATTTAAGGAAATAAAGTTACTACTTCAATGATTAAATATTGAATTATCAATAGAATATCCAAATGGTACAGTAATATCTTCTACAATCTATTATTCATCATCAATTGATGTTTTTGGGAATATTATTCTTGATGATATTATTATTATCAATATAGTTAAATTTTGTGAGATCCATTTCAGGGATTAGAATTTGTTAGGAAAATCCATCATCAATTTATGTGGTTGTAAAGTCAAATTTGATATTCATAACCAACCTATGAACATTTAGTTTTTTGAGGATAAGGAATAACATCCTGGGAATATTCAATATAATTTACATGACTTGTTTTTCATTCTATTGGGTTATCAATCTCATATGGTTGGGGCAGAAACTCATAATCAGAGATATTCATATTGTATGTAATATTTTTATGTCTTTACAAAAGAGTATCCTACTATTATAGTGTATCAAGATGTCTAGTCTATAATATAACTCATAACTAGTGCTACACCTATTTCAATTAATCTGTATTTAATGGACTCAGTTGAGTTTTTGGAATTGATGAACCTACTCCAGTGAAATTTTCATATGGTGTTAATTCATCTGTATGTTCCCCCATAGGGATGAAAATATGATTTTTGTCTATAGAAAATATTGACCAATGTGAATATGCAGTCATTATTAAAAACATTACAATATCATGATCAAGAATATGTATCCTTGCTAATATATTGATGATTTGGTTGATCATTAATATGGATTCCATGATTATTGAAATATTGATCTTTGATCTGAATATAGTCAGATAAATGTGAAAAGGTGAATAAATTACCAATATATCCATCCATTAGAGGTATTGAAACTATTAATTTAAAGTGATGTTATTCGATTATTCTATTTACTATATTATCTTAATAGATTTAAGGAATAAAGTTGACTTATATTACCATAATAAGTTTATTGAAGTATTTATAGATGAAATTATTATATATTATTGAATTAAGAAAGAGTATAAAGATCACAAGAGGATTTTTCTAAATACTCTAAAGAAAGATAATATATATAAGATGTTTAAGAAGTGTAAATTTTACATATAGATAGATTCATTATTGGGAAATATAATCTAAAGGAAGCGTATGTTAGTGGATCTATAAAAGAAAAAATATAATGAAAATGTTCTCAAAATAACCACTATGAACAAGAACTTTGGTTTTCTATTATTGTTTAGATATTATCAATGTTTTCTGAAGGATTTCATCTGACTATCTAATCCACTCCAAATGTTATCTTAGAAGGGATTCATGATAATTTGGTCTAATTAATGTGAATTAGGTAATATAAAGTCATAACTAAGTCATATATGGTATTATATATATATGAAAATTTTTCTATATTATATTTATAATATAATTATATTTATTATACATGAGGATTTATTGAGAACAACGAGACACAAGATATATGTTAAGGGATTTATTTCTCCCATTTATTTTTATGGGACACATGCCCTTTAAACTACCAATTTCTACTACGTTGTGTATATAATTCACCTGAATGAATTTTTTAGTCTTACCCAGAATATAATGGTTTTTTATTTGGATATAATTTTTATTTTTTAATAAGAAATTCTATAATACTGATCATAATTTTAATGGTTTGTTACCCAATTTCATCAATATTAGATATTTTTTCATTTAAAATATTCATTGAGAGAATATTTATCTTTCGTGCCCGATTTATATAAAAAACCAATTTTTTTAATATTCTCTTATGTCTATTTAACATTAATTTTACCCCTTTCTTAGATTTTAATTAGTATTTTGAAAGGAGTATTTTGGTTTTACAAACAAGGTAGTTTGTGGGTTTTCTAGAATTATTAATTAAAAATGTTTTATAAACATATATTTAATTGATGGAGTTATCAACAATCATGAATCCATAATTACTTCATGATTCACTTAAAATTGAATAATGTTTATATCAATGAAAATTAATTGGTCATTAAATACAGCTTCCATAAGGAAAGTGAAATTTTCCTTAAATCATATTTCATGTAATATTTCAAAAAACATTTTCCATTTACGATAACGTTTTATGATGTTAATTATGCCTCATTGTGGATATAAACCAAGGATTCCATTCTTATTATCTCTATGAATTTTTTATCTTTATGATCTCATGTTATTTCTGAAACCTATTTCATTTCCATTAGTTACCAAATGATGAAGTGTTTATGATACCGATTTCATTACATTGGTTCTGATGTGGTGAATGCTTTATGGACTTTTAGAACACATATTTATTATTTTTATTATTATTTGGGTTTAAACTATATCCCCCTCCCATAAATTGGGTAATGATAACTTTTTGATTACCTAGAAAGGGTATATATGGGGTTATACTAAACAAACAAAAATAGGTTACATGAAATGATATGCTTATCATGCCAAAAGAGTGTATAAAAGTGGTCATACTAAACCCACACCAAATGGTTACATAGGAAGTCATTCTAATCCTACAAGAAGAGGGTACAAGGGAGGTCATTCTATGGCTAAAACAATGTGATACTCTCATATCTCTTGTTCGCTGATTTTCATATGATTTATGTGTAATGATCTACTAATCGATATTCTATGACTCGTATATATGATCTTGGATATGATGGTTATACACATAATATTTTGTGCTCATATTTTCATAATTTTTAACCATGTTATGCTTGTTTGTCTTCCTTGATTACCCTTACTAGGAATTTGATCTCGCCATTTTCTCAGTTTCCTTTCCTCGTGTTATTAATAATGTTTTTATGTATAACTACTAATGGGGTGTATCTTTAGAAAGGATGTTGAATATAGTTTACCAATTTTGATGAATGTGTTCCACATTTCCAATGGAAGTTGACTATTATGGTCCTTAGGCATGTGTGTTTTGAAATATATTAAATATTCATTTCAAAGGATGCAATATCCATGTTTCAAAATCCTGGGTCGTTAATAATTTTATTAGAGGAAAGGATTAATGTTATTTTTGAAAATAGAATTTAAAAGTTTTGTTAGATCTATATGGATATTTCAAATGATATTTCTAGGGATTTATATATGCATAATCCTAAATATTCATAGATTTAAATTTGGTTTCATGAGTTGGGAATCCTATAAATAATTTTTCATTATCATGTGTTTTTCTAATAAGAGAGGTGTTTCTAGCAATATTATTTCTAATCCTAGTCTATATAGGTCACATGAATGATCATGGTTAACAATGAATTATTCTAATGTGTAATGTTTTGGAATTATGAATATTTATATCCAAAGATAAAATATAATGAATATAGTCATTAATGTTGTCTAAGTAATAGTTATACTACTAAGCATAAATATACTATTAATGTAATGTGAATGGTTTGGTATGTTCTAACAGTACTGTTTATATTAAAATTTTAATTCATGACTATATTGAGGTTAATGAAACTTAAGATAGAATTCATATTTGATATTATTGGAATGGTTATGATAATGAAGCGTGAGTAATTGTTTAAGAGTCAAGTTGAATTAAGGATGTGTGTATGTTTTGGAATTTGATGAATATGAGATATATATGTATTTTCAATATGTGTTTTTGATTCATGGTTGAAAATTATATATTGAATAGTGCTGAAGAAATATTAAATTGACTTAATTGAAAGTTGATATTAATGGGAAACACAATATTAAGTGAAATATAACACTTATTATATTCTTAATGATGATATAATTAAATAGAAAATGATTTAGTAAATTGTACGGTGATGATATCCATGGGACAGATTAAGGATTTATGGAAAAATTGGTTTATTCTATCACTGGTGTAGTTTATGACATTTTTTGGACTTATGTAATATATCCAATAATCATTAGATTAATAGAGAATTAATGTTTTATATAAGGATTTATTGTGATTATAATGATTCAAGAGAGTAAATTATAAATCTATTAACATGTTTGGTTTGTTAAAATGAATAAATATTTTATGATATATTGGAGATCAATGTTTAGATATTTTTGATAAATTTAGTGTCCTTATTTTTAATGTTTTTTTACTTTCATATTTGGGATGGGTTCCAAGTTTAACCATTTAAGGAATGGTTAATATTAAACTTCAGACAAGGTTTTAGAGATTAATGTATAACCTCTATATTTGGGGATTTATGCATATTGGATAACATGTGATAAATTTTATTGGTAATTATAGATGGAATGACTTGTCATTATAATTATGGATCATATGACCTGATAGTACTTTAGGATTGAAAAATTCAACTTCATTTTCGGGAATAATAGATGAAGTGTAAATTGATCAAGGCACAACAATGTGAGATATTTTATAGAAAAAAGTTAGTATATCTTTACATGAAAATTGTACAACTTTTTGGAAAAGGATCATGAAATAAAATATTTCCGTGTTAAAAAAATTTATGATGATATCAATCACTATTTTCCTGAATCTTTGGTTTATGGATTATTGAATTTTAAAATTATCTAAACAATATTCTCCTTCATTATCCATCAGAACTTGATAGATAATTTCACATCCATGTCCATGTTTTCACTTGCAACCAATGTTATTCTATATTGAAACCTAGATATGTGTTACTTTGGGTAACCATTATGTTTCTTGGATAACCTTTTTAAAGGGAGTTTTAGTATTGATTTTCATGGTTTGGGTATCTATTAAAGGAAAAATAATATATTTATCCTTCGATAACCCAAATGCATATCATGGGTGATGTTCATTTTTATGGGTTAAAATGTAACACAAGAAGATTTTTTAAATATAAAATTTTAATTAATTTCATTTTTTGGATTATTTTCATTTCATGCAACCCTTAATTTAGGTTGTGTTATATGAAATCACTATTTTATTCATGTTTTATACATAATACCATGTCAAGGTTGTTCCATATGAAACACATAGATTATTTTTTGGTGCGCATAACACTTTGGTAGGATTGTAGAAAACTCAGTGCCATGTTATTTTGATACCACGTGTTACACACGCTACAGATTTTTAATGAACTAAAATATACTATTAACACTATTATTAAAATATTATTATAGTTACCACGTCTCCGTTTGAATGGAAATTAAAAAGAAGATTAACAAAATTATGAAAATATGATTTAAACTAGTATATAAAATGAGTCATTTGGGATATCAACTAGGTATAAATGAATGTAATATCTATATTTAAATAAAGAAATTACATTTTTAGGAAAACTATATTTCTGTTTAAAAATACAATTTTATCTTAATATATTAAAAAACTACTATTGTTGAATATTATTAAAAATATTTAAATATTTCATATTCTAATTTCTTTTGACACACATCCAATATATTTTATAGTCATAAGATAATAATAAATATGATTTAATTAATAAAAATATATATTTTCAAAAAAGTTAATTTTACCTCCTATTATAGAGAACAAATTTTAATATAATTATGACTTATTAATAATTTTTATATTATAAAATAAACTTATTATTTGAAATATAAATATTATAATTTACATTGGATGAATTCTTGGTATCTTTCTAAAAACATTCATATTTTGATGAATAGGGAAAAGTTCTGAATTTTAATTAAAAATAAATTTTTCATCAAAATAATTTTCATTGTAAATTTATATATTTTATTAGTTTGAAATTATTATTATATCAAAACATTACTATTTATTCCAATTAAGTTCATTGGAATCAATTTCCCATTGAATTTTCATAAAAACATTTTAATCTATTGAAAGATCTCACTTTAAAAACGCATTTTCTAGTTCCGTCAATGTGATTAACATTAAATTAATTTTAGAAAATTATTTGTTCTAAATTAAAAATATTTGATTGCATATATTCAATCATATGTTCCAATATTAGTAAATAGTTATCTTCTATTTTATGGACAACATTAATAGTAACTTTCATATTTTTTATTACCTCGATTAAGGGTAAATCAAAAAATTTAGGGTATTCATAATATAATATGTATTATAAAAATATTGTAACACATGTAAACATATTATTGGATTAATATAAATCTACCCTTATAATTTGAGGCTCAAAATTTAGTTATTTAATACACAGCTTCCATGAAAATATCTTAGATATTTCTAAAATTAAAGAGAGTGACAATATGACACACTCTTTTTTTATATAGTATAATAATTTTTAAATCAGATTAAATAAAAGATATGATCAAATATATATATATATATATATATATATATTTATAAAATATATTTTATATATATAACTTATAAATATATTTTTAATTTTTAGTGATGATATTATATTCATAAATTATTAAAAAATGAAAATTTTGTAATTATTCAAGTAATGAAACAATCATTTAAATGATATAAGAGGTATTAAAATAAATTTAATTTTACTTGATTAAGGTGATAAAAAAATTTCATAAGTTAATATAACATGTTTGGATGTATTAAATTTATTATTTTGATGATATATTTATGTATTTATTTTCATAAATTCAATGCAAAAAATAGTATAAAAATAGGCACATATGATATTTTATGGAAGTGTTATTTTATTAAATCATCTATAAATCATAGAAATTTATAATTAGAAAAAATTTCATGATATATGGTCTAAAATGTCATAAATTGGTCATTTATTGTCTAATTCAATCTTTATATGTAAAATTTATATCCTCTGCATATTGAAAATTTTGTAACAATAGTATAAAAATTAAATTGTCATAGCTAATGTTTAATCACAAATATAAGGTTTAAAATAAAAAAACTAGTAGAAAACATATTATTTGATGATATTTTAACTTTTTCATATCTTATCATAGTGTAAATTTTCTTTTAGATGTATTTGGAATTGTATTTAATTTTTCAATAATTATTTTTTTAGAAATTTCCATATTTCTCATCCCCTCTCTTATGAAAGGGATCATCTTCTTCTCATTTATACAGACTTAATATCATATTTGGAGTGGCCAACATATATCCAAATATTCTAAATACATCACTCCCTTCATTCTAGAATCATTAGTTTTTTATTAAAGGAAACAAATGAATTGATTTTTTTTAAACCAAATGTAGATACCCAAAGAAATTGTAACGTTCATCAGTGAAAGTTTTTGGTTTGTTTCTTACGATAACCCATTCAATAATTATTATTAAATTATTATATAATAAAATCAGTATAATATATATATTGATATTTTTTATTCAGTTTCTTCTAATTATCATAGTCACCATTTCATATAATAGGTATGTAACTTATCGTTTTTGTGTACAGTGTCATGTGGCCTAATGAAATGATGTTGTTCGTTTTTCAATTACCACATATTTGTGTAATGAATTGTGGTGGAAAATTTATATGATAATATATATATATATATATATATATCCTTTATTATTCTATAATTATTATATAAAACCAACTTTTATTCTTTCTGTTATTTTTAAATATGATAACTTTGCTTGTGCAAGTGTGGACTACTACCTCCCCAGAGAAATGTGATTCATTTACACTATACATGGATTCTATTTATGATGGTTTTAGTGAAATTATATGGTATATATGACATATTATTATTTCATAATTATATTATATATATATATACATACATATCTCACATTTTTTTCCTTTCATTCAATACAACCTAAAATGGAAGCATTGTTCATTCATTCGTATGACATACCATCTTCATAAACGATGTATTTAATATTTTATTTATATAGTTTATAGTAAAAATATATAGATATATAATAAAAATAAATTCTATTTATTTAAATTTAATCATTTTTTATAAAATTAAATCATGGTATAATTTTTAGGAAAAAGAATCACAAGTCGAAACATGTATGAGATACAGATCAGTTATTACCCAAAAAAGAACACAATCATTGATTTGTTAAAAATATGGTAACTTAAATTCATAGTTAAATAATAAGTTATATTTTATTTATGAGAATATATCTATAATATATTTATAATAAAATTATATTTTTCACACAGGAGGTTTTCATGATCACGAAGAGAGTCAATATATAAGGTATTATATTTGTGGCTCACTTTTATTTCTATAGAACACTTTATAAATATAGTACTTATTTAATATAAATCACAAATATAATACCATGAACATATTTTTTGAGTATTATCCATATTAATATATTATTTTAATATACATATAATTTTATTGCATTCATGGGGCCAATGATTCTATATATTAAGAAGTTTGAAGGGTTTATTTCACAATTTAATCATCATTCAGTATTGTTTCTTTTAAAATAAAATTTTTTAGGATATTTATCATTATAGTTTTTTTTTTCTCAAAATGTTTTCAAAAAGGTTTTAAATATTCTTATATGAATAGTTAAATTTATTTTTACTTGTGTTTGAATTTTCACTAAATTGAGAAAAAGGGATCTTCTTGTCATTTTACATATAAGGCTCTTTGTGTATTTTTCAAAAAAAAATCAAGTACAAAATGTTTTTTTGACATGTATAAGAAGAAAATATTTCCCCACAATCATTTTTAATTAATTCCTTGATGATTACTTTTCAATATGTAATGGTTATTTTAAATTAATGTGTTTTCCTTTAAAATTTGTCAACTATTTAAAAAATTATTTCATAAAGAAATGATAGTTTCCTTGAGAATTATTTCAAGTAATCTTTCTGATGACATTTTACATGAAAGATAACATTATATGGTGTTTCTTAAACTATACGAGGGATATGTCCAAGGATACCATTCTTATTATTTCATGTAATTGTTTTTGTTTATGATTTAATGGTATTTATTAAACCTATATCATTTCCATTAGTAATGTTATGCTGATGTTTTTATGAAACTCATTTCATAGAATTGGTTCAGATGTGATGATTTAATTATGTTATTATAGAGAACATATCTATTATTTTTATTATTTGAAAGGATTGACCATATCTCTCACCAATAAATTCTGTTAAAATAAATTTTAAATGATCTCAAAAGAAAACATAAGAGGTTATACTAATCCCACAATAATAGAGAACACTAGAGGAAATCATAAGACCACAAAAGTGGGTACACGAGAGGTCTTACTAATCACTCAAATAAAGGGTTGATGAGAGGTCATAATAATCCCACAATAAGAGGGTAAATTGGAGGAAATACTAAACCTAATAAAAGATGTTAGATGGGAGGTCATTCCATGCCCGAAAGAGAAGGACAGGTGATTAACCCAATACCAATATACTATGAATAGATTTGTGGGTATCATAGATATAAGATTTTCTAAACATATGTCTATTCCGTAATTTCCTTTTCATTTTCCATTTTTATACTCTCATGTCTCAAGTTAATTGATTTTATTATGATTCATGTCTCATTATCTGCTAGTAATTATTTCATGAATTATTTTTATCACATCTGATATGGATTTTATAAGATTCAAATGTAATTCCTCATGTTTTCATACCCTTATTCTCATGTTACACTAATGTATATACAATTATTCTCATTAATGGTAATAATAGGCCACCATTTCTTATGTTTTAATTCCTCATGTTTTAATAAATGGATTTAATTCGGAGTAATAAAGGGGAATACCTTTATTGAAGATGTTGAAGTTCATTCACAAAATTTAAATAATGCATTCCATGATTCCAAAGGCCCAAAACTGTTACGGTCCTCAGGAAAGTGTTTTTCAATTTAAATGAATATTCGTCTAGAATTATGTAATATCAATGTTTCAAAATCATTATTAATTACATAAATATAATTAAGTATCATTAAAAACAGAAAAGTAAGAGGGGAAGTGAATCATGGATGGAATGGTCAAATTCCAAAGAAAAATGTGAATTTTGAGAGATCCCATACCATATGTTCTAAAATAATTCTACACTTTCACATAGCATAACATAAAATAAAATAAGTTCAATTAATTACATAACTATGGAACAATTTGAAAATTAATTTATTTATTTTAATTCTGTAATTGTCATTTATAACCATTAAATGTGATATACGTTTTAATTTCAATATACTGAGGGTGTTCATTTCATAGTTCAATGGATGAAGGAATCCTGGATAATTATAGAAGTTATATTCAAATAGTAATTTATTTAATGAAGTTTTATGAAATTTTATTTGTGATCTTTATGTAATTTAAATGGTCCCATGTATCTATACTTGTTTTTACATAGGTACATATCATATAAAAAATGATAGCATTTCATAGTTAGTTCATTTAGTAGGTTCTCCCTACTGTTATGAACTAGGTTTAATTTAATTAATATTATGAACATTAATTAACTCAAGAACATAAAATATTTTACATTATACATATTATAATATCATATAACCATAATAATGACTTTATAACCATCATTTAAGGGGGTGTAGAAAAAAATAAGTGTGTTATCCATTTAAAAAAACAATCATCCATATTGTAAACTATAAATTAATTTTAGAAGTGAATGATGTGAGTATTTATGCTAGATATTTTACCAAAATAATAATATTTCTAGATATTATTTATATTTATATTAATATTTTGTTGGTTGTTGATGTTATATTAGGAGGTAAGAGAAGAAAACAAGAGTTTAGTCCTGAATTGTATATCGTCTTTTGGTCACCTCTTCTTGAGCTACATTTAAGGCCCCTTGAAATGGACATTTTTCAAAAAATAAGTACTAGAACATGGGGGGAATGTATTTTGGAGTTAATTGGGTAAATTTTATTCAACCTACAATACATATAAATATTTAGGATATGGGGTGGTATTTATATGAGTATGAGAGAGGTGTTTTTTTAATATTGTATTTATTAGTTTCTTATTTTGGCTCATGACTATCAATGTTGTTTATTCATTTAAATTTATGTATTAAATTATTATTGTTATTTTGAAATATTGTGTTTTAATATAGTCCATCACCCAAAAAACAATAATTTATCTTATAGTATTAAATACTGTATTTTATCTTATTTCATGATTAAAAAAAATACAATTTTGTAATCTTCCACGAAATTATATGTAACCCTTTTCAACATTTATATTCCAAAAATGATATATATTTTATATTATTTCTAAATACGTATTTTTTTATTATGTTTTTTACATTTATTGGAAATATACCAGTTTTAATAATTAGGTCATTTGTAGACCCATTTAAAAATTACTTATTGTCAAATAAAATTTACTAATCAGTTTTATAAAACAAAATTTTATTTTATAAACCATTATTATGAAAATTATGTTTCATATATATAATATTTTATATAAAAGTTCATTTTAAAAATTTATGTTTATAAAATAATAAAAATACTTCATAATCATTAAAAACAGTTATTATCTAACATTGTGGTTTCTATAAATCACATATTCACTTGATATGATAAAATATATTTGTTTATAAATAAATATTATGTTAAATATTCTATTAGTTTGTGTATTATGAATAACAGCTGGATTGATATTTCAATTATCATGTTACAATTATCATGGTTAGATTATTATTTTAATGGTAACATTTGTAATTGCCACATGGGTTACCAATTTTCAATACGTGCCTCATTTTTTCAATCATTAGTCACTAATATTTCTCTCAATGATATATATATATATATATATATATTCAATTAAATGATGAATATTCATTAAAATTTTGTTGTATCATGTCTATAGTGAAGTTTATGAGTGATGTTATTCTATTGGATCAAGAATATCTAACATTACATATTTTAGTTTTCTAATGTTCTATTTTTAATCATTTGTAATATTTTCAATTATTATGGCCATTTTTATCATCCTAATGTATTTTTTAAAATAATAGAATAAACTTTATTCAGTATCATTATATGTTTCGTGTTTTTTGTTCTTAATTACTAAATATTAATCAATTATACAAAGGGAACTTACATTGTGAACATTTTGGGTCATTATATTCATATTTATTATAGAATTTCACAATAGAAATTTAATTTTACATACTATTTTTAAATAAATTGATGTCATAAATTATTAAGTTATTCCTTACATTTTCACAATTTCTTTTTATATTTATGTTATACCTATAGAATATTTATTAGGTTTGTTGTACTGTAGTGTGGACAGTTATCTCTAAGGTCAAATATTTTCAACTTTTTTTTCTCATAATAAAGATCATTTTCTAGCTATACAATCACTAATGTAAATATTTGTGAGGGATCTAGAGTGTAATTCTCCAATATGAATATATGGAATATATTATTCACTGAAGAAAGGGTTGTGGGTGTATTATTCAATAGGCCACTATTATAGTGTGATCAAGAATACAAAAGGGTATGTTGTACCTAGGACATCGTTTTCCCTTCTCCCAAAATATACTGACACATGTACATTAATATCGGAAGAGAATTACATTACCACTAACCTCATAATCTATTTCTCATCAATGTTTTTTAGAATTACTCTTGCATTGTCTTTTAGAAGCCCCAATTTTTTGCTGAATGGTCTTGATATTTTTACCATTTAATTGACTATTTAAAGACATAAAATATATTATTCTCAAACATTATCAAAACTACATTCAGTTTTATATCTATTCCCATATATAGAAACATGTGGATATATTTGGATGTTTTATTGTAAACTATTATTATGTTAGAACCTAACCAGATGAAGATATTCATCCCGTCAACCATTAAGATCTATAGAAACAATATAAAATTGTATTCATGTGTGTCGATAATGAACATAGATTGGACATCTATTTAGGGGGGATAATATGTAATGATGTTCCATTTATTATTTAGTGTTTATTTTAGACTCTCCCAAATCCTTGATGTATATCATGGATCCTGGTGAGATAAAATTGATAATGGTATTCTATGTGGCCTCACCAATCCTCTAATTTATATCCTTGAAAGTTGATCATGTGATAATTTCTATAGAATTTAAATGATGTTTTCAATATTCATAAGACATTACATAAGTAAACTTTTAAAAATATTTCTTCTTGCAGAATCCTAAAGACTAGTGATAATTTGAATGGTTATTTTTTTCAATTTTAATTTATTTATAAGTAATGGTTTCATCATCATCATGGAATTTTTACTTTAAACCATAACTCTCTATCATACTATGAATTTTAAGGTATATTTTATGATTTCCTTCTACATAATGTCCCATCAATAGTTATCTCAGAGTTATTGATACTATTATTTCTCCATTGGTGGAGGGGGAAGTTAAAGCTATATGAGTAATTCAACAATACATTTGTTATATTAGAATTAGATGATACAAATATTCATGATGCATATATTACAACCCAACAATCATCAATGATAAACATTTAGGAATTATATTTTTATATATTCCACATTATTTTTTATTTTCATATCATCTCCTTGAGAAAAATTATCATTTATATATGGGGTGGTTGTGTAATAATTATAGATAGGAATTATGACGTTCCTAAAATTACAATTCCATTGACCCAAATTTTCAAGTCTATAAATATGGGATCCTTATATATTCACATCATTAATAATTATTCAATATAATTTCTATATATAGTATCTACCAAATTATTTTATTTCAATGGATGTTTTTGGACTATGTAGTCATAATCCTTGATATTCTGTAGCTGTCATCATTAGACTATGTTAATCTCTATCTCGGAGAATATTTATTCAAGGATCTTATGATACGTATATTTTTAAAACAACTCCCCTAAAAAATATATCCAATATTTTCAATGTGAAGATAAATACAACTAACTCCCGATCATGAATTAAGTATTCTTCTTGTTACGATTAAACTGCCTTGAGGAATAGAATATTGTATTATTATTTTAAATTAGTACACAGAAAAAGCCCTTCATTTAAGCAATTAGGATTACAAAAAAAATTATCCCACATGAGGGCAGTGTGATGAATACTGTAATGTTAATATTCATTTTATGTTTTATAATTCTTTATTCATATTCATAAATTCTTGCAATCTTTAAATCATTGCAATTTATTTTTCTTTTTTTTGTTCATAATCGTGATATTATTATCAAAATACATTGGTAATATACTTCTCATAAAATAGAATTATAGATTATTATTATAGATGGAGGACTAAGACAACCCTCAATTCCCTTTGTCCAAAACATGACACATAAGTATACCTATTTACTGGTGACAATATTTCCCAAACATGACACACCCAATATCAAGAATTCACATTTACTATACTTTTGATATAACATCACTATAATAGAGTCATTATCATAGTATTAAAATTATCCTCATTATTATTCTTTCTGTTGGATTTTATGAGAATATAACATTTAATGACTACAAAATATTATTGATTAATCGCTAAGGTAAATATTAACTATGTCCTAAATTATATAATGAGAATTAGTATTTTCTATGGAGGTAACTATGAATTCATAGTGTCTACGACTCATTTAAAATAAATTATTAGTGATATAATCCTTTAGTAACTTCAATCGGTGATATATTGAATGAAGGTCTAACTTAGAAAAATAATGGGTCCCATAGAATTGATAGAATATGTCATCATTCCATGGAAGGGGATACATGTTTCTATCATGATTTTTTGAGATTAGGATATTCAACGTAGTAGTGCATTGACTCATTCTTCAACATGACGAAGAGGACTTGTGCACCCCATAGTGAAGAACCCAAGTATATGAAACCATTTTATAGAATATCTTTTCAGTATTTCATAAAATTCTACAAATAAATAGAGGTTATTATATAAAAACTCTTGAATATTTTCCTAGATCCCAGTATAATTTCAATTTTGAACTCAACCTATCGATCAAGTGAAAGAATATAAAATATTTGGGGAATTCATTAGTGTAAACACAATGCATGTGTCCTCGATCAAGATTATCTCATGTTGTTCAATCATTTTTCTAGATACACATTATTATAAGGAAATAATATCAACACTTGAGGTGGATAGTTAAAAGGAGATTAATCATACTCTTCATATATTTACATAATTAGAGTAATAGTAATGGTGGGAAGAGTGATATCCCACTATTAGTTGATTTTGTATTAATATCTGGATATCCAATCAATGATTAATACATCTTCAAAATAAGAAAATGTTATTGATAAAAAAACATTAGTAAAGTTCATTTCAAAAAAATTATTGAAGGATTTATATATAATGGATAAATATATTTCCCCATTTTCTATTATCCTATATTACTAAATACCAATGTTTTAAGGAGGTGTTTGAATAATTTTAATAAAAATTAAATATATGAAATATTGTGTAGAATATGACTAAATATGTATAATAACTATTCTTAAATGAAAAAACATCAAACCGGTAAAACCAAATATTTTTTGGGATCCACCTCCGCAGTAATGATAGAATATTCCTATCCATTATTTATATGTTTGGGGGGACAATATTTTGATTTTTGAAAATATAAAAAAAATCCTTAGAATATGGATTTTTTAACATGATTCACATCTTCCTAGCAGTTTATGAACTGAAGCATATGCTAAGAATTGATTGGAACCTTCTTTTTATCCATCACATTAGTGGTTTTCTGCATATCCAATTGATATTGATTTTCATAGTTCCCCTAACTTCCACACATTAATAATCTCAATGTTCCATTAATAGAGATTCAAGGATTATTCTTTGTTTTTTTTTGACATGACAGATATTTAGATTTCATTGATTCAATTGATTTATCTGATGATCCTTTTAAAAAACCGTTTAATTATTCATGTATGTAAGACCATGAGGCCACTTAGAGTCACTTATCTATATCCAACAAATGTATGAACAATGAGAAACCCCTAAATATATTTCGAAATCATGATTCACTTTTTTTCATATATTTTTAATTAACCCACTGAATAATTGTTCCATCTTACTTTTGGTGTTTATGGAAAAAATATAGTAATATCATAAAATCTATATGATGTTTTCGAAAGACGCCTGGATAGACTCGTCATCCATTTATTTCAAACTGGGGAATTCCCAATACATTTTTTATATAGTGTTTTTTGGAAAATATGTATTAATTTTTTTATGTGAATACATACCAACCAATTTAATCAATATACTTTTTGAAATATATGTTATTTATCATTTTCAACCAATGAATGAATTAAACTTTAAGATGATAAACAACCTATATGACTTTCTAATTTTACAAAAAAATTGAAGAAATATAATATATTTAGTGTATAATTTTTTAATGGTTATATGTTGAGTGGATTAAAATTTCAACTAATGTTTAGTATCCTTTTTTATATAATGGGCTCGACTGCAATATTCCATTTATAAAGAGATGGAGTTCATTACACATGATTCAATTTACTATTCATTTTGTGAGTCATCTAGAGTGTAAATTCAATTAGGGTCATGTATTCCAATCTTATAAGTTTTGTTTTATCAGCAGTGCATTCATCTCATTGCCTAACATATGGGTTATTTGAATAGTTACACATATTTCTAGAAATTAACTAAAATAAAAAAATTTAGAAAATAGTTTTTTGTATAAAAGGGAATCAATGAACATATAACTGTTATCATATAAAGGAAAAGAAAATCCTATGTTTTATATATTGAGTTTTCAATCTATGTTATCCATTTTGATTTTCTTTTTTTATATTTTAACATAAAAATTTATCCATGTATTCCATAATGGTTCATATAGATTTTTTTAATTTCAAATGAATATCTCTCACAACTGTCAGACTAGGTTTGTAAAAAGGAATATTTGAAGGAACTTGGTTTTGATAGAGCCAATTTGTCACACCCGTTTTTTCTTTTAATGTCAGGGTTTTGATCCGATTAATTTAAAATCAAGTTCCTTTTCATTGGTGATGGGTAAGATTAATTTTAAGTTTTTAACTTCCATATATTTCTAATCACCCTAATTTGGGCTCCCCATTTCTTGTTTAGGAGTTTTTTGAGAGAGGGTGGTTACTTGATAATTTGGTCCAACCGTGAGCCCATTTCCAGTTTTAAAAACCAAAATTGGTTTTTTAACTCCTTTTTTTAATAACATTTTACCCATTACACTTCATATATTGACTCCACTAACATATTCAAACCAACATATCCTTTTGGACCCCTTAAAAATTAGTAATAATGGTGAATTGGGGTTACTTGTTATGGTATTGGGCTAGACCATGGGCTCATTTCTAGTTTTAAAAAAATAATTTGTTTCTTTTATATATAATTAAATTTTTAATATATTTCGTTGATTCCACCTCCCACTCGAATCAAATCTCCCTATCCTTACCCCCAGTATCGATTTGACCTCTTTTAAGCTTATATGTGTCTCATATTAAGGTGAACGTTCTCATGTTACCTGAAATCGTCCACAATTGACATGTTAAATTGTTTTCATACAAAACTCATTCAATTCATGATCTTATTCCCACAAATATTCATTAAATAGTTAGTCAAGACATTAGGATCATCCACAAGATTTTTTAATCCATTACCTATTCTCTATGTGGGATGATCTAATGGAATATGAAGAATTTTTTAGTTGAAAAGGTGAGATTCCTTCTCTTTTATCCTCCCTCTTCTTCCTCCTTTCATTATTTATTGGTTTTATAATCATTCCTAGTCATGATTGACCTATGGTTCTATTATTCCATGATTTTTTATGGGGTTTTTGTTCATTATGGGCTATTCGTCATAGGTTTAGGGTTTGTAAACCCTCAGATGGTGATTTAGGGTGTGTGTTTCCATTACGCCAAGGATTTGAGGTAGGATATCCCTTGATCATGCCTTTATATTTTATGGTTCATAATTTTCATATTGTTTTCATATATTATATATGTTTATTATTATTGTTTATAATTTTTATAATTTTCTTGGTGTGCAAAATGGTTGTTTAATACTTGTTTTGGGAAAGGTAATGTTGTTTTGTCATCAAAGTGAACACCAAGTGTTTGTTTAAATGTTACACTATCTTTCGAATCTATATTGTGAGGTTTAGAACCTGTTTTGTGATATTTTTAATATATTACAGTATCTTGTATAAAATATTTCGTGAAATTGATGCCTTATTCCCTGTCATGTTCTTATAATAAATTATTTTTTTAAAAGGGCATGTAATGTATTCAGTAAATTGCCCGGTTGGCTTTTATGTGTTATGTTTGATTTAAAAATTATTTTTTTGATGTATAAATGAATTTTAAGAAGGATAAATTATATTTTTGGTTCCTTATATGGATTTCCAATTTGTATTTGGTTTTAAAAACAAATGGGTTTTGGTTTATAACATGTTTTGGCCCAAGTTGTCGGAAAATGGCATGTTTCACATCCTTATGAAAATGGTTTTGTTTTGAATATGTAACCTGAATATTTTAAGGGATTTATGAATATTTATTTATGATGTAAATGGTGTGTATACACATCCTTAATAAAATTTAAAATTATAACTTGGTCAAATTATAGTTTTGATAAAGTCTTAAAGGCCCGTTTGGCATTAGTTTGTTTGTAAAAATGGTTTCCATGTGTATTTCATGTTATATATTTTGGGAAAATTTTATGGTCCAAGAAAATTATTTATTAATTGGTTTTAGGGCCTCCAAATATGGGTTGTTATGTTATTGATGGTTTTTTGGCAGCAAAAGAGAATTACTAAATAGATTTTATGTGCAAGGCATCGTTATACAATTTGAAATTGTTTTAAAAATCCTTTTAGTGGTTTCTTGATTCTTGAAATAAATGTAAAGCATGTTTATGGGATGGTTGTGTGTTAATGACTTGGTAATTGAATTTTTATGTTGAAAGAGTACTTTATAATATGTGTAACTTGATAGAGCACAAAAGGGAATCCCAGGTATCTAGGTGGGTGGAAGTGTACTAGTATGCAAGTGATTCTGTGGGGTTTGGCCCCTATTTCACGTAGAAAGTTTGATGATGACAAAACTAAGTGAAAAATGATGATGAATATGTTGTGGGACCACCAGATTATGAGTATTCTCTATACTATTGGCTCATTTTCATGAGAATGGATATTTATAATGGTTACTTTCATCGAGATATGAGGTACATGGGGCTCACAACTAACTAGTTCCTAGGGGTGTTCCCGTGACTTGTGCTCATTTTCTATTTTGTACTCACTGTCGGTATACGGTGTGTTTGGTTGTTAAATTAAGTAGTGTGTGTGATTTATTTAAAAGTTTAAATTCTTTAAATAATCCCTATTAAAAACTATTTTCATTTTGAAGTATCACCTCTTTGAAAATTGTTACTATCATTTTTTTATAAAACATTCAATTTTTTGTCTAGTAATTTTTTATATCATGGGACCTCATTTGGAAAACATCCCTTTATATTTGTATTTAAAACAATAAATTTATGTTTATTGTTTTTAATGTATGTGCATTTGGAATAGAATATTGGGCTAACCTACTGAGTTTTAATACTCATGTGTATAGTCTTCTTTCTTTAGCCCTTGTGTGGGTTTCATCTTGAGTTCAATCACCATGGAAGACATGTGACCATTTTATTGGAGAGTGACCAGAGGGGTCACATGGAGTTAGTTGGTTACCAGGTTTGGTCAGTTGAGTTGTTGGTTTAGTTGTACTTTTAGTTTCTTGTACAAATATTGTTCAGTTAATTTTTTATATAAATTTATCTTGGGTTGTCCATTTCATTCTGCTATTTGTTTTATTGTTTATATGTGGGAGAAATCGTTCCTTATTGAACTCTATTGATTCCCTTGGTGATTGTCACCATCCTGGGAGGATTGGTAATGCATCTCGGGACTTGTTGTTGGCTGGACAGGGTGACTGGTTTAGGGTCGACTCAGGCTGGTTCGTGACAAAATTACTAATTAATTTTTTTGTTCTATTACTCTCAGGTAAAACATATGGTGTGACATCCTTTATTATTTTCAAATCATGGATGTAATTTCTTATAATCCACTCTATCTATACATAACCAAAATATAATATTATTTTTTCAAATAAATATACCCATCCCTTGGGGTTTTAAAAAATTATTCTTTTCATACTCACCAAAAAACAATACCATTATTATGATACTATATATAAGGGACCAAATAATTTAAGGATATAATTATATAATTTTGACACAAATATATCTTAAATACAACAAGTGTGTCAAAAAAGATAGTGTATTTGGAAGACTAGGCCCATGATATATCAAAGTAAAACTAAAATAGATATAATTTTTTTCAATCTAAATAATGGGATCCTAATATTATTTTATCATTATAAAATACATAGTATAACATGAGAATACATAAATTAGTTTGGTGAACTAAAAAGCATAGTATAGGAATAAACATGATAATGAATCATAACATGTTAGTCAAGAGACATAAAATGATACAATAAAAGATAAGGCTAATCAATAATAACATAGGATAAAAAAATAAAATAAAAGATAAGATATGATAACTGTAATATAGTAAAGTGGGATAAATATAAAACATGAAATAACACTAAGTCAAGTATAACCCCCAAGACAATTTCACATGTTTGAAATATCTCATCAGTGATTATGGTAAATCATTAATCTCAATGATAACATCTCGTGACACAAAAAACATTACTAAACTAATTTTTGTTCTATATGGGAGTACCCAACATATCCTGTGCATTTTTATGTGTCCTAGAGATGGAAACCAATTATAAAAAAAATACATAAGAGTTTCCCATGGAATATATTTGGCTTCATTTGAGAAATGAACTTACGGCCTATATTGCCCCATAAAAGGAAGGTAACATAAGATTGATATTCATGTAATTTGCGTATATACATAATTTTTTAAAATTATATATCATAAAATATTAGTTTAAAGTGATTTGTAGAGATAAAGTTCAAATCCGAAATAAAAACGGTGTACATAGAGACCCCTTAAATTATATTAAAGAATAATTTTACACATTCAACTATAATCATCGATAATAAACTTGATCCATTAATAAACTAATTTAAAAACTTTTACATATATATTTTTTAATATAATTTTTTTTATGACTAATAACTGTATCTATTTTATATAATTCTTAATTTAAATGTCTTTATAATGTTCATTTCATGGTTCCAATCTTTGATCAATCATTAAGAATTATTGAAAATCTTGTAAAATCGGGATCAAAATATAGTATTGGGATGAAATGGTATTGATAACCTTAAAAAAATTGAAATTGTACCCAAAATCTTAATGTGTTGAGACATTGGGAAAATCATTGAGTAAAAACAATAATATTCTACGGCTAGTATGTTTAAGTGTGTATGAAAACTATCACAAAATGAATTTGTTTTCAGTAATATTATTATCATATAAGGATTAATAATAATTAAATAATTTAAAATACACTTATAATAATGTTATTTAGTAATAATATTAATTTTATGACCACATTCAAAGGTGGTGGGAAAAAATTAATTGTGTTATTTATATAGGCGGTGAAAATCCATAGTGTAAACAATTGTTCCATTTTAGAAACATGGTAAGGGAGGGTTTAATATGGATATTCTACAACAATTATAACATATAATTATATTTAATAAACTAATTATACAATGATTAGTTTGATGGGAAATTGATTTGGTGGTAGGAGTATAATAAAAATAAACGAGTTCAATCGATAATTTTACATGTTCATTTTGTGACCTCGTCATAGTAAACCAATTAAGGATCCTTGAAATTGTATTTGGATGAGTCCAGAAGAATTATGACATGGGAGACAATATTATTAATTGAACTGGGATTATATTTCTATATGAACAAGCCATATATTGTTTTAGGATAATGGGAGATGAGTAGTTGTATTTATAAAAGGATAAGACAAGGAGTTTTGAATATTATATTCATATGTTTCTTATTTTGTAACAAAAATATAAATTGTACTAATTACTGAGATTGTATACAAATAATTTGGAATTTTACATCCAATGAGCAAATTCTTTACATTAACTAGTGATAAAAAATACATGGATTTACCTTATAATGTCAAATAAATTATTAAATCGTTATTCATTATTCTACAAAAAGTATACAATTTAGAAGATTTCCAATCATTCATGCTACCCATTATTTGATACGTAGTTTCAAAAAATGAAATGCTTTGTATGAAAATTATTTTTTAAATATGTTCAAATAAAATATGAAATAAAACCTCATTTATTAGGAAAATGAAAATTTTAATATTACGATCAATTTTTATTCCCATTTAAAAATTACGTAATATCTATTTATATATTCATATTATTATAATTAAAAATAATTTTAATTTATAATTCATTTTTATTAAAATTTACATTATTTTAAATTATTATATTTATTATAGAATTGAAATTAATGTATTTATTTTTTTAAAAAAATGAAAATACTTAATTGATCATTTCAAAAACATTAATTTACCTATTCAATAGTTTAAATATATAAAATTTTAATTGAAAATGATACCTAAATATTATATTACACTTATATAGTTGATGATAGTATTATAGTGTTTATTTTACTATTCTCAATGTTTATATTATTATTCTAAAGGTTATGTTATAATTAAAACTATTATATTACTACTACAACGATTATATTTGTACCAGTAATATGGTTCCTAAATTTCTATAAATACCTCGTATTTAATTCTTTCATCATTCAATTCAATTTCTCACATTTTTATATATCTTCTGGTTTTCAAGATGAATATTTCTTTTCTAATATTTTTTATTATTTATACAGTTTTTTTCATGACTGTAATTATTTGTTTTGATCAATTAAAACCAAATTTTCATATTTTTGTTATCATAAGATCTATTTTTATAACATTTTAATTTTTTAAATAACCTTTTCCATTTTCGTCCAATAAAAATAAATTTTTAAATAGATATAAAAAAAATTATTGGATTTATTAATGGAGTGTTTTATTTATGATAGAATCTTAAATATTCCCTGATTATAAGAAGGGATATTCCATTGATAAAATCATTTTTTATTAAAATTTATTTTATATGACTTAGGTATATCCAATATAATTGGTTTTATCATAGTAATTTTGTTATTGCTTTCATTGTATAGTATGTTTTATTTTATGAAAAAATCAATGTTATTATTGGTTTAATAGTTATTTTTCTTACATTTAGGGTTTTTTTGAAAATTAATTTGGAGAGTAGATATAGAAAGAAAACTAATATATCATTGAAAATTAAGTCAAATAAATTTTCTAAAGAGGGAAATGACTTTTTAACTTTATGATTTCTATAATAAGGTATGCGTTCTATAATTTAAATGTGGTAGAATTTTTTTTGGAATCCCCCTTTCTTTTTTATAATAGGGGTTGTTTTTATAAAAAGGGGATCCTTCCCAGGAAAATGAGATTTGAAGTGAATATTTTATATTATACTAAATAGAAGTATTTTCATGAAATATATTACTATGGTTTGTGTTTAAGTACTAGTAGTTTTAAAAAAATCAATTTTAATTTCAAACATTCATAAAATGATGGATAATTTGTATGATTATATTGAAATATAAGTTTTTTACCTGCTGAGCATATTTTTACTCACACACATCATACTCTACTATGTGTATGTAACACTTTTAGTTTCAGTTCAAGTGCTTAGGTTTTAGTTTCCCTTTTGATGGGATTTGAGTCGTTAAAGATGTTTGTTCTAGCATGTGGACAGTGATCATGGGTTATATAGATATTGAAATTATTAGTTATAATGTTTCCCCTAGTGTGTTTTATTTTCATTGATAATTTATTTATTATTATGGGTTGATTATTATTCATTTATTTTCCATGTAACTTTGTATCTAATAAAGCCTTTATTATTATTTAGACTCTACCTCCTTATTTTTTAATTATTCTTCTGATTCTAATGTGGTTATAATTTTTTCATATAGTATTTTATTTAAGGTTGAAATTATAAAACAACTATCTTGAGACCCGTGTAGTCATTTCATCAAAGATTTGCTTTGAAATACCCCTCATGTCAATCCAACAATTTCATCGGAGTCGAATAGATAGTTGTATTGTGTTTTTATGTGAAATAATTTTTCCAGTGTTACCCTAATTGTTACTTGGTATGAATCAAGGAAGTATGGATACATGGATCATCATTGGGACTTAGGTTATGTGTATGGGAATATTCTTGTATAGCTTTATGGCACACTTAAACTAATGATTCCATGGTTTTATAATGCTTTATTTTTTGATTTGGGATTTTATGTTTGATTTATTTTTCATATTCTAGAATATTTTGATAATAATTTTATCACATGTAAGTGTATTAGTGATTTTAGTGGTCAATTTCGGTTCTATAGGTGAAAGTGTTAAATGAATTGGGGCTTCATGGTTAATGAGATCTATATAATAAACAATTATATTCCCTCTTTATTTTCAAACATACCTTCTCTTCTCTCTAAAATTATTCTAAAATATTACTCCATTGTTGTTTTATCAAATATTATAATATACATGGGTTTTTTTTGCGAAAGTGATGTGGTTTAATACAGTTTTACTTGAGAACTATGTAAGTGATATTTGTTTCTCCCCTTTGGGGAAATTGTTTTTCGTTATATATAATGGGTTTTGAAATGTAATGTAGATGTTCCATGGGGGTTTTAGGCATGTTTTATAGTGTTATGGGACATATTTTTGAGTTTTGATTGAAAAAACAATTTGTGTTTTGTTTAAAATTGGTGTTAAGAAAACAAATTTGGGTAAAAAACCATTAATGTCGATTATTTTTAAAAATTATATGCATTTATATTATTATTGTGGATTTTTTAATAATTGTTTCATGAAATAAATATCAATGTAGTGATTTATATCAAAATAGAATTTTGAAATAGTTTTTTAAAAAATTAAAAAAAAATCTTGATTCTTAGTGAATTTAATGTAATATTTAAATAATCATTGAATGCTTCAAATATTTTTTGTTTTTATATAAATTTTGAAATAAATTTTAAAGGACTTTGAAATTTAAACCTTTTCAAAATTCTAATGATGCCTCCAAAAATTAATGTGATTTGTTGTAATTTCAAATTGATTTGTGTGGTCGGTGTGTCTCAATATTGAATGGAATTATATTGTAAATGATTTTGTGGAATATAGTTGAATTTATAAAAAGGTTCAAAAAGTGTGCATAATTATTTTTCAAAAGTTGTTTTCAAATGGGGATTATGATCAGTATTTTAATGTGTTCTATTAATTTTTCCCATAGGTATGGGACTGCTTATCAACAAGAGGATAACCAATAAAAAAGATCATGTATCAGGTTGGTTCGTATGTGCCTCATATAATGGTTTTAAGGATGTTAGATTATTTATCATAGGTTTGTGTTTATTGTATGGTGTCTTCGATTTTAAGAGTTTAAATATTTATATTCATGACTCTTCCCATAATCGAAGTGGATTTGGGTAATTTGGAACTGTGTATGAAAATTATAGTATCTGGGGTTAGTTCTCTTCCCCTATCTATGATTGATTTGTTAACAATTATTTTAGTTTTCTTTTAGTGGTTTCTTTTTGTTATATGGATCGATAGAGAACCCTTTTGGATGTTTTTTTTGAAAGAACATGTGTTTTTCATACATGGTTATTGGCTTTGATGTTGTTCGTATGTTTAATTGAATATTATTATGTTTATTTTATATAGCTGATAATGGATTTGGATTAGCGTATTGGAAATTTTTTATATTCTGATGCCTTTGGGTTTCGGGGTTTTGGTGAATACCTTGTCATTTCAGTTACCTTATTTAGGAATATATTATTTGTATATTTTGAAACCATATTGAGGTTAGTTTGGGTTTATAAGGGTTTGGGTGTTCTTTGGGTTGGTTACTATTTAATTATAATTGTTGTTTCCCTTGGGATGTTGAGAATTAACATCATTAGAATACTTAGTATCTTTATGGATCTATGTTGTGACATTGAGGTTATAGTTAAAAAATAGAGAATGATGAACCAGTTCATGGGCCCATGGAGTTTCTTATTGAACAGTGCACATGACTTATACCTTTTGTAAGGGATTCGTTTTAATCATCATGATGGCTAAATCTTATAGAATTATAGTTTCTTTATATAGGTTTTACATTGAGGGAGTGAGAATCAGATCAATTAATATACCTATAGAGTAACATGGAATTTATAGAGGTTTAGCATCAAAGAATATATTTTTGTTTTATGTGTGTTCTCCAATGATTCCCCATTTTATTAGTTTTTTATTTTTATTATAGAATGATGATTATTTTCTATCACCTTTTTATATTTTATAGATAATTGTTGTTTTGTTTTTCTAGGAGAAATATTGTGGTATTTAGACAAGATACTCTGATAAATAGGAATAGTTTTTGTTTGAAAATTTATTTTCTCAAACATATCTATCATATTTTCATCCCACTCACCTAATTCCCTATAGTGTTTTTTGTGACCTCTATCAGTTAAATGTATCTCTACTAGAGAGTTTTGGATTAAAAAATATGTGTTGTTGGGAGATTATATTACAGAATTCCATTGTATCTTCTATCATATTCATATGCTTTAGGGTAATTTTAATATTTTGAGATTCATATTTCAATTCTATTTTCAGTTATTTTATATTCTATTCAAATTTTGGGGTGAAGATTTTAGTATAAAAAGGTTGATTACCCTTACATATCATATATTCCAATTTTTTAATGTGTAATGTTTAAACTTCATGTGTAATCCATTGTTTTGGTGAATTGAAATTGTAATCTGGTGTAAATTCCTTCCTATAAGATTCGTCTGGAATGGATTGTGCAAGGACATAAAAATCAATGGAAAATCATGTTGTATGCCTTGTATTATGGTAGATTAATTTTTAATGGTTACTTCATGTGAATATGAACAATGTTTGTTACCCATAAAAGACATTGGACTGATTTTTTTCATATGTCGTGGTATCATCAATGATGGAAAAACTATTTACTAAACCATGATTCAAATCTATATGAGTTTTACAAATTCATATAAAGGATTAAATTTTAATTTAATCTGCCTAATTTAAGATACTTATGGTCTTCCATTCTTTCCACTCTCATTAGTCTAAGCATGGTTCCCAAAAATGGAAATTCCTCTCTTATACCATATATTACAAGGGTATCCAATCCTACTCCCTTTGAGTACCATAGGTGTTATATTTTATTTTAGCTTCAATGCTTTCCACCCTTCCCCGTAGACTCTTCTTCATCAATTTATCCCCCTCTTATAAACCTGAGGGATTCTTTGGTTATGATTTTGGGGTTTGGATGGGTTATTCATGGGGGGAGGGGGCTTAGTTTTTTATTCTTAAGGAGGATCCCAAGTGGATTATTGGAGTTCTATCCATCATTGGTCATGACTTATATCTTCATTTCCATTGAAATGAAGTTGGAGTTTTTTTTCATTTGATATTCAATTGTGTTTATTATAATATCCTCAAACACATAATATCAGGTCTATTTCTAACAATATTATAGTTATATGAGTGGCTTCATACCAATTAATGTGACCCAATTAATCAGTCCAAAATTTACAACATCATATTGAAATTTTGGATCACATCCAAATAAAAGGACCATATATGGATACTATTTTATAGAATTAGGAAAATCAATTATATAATAATAACATTGTCCTTAAGTAATTTTTTCCCACAATACCCTTATTTTATTCTATCAAAATAATCCATAAACATACCCCATAACATTTATCCCAAATGGAACATTTAGATAATCAAACCAATTAACATCAATCTTCATATAATGCGTATAATGGAACCAAAGAAGGACGAGCACAAATAGTTAGTAACAGTAAAAAATATGAACTAACAATTGAATTTTATCAATGAGAAGAAGATGTGATTATGTGTATGATACCCCAATCATTATTCATGAGAATAACATAAGAGAAATCATAAACATAAATACCTTTATAATAATCATGAGTTGATTCCTATGATTTAAAATATGAAAATATTCATAGTAATAAATAATAGTGTTCAATGTGATGTGAATCATTATCAGATGAATCCTTAAAAATAATATAATAATAAAAAATAAATCCCTTTAAGAAACAAAAAATATATGAATCATATAGATATATATTTATAACCGTTGTTACACAGGTATCATAAATAACTATATCCTAGTAAAATCTATAGTATAAAACACCATTGAGAACTCCTTACTTATAAGATTTTATGACAAGGAACACTACCTAATGTATTGGAGAGGTATAATTGGAATTAACTTTCATATAAGTTATATCAGGATCAGTCATCATATAAGCTATATCTGGATAACTTTTCATGATCTATAATGATCAAATATCATATCATAAATAAAAAATTTTATGCTTTATCATCTTTATTATAATACCATTTTATGAAATAATCAATCATTTAAATCATGGTTAGCATGTTGAAAATAGAAATATTTTTTTCACATTGCCATTTAAATAATTATCACAACCCATCCATATGAGCATGATGGATGGAATCATAATATAAAATTCATATTATTGTATTTAATTCATTAGAGGGTGTTGACATAGATGAATATAACTTTAAAAAAGATAAAATATTTATTTTGAAATTGTAGGAAACAGTCGTGTATTTGGGAAATAGTTTATCAAAATTTCAAGAATAATGGGTAATATTTTTTGTTTCAAAATAACAAAGGAAGCAAGTAAATGGGTCTCCAAAACAAAGAATGATCATTATTCTGTAGAAACCAGTTTATGTAATATAAGTCAAATGGAAACCTTCTATTAAAAATCATGTATATATATATTCAAAAACAACCCATGAATAAGACATTATTAATTATTATTTATGAAGTGATTATAAATGTTAATGGTCATGAAAAATATATTTAGTAAATATTTTATTAGAAAACATAATGATTGAAATAAAAAATGAATGTGGATTATTTTTTTATAAAATTTCATTAAAACATTTTAAACAACATTTTTAATTAAATGGAAATTATATGTGTTCAATACCAAAAAACTTTATAAATAATGAATATAAAAAAGGGAAGATAAAATACAATGAGAATAAAAAGTTGAACAGTATCATATTTAAGAGTCATAATATAGATCATATAAATTAATAAACATTCATCAATAAGAATGTGTCTCAAATTAGGATGATTTAGATGAGAAACCCATGTAACATTGGTAAATAATTAACTAAAATCTCACTAAATGAAATAATATATCATGTTTCTATAAAAAATTAATTTCCACAAAAAAATATAAAAAATTTCAGTTTGAAATAAAAATAAAATATAACATAAATCATGTTACATAATATTAACTATATATCAATGTATTGAAATCGAGATCATGAAGCCTAATGTAATATTAATAATATTTCAATAAATATCTCATGAAATAGATGATATAAAATAAATAATAAATATCAGGATCAAAGATTCAATTTCAATTTAACATATCTGCTCGAATAATATAAATATTATAAAAGGATGTTGGTGTATAACATAAATTAGGTCCGAAAGAATGATCTTGTTATATGAATAACCCAAATAATGACATCACCTGTGTGTTATTAATGAATAATGGTTAGATTATGTGTAAAAAATGTGTATAGAGAAAAATCATGGGTAAATGAAACATAAATTAAATAAAGGTAATTTAACATATATTATTGGATTAATATAATCAATAAATAATTAATATAATGTAATTAAACGATATTGAGTTAAGAAACCCCTACTACTTGGTAATGTTAAAGTTAAATCCCATTGGATGATACAATTTTAATTACAACATAAAATACCATGAACAATAAATTATTCATTATATCAAATTTATTCATGTAATTATATACACCATATATTATAAATCAAATCTCTAATACTAAAACATTTCTCAACAATGAGAGATTTATACAAAAACCCCTTACTAGAAATCCAAACATTCCATGAATTCCAATTAACTTATATAAAATAAATTAATATAAGCTATTTTATTTCATATAAATCATTTATAGGATTAATAATTCTTTTTTAAACCATTTATTTCATTAATGTTTTATAAATATTTAATTAAATTATAAATTATTTCTATGATGGGTGTTTTGGGAATGTTCGGTTCATTATTTCAATATGGGTGTTGTCTATTGACCATTGTCAAAGTGGTCAATATAGAATAATTTTTAGAATAATAATAATTAAATAATTATTATTTTTCTGTATAAAATATACTTTTTAAAACCAATAATGAAATATTTTTATGATTAATTAACTACATAATAATATTGGAGATGATAGACTAAACGTACACATGAGTTACGTTTACATTTTTTGACGATCATGATTTTTCTTTTATAACATTTATTTATTCATCAATAATGATTATTATATAACAAATATAATACTATATATTAATTAAAAAAATATATTTCTCATATGATGTGCTGATGATGGAATAACCACATCACCTTAACGATGTGGTAGTCTATAGCGATAGAAAAACGACATTATCATTTCTCAGTGGATGAACATGTATTAAAATAAATGATATATTATCTTTATAGAATTATAATTATGTCATAAATATAATTTATATAAAATAAATCCATCATTATAACCATCCTTTTGAGGTAGTGATGAAAATTAATTTCATCGGTTGGAGAGGCGATAGTCCTCTGTACACATGAACGATGAATATATTTCCCATTTTATTTAGAAAATGATAATGATATATGATATTCCATTAACATAAAAATATGTTTTTATATGTAATATTATGGTTATATTATTTTATCATGTCCGATTAGTATTTGAAGGAGGTAGAAAAATAAATAGAATAAAATTTCTTGGTTATAAACGATATATCTTCTTCGGATGACCCCACTATGTTTATAACTATAACCAAACATGGATGGTTTTAAGATCAAACCAATTAATATAGAAAGTGATTTTTTATGTAATAATGGGATTTGGGTAGGTCATGGTTGAATGAAAGGGTTATGAATGTGTGTGTATGTACGTGGAGCATGTTTCCTTTTATAAGTGGGGGTGAGGACCAACACAAATGTTTTGAAAAATTAAAATATCTTAATATCTTAATAACATGAAATGGATATAAATTTTACCATTTAAAAATATAATATTTTATAAGATATAGATATGGTAATAAAATATAATTTAGTAATTAATATATCTCAAATTAGTCGTTATCTCTTTATTTTAACCCTCATCAATTATGTTTTATCCTTAAAGGTGGCACCATATTCTTAAATGTTTTAGTATTCATTATCAACCAAAATATATATGAAAATATTAAAAAATAATATTTATCTTGATTAAAAATAGTTTTTCATTGTATCAAGTTTAATTCATACAGGTTTTATAATTTAATTTATATTTAACCCCAAAAAAGGCGATGAAAAATGAATTTTTATAGAAATTCCATTATATGTATGAAATTTTTTTATACCAAATTTTTGAATAATACTTATTTCAATAAAAAATCTATTAATTAAAATATAAAGAAATGATTATACTTTAAAACCATTTTTAAACAAAATATAACATTGTATAATATTGAAATGAAAAGAGAGTTTTTAATAAGAATCAATATTTTTCACTATTCATTGAAAAGTAAAACTTTTCATAAAATCCTCAAAACATAATCCTAAAATAAAATTTATTTAATGAATTAAAAACTAATATTCTTTTTATAAAAAAATTCACTAAATGTTCCATTAATTAATTATAATATTCACCCACAGAAGGTAATGAAACTTATTTTTTTAGAAGCTATAATTTTTTGGAATATAATAAATTTATGTAAAAATTGATCTATTCAGTCCAATTAATTAATCAATAAATGTTTTAATAATTAGGGAAATTATATGCTTTATATATTTTTTTATATTCTTATTTATACCGACCAATTTAACTGCTATGTTATAATGGTAATATTTAAATATTAATTTTTCATGATTCATTTAAGCTCAATGTTATGTGTTATATACTCAAATGTACAAAGAGTTGTTTAAAACAAATATGGTGTTACATTACCACGACTAAAAATTTTATTATTTAAAATTTGTCACTGATCTCTATAATCAACAGATTTAAAATTTTTAAATACTTATGTTTAAATACAATAACATAAAAATGGTTTATAAAATACACTCTTGAAATGAGGGAATGTGTAATTAATAGGTCATATGGAATAACACATACTAAGTTTCAAAATATATGAAAATTAGTGTGAAGTGAAAATAGAGACATGGGGTATAAAATTAAATTCCAATAATAAGAGTGTGTGGAATAGATCCTTCATCATAATAATGTTACCTATTGAGAAAACAACAATGCAAAAAAACTATGAACAAATACAGTTTGAAAATTACATCGATTCAATGAAAAATAAATAATTGTGATGATTTTTTGTAGATCCCTTTATAATATTAGAGAGATTACATTGCTATTTAGAATAACAACATAGGTATGTATATTTAATTAACATGTTTAATTTAATCCATTAATAAAATTCCACCACAATCTCAAATTTTTATCCATATTATGAGAATTGAATATGAATTTATTGTACCTTATAAACTAAAATAAACTTATAACTAACTGTATAACTACCAAAAGGATAAAAATAAATTCATACTATATTTTAATACAATTGAAAAAGAAACTTGGTTAGCATAATTTATATTAGTTCCTAATATGAATAAACATACATATAAATAAAATATATAATATACAAAACATCTTTCAAAAAAACATAAAATATTCAACTTATTTCATTACATAAATAAAGACACATGTATCCAAAATAACTTCACTAACCTCTATATTAAATAATTTTGTATCCACAATGGTTAGTTCAAATATGATTTGTTACATCTTAAAAATTTTATTGAAATTATTTTGAAATAATAATTCATGTTAATCTAAATGGTATGATATACATCAACCATATAAAATTTATCCCAAAATATGATTAATCACCTTAAAATCATGTCACATATAACCCCAAAAAGGTTGTCTAAGCCATAAAATTGTGATAAAGCTTAAAATTATATACCCATGATGGAATCAATAATTATTACCTTAACCCCACTTGAAGAAATATTGTTGTCAGAACTTATCAAAGCATTGCATTGGTCACACCCTGACGTGACCAATTTATTATTTTTAATTACTTTAATTATTATATTGGGTTTAATCTTATTTTCCACTTTTTCACGGTCATCCCGTGTGGTTAGGAGTGACTACGTCGTGCCCGTAGGGATTCCCGGGTGTGTTGGAGTTATGGTGCGCAACTCGCGCACAGTTTATAGAACCACATGGAAATCGCGTGACTTGACCCTGCAAGCGGGTAGTACCGGGTGGCATAGTTCAGGCGTAGTTTTCTCTACAGTGCGTCAGACAGCACGAGAGCAATGAAACTGCCCCGATATTCAAAATAAATTAATTAATTAATTTAAATGGAAAATTAATGAAATAAATAAATAAAATAAATTAGGTTAAATTAAAGTAAATAGAATTTTATAAAATGTTTTATAATAATAATAATAATAATAATAATTTTTTTAATATTATTATTATTATTATTATTATTATTATTATTATGATTATTATTATTATTATTGTATTGTTATTATTATTTGTATTATTATTATTGTAATAATATTTTATGATAAAATGAAAAAAACAATTATTATGAAACCCTAATCCATAACCACGTCCCTCCCATCCCCCCTGTTTAGCTACGCGGCAACCCAGATCCCACTGCCTCCTGGTTTTCCCCTCCGCCTCTTACCCATCTAACTTGGCCTCTCACCCCGCCACATCATGGTTCTCACTCCGTCTTTCCTCAAGCTCCTGCGCCAACCACCCTTCTGCCTCCTGCCCTCTGCGACCCAGCCGCCTCCCCTCGCCCTAACAGATGCCTGCCGACTAGCCCAGCGCCCACCTTTAGCATTCCCCCCTCTCTCCCACAACTCATGCTCACCTCCAACATGATCTTACACATCTCGAACTCCCCTTTTCCTGCCAAACCTACACCCCACCTCTCTCCATATGACCCTGCACCCCTCTTGCACTCCTGTACCCACCGCCCAGCATCACGTCAGATCTTCCTCCGCCTGTAGGTCCTCACACTACCCCTACCTTCGGCCCTCTTCCTGCATCTATCCACCTGTGGCCATGACCAACCCACCTCCTGCCTCCCTTCTCACCCCTTCGTGCTCACCCTGGACCACTCACACCCCCTGCCATGATTTGAGGCCCAGCTGATCCATCCGTCCAGCCTTCGCCCCTCACCCATCAGCCAAATCTCACACCAACTCTCCTTCGCTCCACCCTTCCTTCCTATTGCTCCAACAATTGAACCTCCTACGCAGCAGCACGGCCCTCTGACCAGCTTCATGACATTCCCCCACCCCCATTTCGGTGACCGTTTCGGCACCACGCAGCTCCCCACCTTCTTTTTGAGATAGATCGACCAGCCTCATCATCTCCTGTTCCATCTTCGTTCAAACGACCAGCCGTGCGCACGCCCTATTCTCAACTGGGCACGTGACAAATTCCCACCTCCAAAGGTGAGTGGTTTAGTTTCACGTTGTTTCTCGTTCACCAGTGTTGAGGTCAGTTTTTCATCATTTATTCATTTTTATTATTTGAAGTTACTATTTTTGTGTTTTTAGATCCATTGTGTTTGTTGCAGCATGTTGGTGAAGTAAACATGTGATGCCACATGCATTGTCTCATGGGTACTTATGCGCAAGCGTGATGCGAGTCACATCATCATGATTGATATACGATTCATGTTTGGTCCACAGGGGATTATTTTACCTTCCGCTGAAGCATTACTCCATAAGTGCTTGGTTTGAGGTAGATGTTTCCTTAATTTCCTTTTTTGAAGAAATTTAGTAGATTCTTGGGCATTATAATAAATTTTTATATATATTCTGCACGCTGATAATATGTTTCATTTGATTATAATGATGTTTTTATGGTTTTAGAATTTAATAATGATAGTTTTGAATCAATTCTTTATTTGTGTATATACACATTCACTTGTTTTAAAAAAAATTATGTACATGTTTGACACTTTTTATAAAATAGACTATTTTTACTAATGTTTATAAATGATAACTTATAAGCTTCTGGGAAAGTGGAGTTTCACATTCCATTAAAAACATTTTCAAAAATGTATATGGTTTGTGTATTTTGGGTAAATTTTTTTTGGTTTGTGGACCTTAATGAACGTGTATTTTGTTGGTTGTTTGAAAATCGTTTTGGTTGTGTGTTTTTCATAGGTTCTTTTTCTCACATTTTATAAAGTTACACGTCTTACTCAATGATAGAATGAAAAATGTTCTAAAGGACCATTTGATATATTATACCTAGAAATGTTTTTAGAAATGATTTGATACGATTTTGGTAAATGTATTTGGATGTGTAAACATGAAGGGCCATGTGGCATTGTACTGTTAAAGGTGATGTTTTGTGGTGATTTTTTAAATTAATGTGATTCCAAAAATGTGAATGCCCAGTTGGAAATTTAAGGTTTTTTAAAATATGGTTTGAATGTTGAGGTGATGTGGCCACCCAGTTGGCAATGTATTAATGTCAAATGATTGAATGTGTATTTGGGGGAGCTCATGTCTAGGGTATCCCTTTATGGGTGAACAAATAGGAAGCATATGTGTTTGGTGTAGGCATGTGTAGTGAGATGAGTCACACGTGCGAGGGCCTTCCTACTTACATGGTATTATTATATCCACCATGGCTTCTTGGGAATCTTTTAGATGATCGAGTGATAGTTTCTGATCAACCCCGATTAGATGGGATGGTACCCCCAGGATTTTTTGTTAGTACAGGTGGGCCTTTCCGTTGGATTCATCAATTTACGGCAGCCAGTTTGTTATAAACATAGGAGCTTCACCATATGCCGTCTGGTGGTTCCAAAACTGAGTATGTCCAGGGGTCTTCTAGGGATGATTTGGAGAACCCATGGTTTTTAGATTATTTACATTGTTTGTTTACTTTTTTTGTACTAGTTCATTTTTAGTTTGCACTATTTACATGTTTTACTTTATCCTATATTTTCTAAAAAATGATTATTCTTGAAATGTTACGTAGGGTGGTTGGGTTTTTAAATGGTAAAAACATGTGGCTTAGATTCAAATGTGAAAACCCATATTTTATATTTGTTTTTCAGACTTGTGTCATTGCATTATTTTTGGAAAGGGAATACTTGGATTATGTTGTTATCTTTCGCATCCCTAATGATAATATCGATTCCCACGCCTATCATATTCGTTCAGTTGTAGGTTTAGTTGTTTTTTAGGTTTCTGGTTCATCTGCTTAGCATTAGAGCAGGCTTGAGTCTGAGTTGGGCGGTGACATAGAAGGTTATAAGGAGGTATTTTCAGTTTTACTTTTTTTATGGTGCAACATTTATATTTTAACATTAGTTTTTTTATTTTATTATCTTTTTTTCATGGGACAATTCATTCCCAATGGTTAATTTTTGATGCCTGACACTAGTTACCATCCCGTGGGGTTTGAGATCATGCTTCGGGCCACGTCGCTGACTGGCTCGGGTGACCTGTTTTGGGTCAACCCGGGTTGGTTCATGATAAAATGGTATCAGAGGAGGTTCTTGTTGTTTGGGGTGTCTGGTAGTTAGAGATTAGGACTGTTAAGAATCGAGAGAAAGGTATTGGAAGGACATCATAAACCCTCACCTGTTCTGATCCTCGAGTCGCTAGGGGTAGTCCAAGAATTGATTCCTTGTTTCATTCTAGTTCGTTTTAGATTGATGGATGTTAACAGAGGCAAGATGATGTTACATCATGATTTCACAAGGAGTAGTGAACCATGTGGAGTCTGAGTACACGGGTTAAGTTCATCCAAGTCATTAATTCATACTTGGGTCATGGCCCACTACCATGTATCCAGGTCCAGCTTAACAACTAGTGCTTCAGTCTGGTAGCTCGATTCAAGTTGAGTGCCTCTTGGTTCTAATTTATGTAATTGCACTTTTGGAAATCAAAAAGTTTTCTTTAAATGAGAATGATTTATTTTAAATGGATTTAAATTTGTGAAAATAATTTTTTTAAACTGAAAGATCTTGGTCTAAAAATCCAGTGTTTTCTTGGAACTGGTAGAGATATGATTTGGGTTAAACCTCGAGTACTCTTTATGAATTTTTGTACATGTGAGGGAATGCATGAAAAGTGTGTGTTGGTGCGTATGGATGAAAGTGGACGAAGACATGTGCAACAGTTCTTGGGATTGCTGGGGTGTGCACATGGAATTAATGGCATGACCTTGTTCATGTAACGCGATTTTAAAAAGGGGAAATTATTATTTGAAATTGAATTTGGTTTGAAAAGTCTACTTGGTATATGGAAAGTGGCCTTGAAAAAATGTTGGTTATGAAATCTAAAATGAAAAGTGGTGTAAGAAAATGGGAATTTGGGGTGGTGGATATATTTGTTTGATTTTTGAAATTTTTTATTTTAGATGATGGTGCTTTCAATGATGCTGCTTCATCATGATATAGGTTTTGGAATTTTGTTTTATACTTTTTTCAGAAAATGCCGCTCAGAAAGGATTCCAAGGTATCCATAAATTTAGGCCCAATTTATTGTCTTTCTCATACATCGCATATCCTTCACACTGATCGGGGTCTGTTAGAGGCTATAGAGTGGCTTGAAGAGGTCGAATGTGTCTTCAAGGTATTAGGAACACCCAATGTTGTCAAAGTGCGTGTTGTTTTGGGTTTGTTTAAAAGTAAAGCTCTAAATGAATGGGAGTAGGTTACCCCACCGCCAACACATGTTTGGATGATGTGGGATGTCTTTAAATCCATCTTCATCAGATGGTTTCTACCAGAAGAGGTGAAGATGAGGAGATGGGGAGAGCTAATGTGTATTCAACAAGGCCAACGGACGGTGAAAGAATATGTCGACAATTTCAAGGATCATGGGTCCCTTTCTCTGGAAGAAGCATCACATGATTTGATGAGTACTTCTCTCTTCATCAGTTGTATTTTCCTGGAGATCATGGATCAGGTCCTCATTTCTAAGGACCATGATTTTGAAAAGCTGGTGGATGAGGCATTCCTAGCTGAGTTACTCTTTAGAGTAGAGATGGTTGGCAATCCAGTGTATCTATTTGCTCATCAAGGTTCCCCATCAAGCAAGAAGGGGGTGCTAGAGGGACCTATTATTAATGAGTCCTCTATAATAGTTCTTGATTCCAATTCATCGGACCATTCAGTGGTGTGCCACCTGGGCGGCCAGTTTGGGCATGTAAATTCGTTATGTCGCATCCCTCTGATGCCATGCCATCATTGTGGTTGTCTGGGTCATCTAGATAAGATATGCAGGATGTGTCGCCTAAAAAAGACTCTATTACCAGAGTAATTTCAATAACTTACTATGAGGGAAGAGATGCTTCAACCATCAGAGCCCAATCCATAGGTCTTGGGGAGAATCTGGCACACAATCTAGAGTTACTGGGGGTGTGGAGCCTCAGTTTGGGTTTTGTGTTCTGTGTTTGTAGTGAAACATTTAAAGTCTTTTCATTCTTTTTTTTCTACTGTTAATGTTTTGACATTGTTTTTTGTTCATTGTTTTGACCTGAATTTATGATGGACAAATCCTATTTTAATCCTAGAAGTCCTGGTTGTGTGAATGTGGTTTTCTGAATTGTCTGTTTTTTTGAAAAGTGTGTTTAGACCTTCTATGGGTTAATCTCAGCTTGGCTGTGTTCATTTGGATATTTAAGTGTTTGTGGAGGGATCGATGTTTTTTGTTATACTTTTATTCTCTATTTGGTTTATTCTTTTCTCAGTAGCTTTTCTCTAGTATTGGGTATTTTTGGTCCAGGTCAAGAGTTTCATGTTCCAGCGAAGGTGTTATTCGCTCATGATATAAAAGTAAGATTGGATCAGTTGGGAGTTCCTACATTGGTCCCCCCTTCCCAGGGTGATATGTTCAGGTGTTAAATTTCTACAATAGTTGAATTCTTATGGTGGGGAGAACCCTCTCATATTCTCCAATTCTCTTGGGTTGTGGTTCCTTTCAGTTTTAGTTGGGCGTGGAATCTTGTTTTGTCTATTATTCATTCAGATGACTTGATGGGGGTAGAATGTGTCTATGGTTGGGATAATTGTCACACGTCGACCGAACCGATTTATTACTTTTAATTAAATTAATTATTATATTGGGATTTAGAATTTTCTCCATTGTTGCATGGTAATCCCATGTGGTTAGGAGTGACAGTTCGGTGCTCTTCGGGATGTCCGGATGTGTCAGAGTTATGGCGCACGACTCACGAACAGTTTATAGAACTGTGCGATAAGCACGCGACATGACCCTACATGCGGGTAGTACCGGGTGGCACGGTTCGGACGTAGTTTTCTCTACCGTGTGTCGGACTGTCAGTGAACAATCCAACTGCCCGGGTATTTGAAATAAATAAATGAATTAATTTAAATGGTAAATGATAAAAATAAATAAATAAAACAAAGTAGGTTAAATTAAATTAAACATAATTTCATAAAATGTTTAATAATAATAAAAACAATGATATGATTTTTAATAATAATATTGTTATTGTTATTGTTGTTATTGTTATTGTAATATTTTTTTGTATTATATTTATTAATATTTTTATTTTTATTATTGTAATAATATTACAAGATAAAATGAAAAAAACAATTATTATGAAACCCTAAGCCCTACTCGCGTACCCCCCATCCCCCCTGTTCAGCAGCGCTGCAACCTAGATCTCACTGCCTGCTGGTTTTCCCCTCCACCTCTTACCCAACTACCTTGGCCCCTCACCCCTGCCATGTCACGGATCTCCCTCCACCTTACCTCAAGCTCTTGTTCCAGCCACCATTCTGGCTCCTACCCTCCGCGACCCTGCCGCCTCCCCTTACCCAGACATCAGCCTGCCAACCAGCCTAGCACCCGCCACTGCCATTCCCACCTCTCTCCCGTGGCTCCTGCTTGCCTCCAGCATGATCCACCACCTCCCGACCTCCCCTCTACATGTTGACCCTGTTTCGTGCCTCTCTCCATAGTACCCCACCCCCCTCATTCCCTCTGGCACCAGCTACCCAACCTCACGTCGGATTCGCCTCCACCTGAAGGTACTTGCTTTGCCCCTACCTCCTGCCCTCTACCTACATCTGGCCCCCTCTAGCCTCAAGGAACCCACCCCTCCCCCCTGCCACCTCCTAACTCGCCCTTTCGCACTCACCCAAAACCCTGCACACCCTCTTCCGTGATCTGGTGCCCTACTGATCCAACCGGACAGCCTTCGCCCCTCACCCAACAACTTGATCTCATGTTGGCTTTCCCTCGATCTGCCCTACCATCCCACTGCTATAGCCGTAGAACCTCCTATGTAGAAGCTTGGCCCTCTAATCGGCCTCAATCCCCTCCCAGCCATGAAACCTCATTCCGGTGACCTTTTCAGCACCCCACAACTCCTTGTCTTCCATCCGTGGTAGAACGACCAGCCCTGTCACCACCAATTCAATCATTATTCGCGCGACAACCTACGCGCGCACCTTGTTCTCAAATTGGTGCATGAAAAATGCCCACCACCGAAGCTGAACAGTTTAGTTTTGCGCCTTTTTTACATGCACCATTCTCGAGCAGAGTTCCTGTTCATTTGTTACTTTGGATTATTTGAAGTTACTATTTCTTTGTTTTTAGATTCTTTGCATTTGTTGCAGTGTGTTGGTGAAGTAATCCTACGATTTCGCTGGTATAGGCTCATGGGTACTTATTCCCAAGCGTCATGTGAGTCGCATTTTCATGATTGAGATGTGAGTTGAGTTTGGTCTGTGGGGGGTTATTTTACATTCTACTAAATTGTTTTTGCGTCCGCGCTTTGTTTGAGGTAGCTGTTTCCATGATTTACTTTTCCAAAACAATTAATTGATTCTTTGGCATTTAAATAATTTTTATATATAGTTTTTACACTGATAATGTGTGTCATTTGATTTTTATGGTATTTTTATAGAAGTTGGATTTACTAAAGTTAGTTTTGAATCAATTCATAATTTTTACATATACACTTGAACTTGATTTAATAAATTTATGGACATGTTTGACACGTCTTATAAAATAAAATGTTTTTACTAATATTTGAAAATGCATGTTTGATAAGATCTTGGGAAAGTGGAGTTTCACATGACTTTAGAAACATTTTTGGAAATGTATTTGGTAATTGTATTTTGGGTAAATATTTTTTGGTGTGTAGACCTTAAAGAACTTGTGTTTGGATGGTTGTTTGAAAATGGTTTTGGGTGTGTGTTTGTCATAGGGGATTTTTGGAACATTTTAGAAAGTGACATATTTTACTCAAAGATGGAATGAAAAATATTCTAAAGTACCATTTTATATAGTATACATGGAAGTGGTTTTAGAAATGATTTGAGATGATTTTGGTAAATGTATTGGGTGTGTAAACATGAAGGGCCATGTGGCGTTGTACTTCTAAAGATGATGTTTTATAGTGATTTTTGAAAAGAATGTGATTCGAAAAATGTGAATGCCCGGTTGGAAACTTAAGGTTTTTTAAAAGATTTTTTGAATTATTCGGTGATGTGACGACCCTGTTTTCACTTTATTAATGTGAAATTAGGGAATGTTTATTTGGGGGCACTTCTATCTAGGGAAACCCTTTATGGGTGAACGCATAGGAAGCATCTGTGTTTGGTGTAGGCAAGTGCAGTGATATGAGTCACGCGTGGGAGGGCCTTCCTACATACATGGTATTATTATAACCACTATGAGTTCCTAGATGTCTTTTAGATGATCGAGTGATGGTTCTTGATCAACCCCTATTAGACGGGTTGGCACCCCTTGGATTTGGTGTTAGGCCAGGCTGGCTTTGCTATTGGATTGGTTAGTTTAGGGCGACCAGTTGGTTATAGACTTAGGAGCTTCACCATATGCCGATAGGTGGTTCTGAAACCAAGTACTTCCAGAGGTCTTATAGGGATTTTTAGGATCACCCTGGGTTTCTAGATTATTTACATTACTTGTTTACTTTTTTTTCCACAAGTTTATTTTCAGTTTTCATTGTTTACTTGTTTTACATTATCCCAACATTTCATAAAAATGATTGTTTTTGAAATTATGCATAGTGTGGTGGGGCTTTTAAATAGGAAAATATGTTACATAATTTCAAATGTAAAAACCCTAATTTTATATTTTTATATGAAACTTGTGTCATTATATCGTTTTTGGAAAGGGAATACTTGGATTCTGTGGTTATCTTTGGCTTCCCAACTGAGCATCTCAGTGCTCACACCTATCATGTTTTTTCAATTGCAGGTTCAATTCTTATTCAGGTTCTTGGTTCAGCTTCTTAGTGTTGGACCAGGCTTGAGTCTGATTTGGGTGGTGACCTAGAAGGTCACATGGAGGTATGTTCAGTTTTACTTTTCATTCTGCTACTACTTTTCATTTTTATCGCATGTTTTTATCTGTTTTTCTTTTGATCATGGTTCAAATCATTCCAAATGGTTAATTTTTTATGCCTAGAAATGGTTTCCAGCCCATGGAGATCGGGAATGACTTTAATACAATGTTGGGTACTGGATCAGGTGACCAGTTCAGGGTCGACCCGGGTTTGTTCGTGACAACTTTCATACCGAATATAATATCCATAAACCATAACTCTATGATCGAATACTATAATACAAATCATTACATTATAGTCCTTATACAGATTTACATGAATAATTTTTATTGATAAAAAAATAAAACACCATAAGAAAATATAGTACAAATTATATAAATAAGTAACATTTAGATATGGGATCTTTCAGACGTAGGAATTTCCATTACATAACCATACCCATAACCACATGAGAGAATTCTTCCATCCATACCCACATTTTAATATTCCATAACATCTCTTCAAAATATCCCATTATATTATTCAGTTATGAAACGTTAATAGACTCATATAAATTAAAACCATTCTTCATTAACCACATAAAATGAGACATAATATGGGTTAACCCAAATGATCTTTATGAGTGAAAATAAGTGTTAACAATTGATTGTAATGAATCAACATAACACAAAAATAACAGTATTCTGACATAATATAAAATCATGAACATAACATATGAGAACTCACAACCCTTAATTCATGGAACGTAAATCATGAACAATGTATTAGATTTAACATAAGAACATTTTTATAATATTCAATAATCATGATCCATGTGATGTCAATTATGATCAAATGAATCACTAGAAACATATCAAAAAATAGAAGTGATTTTAGAAAACCTAGAGAATAAGAGTGCTATATAATTATATTCATAACCTATGATAAACATTGGATCGATATAACATGATCTTGATTAAATCCATATGTTCTATCACCCTTGTTTAATTCCATATTCATTAATATTATGATAATGAACATTACAAAATATATGTGAGAGCTATAATGGTGTTAAATCATCATATAAGAAAAATAAGGATCACCCTTAATATATTCTATATCGAGAACACAATTCATAATCTTGGATTATCATGTACCATACCATGAATAAAACTTTATTATATTGAATATTTTAAAAACAAAAACCATGAAAAAATGATAATTTAAATATAATTTGGACAAATTTATGAAAAAAAAGTTACATTTAAATCTCATTAAAACTGTCATATTTATATATTTAGAGAATGAATATATATGGTATCATAAGATCATAATTATAGTTAATAATAATAACCATTAAAGGGTGTTAATATATATAAAAATACATGTAAAATAGGGTTAGAAATATTTCATAAAAAAATGGTGAAATTAATATTTTCTTTGGGTAATATTTTATTTAAAATTATATAATATCAGGGAAAGTATTTTTTTCAAAAATATCCCAAATAATTATTTAATTTCATCAAAATTATTCATCGTCATGCTGTTGGAAAAATCCAATCATGTCTTATACATCAAAAATATTAATTCATCTAAAACTATTATAAATAGAGTAAATATTGACCCGTGATTAAAACATAAAAAATATATAATTTTAATAATATTTTAGAAGAAGAAAAAATGTTAATTAAAATATATTGTAGAAAATATTTATTATTATAAAATTTTATTCTTGAAATATGATAAAAATTGTGGAAAAATATATTTTTTAAATATATTTATAAACATTAAAATTACATTTTTAAATAAATACCATTTACCATTTTTAGTATAGATTTTTAAAAAAACCCATAAAAAGAAAAATAAAAAAACAAGATTATAAGAGGAGTCATGATATATTATTTGATTTGAAATTATATACTATATATAAATTAATGATGTTGCATCAATAACAAACTGTCTCAAAGAAGGAAGTGTGGGATAGGGAACCCTTGAAACATAATAAATGATTTTATAAAAACAAATTGAATGTTGGAACGTAAAATTATTATTTAAAACCGACAATTTCCATGAAATACCATGTTTATGAAAATTTCTCTGGAAATTTGTATACCATAAAACATAAATAATGGTTAATAACATGGCTTGTGTTTTAAATAATTGAAATTTATACAATAAAATCCCTCAAAACATTTATAAAAATTGAATCAATTTATCCTGAAAGATTATAAATAAATTGAACATTATATATCATGATAAAAGATTCATTCATGGTTTAATTACTTAGTTTGTAGTATATAAAACTCAGAAAAGAAAGTTGTCTTATACCATAAACATACTTCATAATGAAAGGGGATTTGAGATGAATAACTGATAAAAATATCATATCATTGAATTTCGAATTAATTAAGGTAATGATTTTGTATAACAAATTAAATCCAAAAGAACAATTGAAAATAAATCATCAATTAAAAAGTCTTTTGACCTGTAATGTTTTCATAATATTATAAATTAATATGTTATATAACACAATAAAATAAAATTGAGTTAAAAACACCTTAATCTGTGGTAAAATTCTTGTCAAATCCCCTTGGCTAACAAAAATATGAATCATAACATAAATTACTAAGTGGAATTAATTACACATGTTATAGCATGTTAAAATTTTATTACATGTACCATATAAAAGAAATTAAGTGTATAACAATAAACACACCTTAATGAAGAGAAATTTGAAAAAAAAACACATACCTCGAGTCTAGATTTGTCTTCATTGAACTTTATATTCTATGTATAATCATATTATAATTATTGGATTTAATAAGATCATTTAATAGGATGAATAAAATATTTGTAAACCATTAATTAAAATTATTTTAATTTAATATTTAATTAAATAATCATTCATTTCTGCATCTTGTGTTTTGATGATGTTCAATTCATAATTTAAAAACATCATCAGTGCGTTGACTGTAGTCAAATGGGTTACTGTTTCATATTCTACTGAATAATAATAATTGAATTGTTATATTTTTCAGAGAAATTGTTATTTTATAAACCAACATAACTTTTGGTTATGAAAAATGAAAAACATTAGAATCATGGAGATTTTAGTTTGTATATACACATGAGTAACATTTCCATTTTATAACAAGTATGATGAAAAAAAAGAAAGTAGTACTTTATTTTTTAAAAAACATTATTTTATCATAAATATCATTTTACATGCGTAAATATAATTATATTAATTTATACTTGGATTGATTTATTTATATATACTAAAATAATTTTAATGTATATGATTATTTGGAAATACTATCTATTTTGTACTAATTTATTTGTATTCACAATTAAATATATGAGTATTAATATTAAAACTGATAAGTATTTGATAAACATATTGATTTGTTATTATCACAGAAAAATATATTACCACTAAATAAATATATATAAATGATTCATCCCTTAAAAATAATTATTTTACCAAATAATAAATATATTATATATATAACAATATTTTATTTATTAATGATCTAAATTTACTATTATATATTTCAAAGAAAGACATATAATGTAAAATAAAGAAATAAATGATATTTAGAAGCACAACTCAAAAATAATTCTATTTTTGATAAATATTATAATTAATTAAGTTTAATTATTTATTATATTTACTATTGTTTACAAGTTATATTTCTCATATTTAATATTAATATTTTTAAACATTATAATATGTTTTGTTCCATACTTTTTAAATGTTATAAATTATTTATATAATATTTCCCCTACCCCCAAATCACATTTTATACTCAGAAACCCACACCTAATTGAGTCCCATAAACCCCCAAATAACAAATGAAATTAATTAATGGTTTCTTCAATGAAAATTAATTTCCTAATAATTAGTCATTCGCATCGATCTAGATCATGATACATTCTTTAAATTTTCTCAATTGTTACATTTTCAATGCCTCCCATATGGTTTGTACATGGTTGCTACCTTAACAACTGAAAAAATGCTCCTTCTCCCCATGAATGTTTCTTACTAGAACCCTCCACTCCCTCCCTCTATTATCCATTTAAGAATTATTTTCTATTTCAATATAGCTATTTTATTTTCATATTTGAGGATCCACATAGAAAGGATACCATTTGGGGTGGTCTCTATATAATGAATGGTGTCTTGATAGTTATGGATCATTTAATAAATTGTGTTGATAATTTCATAGTGTTTTTAATTGAGTCCAGGTAAACCAGAAACATATCACTATGAAGGATAAATATCATTATCTACATTGAATTAGAGTAGAAAGACTTACAGACTTAGTTCTATAATAGATAAGCTCATATGGAAGGTCACATCTTTTTTTAAGGGCGCCACTGAATAAGATATTCTGGTATTTATTAATGATGAATAATTTATATCTCAATGTGGGGAAATAAATTTCACCAACCACTCTTTTACATCATAAATATCATTTATGTTCATTTTTACAAAAAATTTATTTGGTTTCTAATTTTTTTTATTGACCATCTCTATTCAATATATTAGCAAGAATCAATCTTTATTTCAGTGATTCATTTTTCCAATACTAGTTAGCATATTTATGATTTTTTTATATGGATTAGATTTATATTTTTATAAAAATAATTGATCAATGATTCACCATGATGCTCTTGAATCCTTTTTTAATATATTGACTAGTTAAATCATAAACATTGAGGGAAATTATTTTAGAGAATCTCAATCATTTTTCTTCATGGGAAATGATTAGCGCTTCGATGAAATAAAAAATTAGATTCCATCAATTAGTTAATGTTAATGTGAATTATAATTAATTATTAATATATATAATCCATTATTTCTAAACATTGATTATATACTACTATAATAGAACCACACGCTGGCATAGAAGAGGTTTTTGGAGATTATATTAGATTAATTATTTTCCAATTATTTGTGGAATATGAGTTCGAATTGTTATTATAATGTTTATATAATATAATATATATTCATTTGTATAATAATTATTTACATGTGCATTCAATTTTATTCCAGTCAAATTTCACTTTACATTAGTAGGTCTTTTTTGGTATGTATATATCTTAAATTTACCAATTTTTTATTAAAAATGACTGAATTAAATTTTTATTTTGAAATAAAAATTTTGATGTTTTATTTAGACGATTCTATTTTCTGAAGCTATAGTATTATATTTTTTAATTATAGTTAATATATTTTCTATAACATTACAAATATAGTTGAGGTTTTTAGTATTTAAGATAATTTTAAAAAAATTGATTTTCTAAATTTAAAAATATTCCCCTTTATTACCCATTTTATTTATTTTCCCACATATCTATGATCATTATATATTTTCTTTTTTCATATTGTTTTATATATTTCTTAGTTTTAAAGGGAGAATAATTTTTTTTCTTATAAATACATTCTTATTAAATTATTCTCATTCCAAAATAATCCTACTTCTATCAACCATAAAATATCCTTATAAAATTATTCCATTATAGTTAATATTTTATCTTTGGTCAACCCTGAAATAGATTCAAAATCATCATAGGATATATGAATTTTACAAGAAACCAAATCATTTTTTATACGGTTAAATAGTTCTTCTATTTTTTAAAATAGCAAGATAAAACTTCAACATAATTATTTAAATAAATATATAGTATTGTCACAATAATAATAAACACTATTATCTATAGATTAACGCTCTTTTAATCACTCGTATGCCTTCAATTAGAGTTTTTTTAGCATAATAATTATTTTCAAATTTTAAACTATTGGATACATACATTCTTTACTACTGCTATTGTGATACCAATAGTAACATATATCAATATAAAATAAATACTTAAAAATATATTTTTATAAATCATTATTAATTTTATATGTTTAAGGGAAGGATACTAATACTATTTTTATTAATTATAAATTAAATTATGTCAACTATAATATGGGATAACAAATGATTATATTTTTATGATATTATTCAAAAATAAATTAGTATACAGGTGGGGATTTAATAATGTACGATCTTTCAGAACCATGTTTTTAATATGATCCTTTTATTTCATGATATTACTATATTAATAGTATTACAAGCATTTCTTAATCCACCAAAATTTAATATTTATACATATTTTTAATATTATTAATCTAACAATACATCATTATTTTTATGTATGTTAGTATTTTAAATTGTTCATTGATATTTAAATAATGATTTTTACTCACAACAATAATATTTTTCATTATTTTCTATTTAAAAAAAATAAATAAATTTATCATCCAAGAATCACCGAAAAGAAATGAATTTATTTTCAAAATTGTTGTTCTCATTTTAAAGTATGTTACCAATTATCTTATAGAAAAAATACCTTATTTCATATGATCTAATTAATTTTATATTAGAAAAGGAGTACCAATTATATTTCATAATATAACATTTTAGTCTTGGGATACATCTATGAGTGAGGGATTTAATATTGAATAAATACATATAATAGTTATAATTTTGTTGAATTATAAATCACGAATTTATAATGAAAAAAATTAGTCATTGAGAATTACATTATTATAGAGACTGATAACTATGTTAATTAGTTGTACGTTCTTACAATCGTTTAAAAAACTTTGGAAAATAAAATTCCTTTCCACAATGTTTCTATTATCATCAATTATGAGTGATCCATTTCTGAAATTAGTTCTTCCTTGAGTTTAGGCATTTATAATTAATAAGTAATTTTTTTATCTTAGGTCCCTCACACCAACCAGTCTCATTTTTTTTAATATAATTTATAATTAGGGAAATTATATATTGGAAAAATATTGATCACCCCCTCCCACCCCCACCCCCACCCCCCATTTTTTTTAGTCCCCAATAATAATTTATGAATATAATTATTCCTTATATCATTTTATTTAATTTATAACTATATTATTTAAGTATTGTTATATGAAGATTGAACAAATATTATCATGGGGTTTTATCCATGGTGAGGTCACATGGTTGATGACTTTGATTGGGTTATGACCCTAGAATATTATATTTTTAGAGAATATGGCCATTATAACTATTTGGATTTGGTTACACATTACTTGAGGTTGTATTAGTATTCATTTATCCCAAATAAAAATTTATAATTCCAAGAACTATTCGAAGATATTTTTTTTGGATTATAATATTTCACTACTATAGGATGTTTTGAATATGGAGATAGATGAAGTGTATTTCACACTCTGTAGGTCTTCTATGGTTGTAGTGACTCCCTAAGTGATATTTATATTTTATTCTGAGATGTATGTGATTAGAGGATACTTTTTTGGAGATTTTGATGGATCATAGAGATAGAAGATGATACGAAAGATTTTGTTAGGGATGTGTCATGCCAATGGGACAATATATTTGTTTAACAGTCAACTAAGAGATGTGGTGCATTTTTAATTCAAATTAATTTTAGTTAAGTTATGTTAATGTTTCATCTAAAATTATGACTCAGGGAAGACACACCATCAATGACCTACCATTTTTCACCGATACATCACAGACCTCAAATGAGCCTTATATATTCCAAAAAACACATTTATATAATCGACCATAAGTAATACATCATTTCACATAACCCCTTTCTCCTATGACAATGTATTATATCGTAACTGTTAAAATGTATTTGTCTTTATATTTAAAATTAGCATGTTTATTTATTTTAGTTAATGTTTTATTTTTTTCTTGTCCATTATTAATTCTCATTTATTATTTGTATTATGTGGTTAAACCAAATAATTCTTAAAAAAAACATTATATTAATTTGTATTTATGGTTTGAAAACTTAATAAGATTCAAAATAACCATTTTTTCATTCGGACTCCATTATATTCTCATTACCATAAACACTATATATATTTATTTTTTAACATCACATAATATCCATATTTGTATAATTTTTACAACTAAATTATTTTTATGTATTAATTTCCTTGTTTATATTTTTAGTTGGTAAATTTTTCTTATGAATTTCACGATGAAGATTAATTTTGTGGAATTGTATTCTACAACATCCACAAGTGAGGTTGGAATAATATTTTTTTTGAAAACAATCAAATCTAATTTTTTATTCAATTTTCTATTACCATATAATGTAATTTTCAATTAAATTTTTTTATATTATTGTTTTATAACCCATAGTATGTGTATTACATGTGTTAAATTCAATTTTTTACATCAATTTTAAATTACATAATCTGGTTTTATTTTAGGTTGTTTTCTAGACTATTTTAAATTTCATAAAAGTCATATTTTTCAAGATTAAAATTTAATTTTTTATTTTATAATTAATAGTAAACATGTTGTTTTTTTAGAAATACACATAAAATACTATACAATTTCATGGGTGAAGGACCAGTTTAGTTTAAATAGTTTCTTGTATTTTTTGATCAAATTGAAAATATAAATTGATCATATGATAAGATTTCAATTTTATTTTGGTTTATATGATTTTTATTATGTGTTATTTGTTTCTATAGAAATGTTGTATAACTTATTTTGGTTTATGTTAAATGTTTATAGTTATGTATGACCATCATGGGGTAAAGAATGTGGGTTAAACCCACTATGGATGTAACATAACTTATTTGTCCTCTAGATATCATTGAAAACGATCTTCAAAATAGTATATCTAATCAATATGTTTTTTGACTTTTTTCCATTCTAATATGTCATTGGTAATTGAGGATTTTTGTCATGTATTATAATTTTTTATCTCCTATTATGAGTGAATATTCTAGATATATATTCGTTATAGGGGTGGAGCGGTAGTAGTGATGACATTTTGATATTTGTAGAGGGTTTATAGATGGTTGTTTAACATGTGTGATTTTATCCCAGAAAAGTTTTTATTTAGAACACTATTTTTATGATTCTTTACTAGAAAAATGTTTCTTCTTCATCTGTAAGTATTCTCCCACATATATATATTTTATTTTTCATAATTGAATTTTAATGATAATTTTATTGTTATAACGAACTAATAAAAATATTACAAGTAATATTGGAGAAGTATAATAAGAATGATTATACATTTTGAGAAAAAATGAATAATATACTAGCCATTTATTTATCCATGATTATGGAGACACCATGGTAAATGGTAAATATAGATATGAATAATAATAAAATAATGAAGTTTCATTTTAAAATCTGAATGTTTAAAGATCAATTATGTTCTGAACACTTTTCATAAATTGTTCAATAAACATATATTTCTTTGAATTTTTTGGATTTATCATGATTTATAATTCCTAAATACTGACACTTTCTTTTTTTTAAGTTGTAAAATTTATTTTTGTGGTGTATTATAGAAGAGATTAATGGAGTCGGGATAATCCACCATGTGTCTATTATTTAGAAACATCACTGCATGATTTCCATTACACATGATGAAATCGGTCTACATCCACAGCAAAGAACCTCTTAGTGCCTTCTTTTCCATCTCCTTCCATATAATAGATGATATGTTTTCCTTGAAGACCTATATCATGAGTAATAAATCCTCACAAGATAAATTTCTAGGACACACCATATGATAATACTTGTGTAATATCCACCAGCTAGTCTTTAGACCGATGTTTAGTCCTTCATAATGCACCAATATGAGATTCTTCTTACAGATCTCACTAGTTCCCATGTACATAACATTTCACCATGAACATATAGTCCCGATATTATCCCTTTATTATTAGTTTCATTGAACTAATTATATTCCTAGAAAACCCACCATACCATCCATCATTTCCTGATTTATCATTGATTATTATATGATTTACCTCAGCAATGGAATATTATGGTGCCTTATGAAATTATTGACACCAATGATGACATTTTGAAAACATATGGATTCTTAGTTTCCTATCAGTATCTTATGGTTTCTATTTGGAATTATAAAAATGACTCAAAATTCATAGCCAAAAGGGAAAATTAATATACATATGGTAAAATTCCAAATATAATTTTTTACATGAAACATAAGAGGATAAACTAAACTATATTTTAATATTCATATAAATAATGTTCATTTCTTATATTAGTGTTTTTTTCCATGGTATTATTTCATTTATATATTAGGGAATTTTCTTATATACATTTTTTCAATAAAAGTTCATATCATGTAATTTTGAAATTTGGTTCATTGAGTATGTTGGAACTATACTATTATAATTACAATAATGAGTATTCATTAGTATGATTTTACTTCGATAATGTTCCATACAAGGAACATGATTATTGGATAATAAATTCAAGTATTTATAATTTATTTAGCTATATCATTGGAATCCTCACTATTTACTTGTATTGAATTCTTTTAAGCTACCTCAACTATTGAACCTCATCGCATTAATTTATAACTTCTAAAAAATAAAACCCATAACACATTGATGGTATTAGATTTTGGTTTCATAAAAACAAATTTGGAAGATCCTATGATCATATAACTAAAATAATATTAATGTAGTTTTTCATTACTACGATGTATCATTTTTATAAATGTAATAAAGACACAAATATGAAATGTAATTTAACTATTAAACATGATTCGATTAATCAACATTGTTGTTGTGATCTTGTAATGGTTTTATTGATTCATATCTAGCCCATTAGTAATTTTATAGAACAAATTTGAATTTTATACGATAATTCGTTGAAATGAACAAGAGTTTGACAATTTAATGATTCATTATAAGTTTATTTTTGGATCCATTTTGCGATATTATATTAACCACTTCTATATTCTTATGTATAATAGATTACTTTTTTACGAATTACGTGAATGATGGAAGTGAAAATGGTCTCTCAAAAAAAATTCTATACACAAGTATAAGTGAAAGAATAAAGACATGAAGAAACTGCAATGAAGCATACTTTTTTGGTGAACCATGATAGGGAAATATATCTCAAAAAACTAATTTCCTACACATTAAAACTATTGGGATATATACCTTCAAAAACGTGGATAGATTACATGTGTGGATCTCATCGACAAGGTGAACCAGGATATTGGAACCCAATGTATGAGTGAAATAAATTTTGAATGAACATGTTTTATATTTTTTATGAATTATTTTCCAATGAATCAAATTTTTTTGGATTTCCATTTAAGAACTTTTTATATTTTTTTTATAATAAATATAGTATAAATAATATATATAGATATATTAAAAAATATAATGAAACAATTAAAAAATATCGAAATATCATAGAATGATATTTTATTTAATAAATAATTTTTAAATTGATATTTGTTTTTTTATTTATTTTAATATAGTTAATAATATTACCAATGGAGTGATAATTAGTTCTAATAATAATATCAAAAAATAAGTCTTCTGTATGAACATGGTACTAAAAAATTTAACCAATATATATATATATATATATATTAGTATTAATATATTTGAAACAAAACTATTTTATTTGTCTCTAAAATATTTAATGAAAATGTTTTTACAATCAATTTTTTGTGAGGAAAATGTATTATGTAAATTTATATACTACAAAAAACCTACAATATAGCCTTTTTTAAAAAATAATTATTTATTAGTGGGCCTATACATAAATGATGGTTATGTTTACCATATGATGGAAGAATGAGATATATATATCTATGTTATAAAGATAACTTAAAATATCATAAAATTATAGATAAATTTGATTTTATTTTCTCATGTTTAAATATTATTTTATGATTTTTAAATAAGAAATAAATAAAAAGAACATGGTTATGAATGATAACTCTTCTTCAAAAGAAACATTTATTTAAATACCTAATGGAATCCTAGGATAGTTTTTTGATCAATAATGGGAAACTATAACATGGAGGGGGATTGGTGAATTTTTTGAAGTGACTAATTGAACCAAATGTTTTTTGGTGTTTTGAATGTAGAGGAGAGAGGGTGTCCTCTAATATGTGGGGGAGAGAAAAAAGGATATTTAAAGTATTAAAAAATAATAATTTCTTTCTCACATCAAATGTATCCAAAATGGACCCTTTATAAATCATAGATGATATAAGATATAGATATGACTATGAAATTGAATAGAAAGTATTTTTAACAAAATATTAAGCCCTATCTCTTTATTTTAATGCCTGCAAGTCTGGTTTTATTGTTAATCATGGTATCAAAATATTATTATTATTATTATTATTATTAATTACTAAAAAAATTATGATGAACTTATTAACCAATATTACTCATGTTGATTCGAAATATGAATTCTAGTTTTCAAATTAAATTAAAAGAAGTGTAATTATGTGATTTTATAGAAAAAATACAAAACTCCAAAAAATCTTTTCTGAAAAATTCCATTTTATTTGATATTTTTAATATCAAATTTTCTATATATTAGATTCCACTAACCTTTATTATATTAATAACTATATAAATGAAATAATTTTAAATCTAAAATATTTTTATTTTCTGAAAAAGTTTATTTATAAATATTTTGAGTGAAACGGATAATTTTTTAGAAATCTTTATTATTCACTATTAAAATAAAAATAAAACCATTCAAAAAATTCTCAAAAATTAATCCTAAGATAATTTTTATATACTGATTTAAAAATTATATCCATTTTATAAAATAGTGTTTCTAAATGATTCAAAAATTATTTATAATATTTAATCACCAAAATAAATGAAACCCATTTTTGAATAATACATATTTTTGATGCATAAATTTTCATTACTAAGAAAATTAATTTCTTATTTCCTAAGAATTTATAAAAACATTTTTTTGAGTATGAAAATTGTATATATATATCAAATAGTGTATATTACTATTCATACATGAATATACAATGACTAGGTTATAAATCTCAAATGTAATTATTATTGTATCATGATTAATTTAAGATTTGTGTTCTGTGTTTTATATTATAATAAAAATAGAGTTATTTTAAAAATCAATGGTTGATACTTTTTCTATGGTTCAAAATATCCTATTTTAAAAATAAAATCAATTTTTGATGGGTTGGATAGTTTTCAAATGGTGAATATGGATGTTATCCACTTAAAATAGTTTTTTATTTTAATTTAAATTTATTCTTAAAATACAACATATTTATTAATTTTTTTGACGGTTAAATGTAAAAAATATTTGTATTTATTTTTCTTTAACTATATTTGGGTAAAGAGATTGATTGGAAGTGTTTTTTTGGTTTTCATTTGAAATTAATGTTTTTTTAAAATGTTACACTTTTTTTATATAATTTAGAGTGGATTTTTAAATGGAGTATGTTTCGTTTAATTTTAATACATTTCTATCATATTTTTAATATAGTTTCATAGTTGATGTGTGGGGCATTTAAATATATATCATATTTATACATTAATTTGACTCATGAGACTAATGGTTTGGGTATTTCATTATATTTATACCCTTTTTAAAATAATTTTTAAGTTATTACCTCAATTATAAGTATAATGTATTCAATGAGGCCTTGCAATTAAGTATGACATATTGGATAAGGCCTTGATAGTAATTTTACTATTTTTGAAATCATTAATTCTCTCAATATGAAATTTTTTCTTATAATAAATGTGATTATGAAAAATTCTATGTTATCCATGGATATATTTCATGATCAAATTATTAATTATATTGAATTTATATTTATTATTAAATTATTTATATTTTTTATTCTTTTTGAATCGATAACTTTTTTCTCTATACGCTTACCATTACTGTGAAACTGAGATCACCCATTTATTTTATTTTCATTCAATAGGGTATCATGATGGTAATTTTAAATGAATTAAATGAGTTATTATCTAGAATAATAAGGTTTTAAGAAATTTTATAATGTTTTCCTATAAAATATATAATATAAAACAAAAATATTGATTGTCTCTTATCTCTCAAGACTAATCAACATTGTGATCCATTACGACGTAATCTCTTATGTTTCTACAGATTTAATGAATTGAAAACATATTATGGGGTACTATATTCAGGGTTGTTAAATCATGTTTATATGGGTTTTCTCCCAATTTGGAATATTATACCTTTATTGTGTTGGGTAAAATCTATATCATAGAAGATTTTATTCATATTATAAAGGAATAGTGATGATCAATAAAATATATTAATATTAATATTAATGTGAATTGGTATCCCATGAATATCACATGAATCCTTATAATTTACATAAAAGTAATTATTTTATAATGACAAAATAATATTTCCCTTCAACAAGTTAGAAAATTAATAATTGATCATATTATTTTTTATATTGAAAATTCCGACAATAGTACCTATTTGGTAAAATAATCCTATAAAAATCAATTTGAGGACTTAGGTGTAGTTCATTTTCATATTTTTAGCCAATTTAGAAATTTAATATATGAATATACAATATAAATAATTTATAATAGTGTATTTTAATTTTTGAAAAGTAATTTCTATTGTTTTATGAATTATTCATCACAATATTTTATATATAATTCAATTTTAATTATAGAAAATGTATGATATATAGTATATATTCTGTTTTAAATCATTAAAATTAATTTACATATGTTATTATAGAATATCAAACTCATGTAATTACTAAAAAATGATAAAATTAAATGGATCACATTAAATCTAGATCCTCATTATTTTGAATAAAAAAAAATCATCATGAAATGTTCATTAGAATATATTATTCCATCAGAATAAACATAATATATTATAATTATATGACTAATGTTTTTATTCCAATAACAATTATATAATATTAAATTTTAAAATAGTTGATAAATAGATTTTAAAAAAACATCATTTAATATTTTCATTATTTGAAAAATAAAACTAGTGGATATTAGTGCAAAATAATGAATGCATTAACTCATATGATTCTATAAAACATAATCATATGTTTTCATTATAACTGGATATTAAATCCCACATACAATTTTGTTCAGCCACTCACACATTATGAAATTCTATTTATCATTATTTTTTTATTTCTTTTAATTGACTAAATATTACACATTTAAATGATCACATTTACAAAATCCAACAATACTTGTTAAAAAATTTATTTTTAAGTTTATCACCCAGTTCCATTTCAATGTTACACCAAATTCTATCTAATCATTCTATTCCATAATTAGATATATTAAAATTAAAAAAATATTCAGAAATCATAATTCACATTTATATATATTTTATATTAATATTATATCATTATTAAATAGCCTTTGAAAACATTAATTTAAACATATATACTTTTAAAAATCATATTCTAAATAGTATATTCATGTCTCATCAAAATCTCTTCATCTAATCCATCATTCATAAACCAGATTTTGTTTTACTATTTTATTAGTGTTTCAAAAATAATTTCGAAACATTAATATCTACTCTCCTAATCTAGAATAATTGAGTTTAATTTGTGACACATAACATGGTTAATAATTATTTTTTACTTCACATTAATAAAGTTATCAAAGAGTCTCAGATGTTTATAGTAAAATAGTTAAATAAATAAATAAATAATATATTAGTATATCAATCTTCCCCATAAAATATACTATAATATTTCCATGTAGTGGTCAATCTAGTCCTTTGGATTAATCATCAATACACAAAATGAAATATAGAAATAAATTTTCCATTTTCCATTTTCAATATAAATTTACAACCTATTTTCATTCTTCTTTGTACCATGAAAATTTCATTATAAATTTTACATTGTATTAGAAATAAATTAAAATAACTTTATACTAGTTGAGGGATTAATTATATCTATAGATAAGAAGAGTTGAAAATTGAAATAAATATACTTTTAATAATGATATATGAAAAATCAGTCATTAAACATACATGTGTGAAATAATTTTATAAAATAAAAAAATTTATTTGAGTCTCACTAGACACAGACATTGTGCGTATTATAAACAATGAAATTCAAAGATATTTTCTAAGATTGAGAATGTGCAGCACACTCTGAGCCTTAAGGGAGCCCCTAGTGGGAGGTGAGTATTAACCATTAAAAAATTTTGAATACCATGTGGTTTTATCAGAGTGGTACCTATTGGTTGTACCCCTCTCACTAAGAGGGAAGTGGTATAGGCTCATGTCATACTAGAGTCAGACATTTTGTTTGTTTTGCATCGGGTTATTCAAAACCACTTCCTTGTAGGGGAACGTGTGACATGATCTTATCATGTTCAGTTCCCCCTTTGGGATTCGACCATTACCATTAGATATGCTTTAGATATTGATGGAGAGGTTATATCCCAAAAATGGAGTGGATATATCACTTATTTATAAGGATTTCACTAGAAATATGATCCAATGTGTGAGATTTCAAGATGAAATTGTTTTGAATTTATAGATTATTAAAGCTTACAGTTTAGGGGAACAACAGTCCCAATCTAACGATATCTTATTTACTAAAATAACTTATTTTGGTTCTATTCGAGAAATAAAAAATTTTGAGAAGGGTTTCCCTAATGGAGGAGATTTGATCGGTGATGAATAGAGGCATACAGAGGTCATGTGTTTTGTTTTACTGATTTCGGGTCCCCCACTTGTGGAAAACAAATATTGTGACTTCCTTTGGTGTGGGTGATTTATTATGATGATGATATCCTTCTAATGATGGATTTTTTTAGGTCTAGCAGGAGACAAACTCAGTATTTGATGAGGCACAGTCGATGAATGTCGAATAATAAGTGTATTATGGGTCGATAAACGATGATCAAAAAATGAGTCGTGAGGTACTGTTAATAAAATACCCCTAGTCAGAGATGGGGGTGGCGACGAGGCTAGTGATGGAAGTGCCTCTTTGTGAGGTGAAGAGATAGAAGAAGTGTGATGGCATGGCCTGTCAGTTTTGGGACCCCTATTGCTGGTCATGAATAGGGTACATGGAAGGCATACCAGAATCTTTGTGGGATGTATCCTAGTTGTGTTGAAGGCCTGACAAGAACATAAAATTCTAGGTGAGTATTTGGAGATGTAAGTTGAATGGATGTTGGAGTATAACTGTAAAAATATCTGGAGGGGATTATGGGTGAACTATGGTTGTGGAATTGGTGACATGGTGTTGAAATGTTCTTGAGCATTCTCATTAGGCCTTCCAATAGTTTTATGGATGGGGATTTTCTTAGTTTCCAGGACTATCATTGGTATGATATTTTGTACTTATGTGTATTCTTTTGGCTTGGCAGCTATCCGATGGATCATGGAGTTTTCAGCCAGTCTTTTTTCTGATCCTATGTTCCTTTTTTGTGGTACATTAGGTTTTTTTAATGGGTCTATGGTCATTTTTTTTATTAGTAGGTTTTCTGGACACATTCATGTTTCAGGGGACTTTCATGTGCACCATTTGTTGGCTTTTTTACTTTTATTTATTAAATAATTTTTTTGGTTGGAGCATGATTTGTAAATGAAACTTTCTGGTACTCTGTGTAAAATATTCTATTTTATTTATTCATATAGATATTTTATATAATAGTACTATTTTTTCATTGAATCATATTTTAATAAATTTCATCTCAAGTATTTTATTATAATCACAAATTTCACATGAGATGATGACTTTCTATAATCCTAATTTCCCACTCTGTGGGAATCAACATATAAAAATTTTTAATCTACATATTTCAAATCATATAACATTTTATATTCAAGGGTTAGTTTGATATATATTTGAATCATTAAACACTATTTATCCGTATCCTTTGTGGTTCCTTCTAAGATATTGTATGTTGATTAATAATATAAATAATATTTGGTCTACCAATACTAAGATATAAAAGACATTTAGTATACACTATAAAATCAAATATAATAATGCATAATTTAACCTCATATATAATTTATTTTTTAATATAATTGATAGTTATAAATATTTTATTTTTTTCAATACTATACAAATTATACTAAACATCTGTAACTAATTTTTTTTATAGAAAAACATAATTCTTAAAATTATTTAATTATAGTAAAATTTAAATTTCATCTCAATTAAAATATCATTTTGAATAAAACTGATCTATTAATCAGTATTCATGAACATAGATTCATTGTAATGATAAACAAATACATAACTATATTTTATAACAATTTTTGTACATGTCTTGATCTCCTTGGTCAAGAATTTATATTAAAGAATACTTTTCAAATTCATTTAAAAAAACTAATATGATTGAATAATATATCCATAGGGGTTTTTTTAAATTATAAATATTAATATGAATTTTTTATACGTAAATAATATTTATATCATGGTTAAAATACTCAATTTATTAAATATACTTATCTTTACAACACTCACCATCAATGAATTTGGAATTCATATACACATTTACAATTTATAATTTATCTGCAAAATACTGGATGAAAATATTCTTATATATTCAATCATTTAAATAAAATAAAATACTCCATTAAAATCATCTCCCTCATCCATGTAATTTCCATTAAAACCAATCTATACTTCATTTTTCTCTACTTCTCCTTTAACATTTAATTAGTTTATATGTAACCAATCGGTTCCAAAAGTGTTTTATTTTTTGGATAATGGACATGATATGAAATTTTATTATTTATGAATGTAATATATATCCTTACATATCTAATTTTTCTATTTTTTAATATCAACAACCATTTTATCATAATGTCATTTTGTTTGTGAAAATTAAATTTTTTTAAAAATATATATTTATTCTAATTTTTTACTAGAATATAATTTTTAATAATATATTACTTTTCATAATTTATTATATTATTTTATTTCTACATTATATTTTAAAAATATTTCATCATCTTTATTTCTATATCCACAATCATTTTGAAAATATTGTTTTTGATCTACACATTCTTTCTTGTCATCACTAAAAATACTATAAACATTTATAGAAACAATCATCATTGTATCTTAAGTATATAAAATTTTATTCATGAGTTATTAAATATATTTAATGTCAGAGTAGACCGTATTTTTTAGAATATTGTTATAAAAATTAGATAGCCTATTCTTCTTTATAAATAAAACTTAATTATTAATTCATAAAACATTTTATTACATTATCTAATTTTTATTTTTTTTCCTCAATAATGGGATTCCATGTACATAAAAGTATTTAAAAAGGTATTTTTATATATACAACATACATTTTATTACTTTTATTTAGCCTCATTTAATTTCTTTACACTTTAATCTCAAAAGAAATACCATTTTTCAATTATATAATGAATAAATTCTTCTTTTATAAACATTTATTTTTTTAAAGTGCATATACAGTGTTATATTAATGTATCATTGTAGGATTCATAAAATAAATGTATATTAACAACTATTTAGTCTCATTTACATTAATATAAATTATCCTATTTTTATATATCTCAACCTCTTTTCCAACATCTCTTTGAAAAAATAATATTTTATAGATATATTTTGATTCATGCTTCGAAATATCACATGTATAAATATATTTTAATTTTCAATTAATTTGATGAATTAATACTCAACTCTCATTTATTAGTATCTCTACTTATCTATTTAAAATAGAAAAAAAATTATAATTCTATAATAGATTTTTTTGAACATTTATATAACTATTCTAACATATATTAAAATTTCACAAGTTATACAAGATTTATATATATTGGTATTAAATCTTGATAAGTTTCTCATTCTTTAATACAATTTTATCTTTCTCATTATCATTTTTTATTGATGTCTAATCATTCTATTCGCTAAATGGTTGTCAATATTTTCAATATTATAAAATTATTTTTTAGAAATTCCAAATTAATATAAATTTCATTGTATTCTATAAAATTTTATCGTAACTCTTCTATCATTTAATAATTAATATTTAAATTATTTATTCTGAAAAAATCATTATTATTATCATCAAATTATTCTATAAGACTATATTTTCAAATAACACATCTTTTGATTCATTTTTTTGATATTATGTTTATTCTGTTAAATCCATTAATTCTCAATAAATTTTCATTTACAAAATTAATTGAATCCTTGATATCAAAATTAATGTTTTTAATATATTATTATCCATTATATTATATGATAAAATCTCATTTTCTATTGTAGAATGGACGTTTGAAGTGTTTCCCTTCATCTTGGAAATATAACTTCAACATCCTTATGTAGTTGTTCAAGGATTATTATGATACATTTGTTAACCAAGATTCATAGTTTATCATAATATTCTTTATGATAAGGAAATTTTTTATTGTTTGGTAAAATATTTTTTATTAAAAAAAATTATTTAAAATAGAAGACCCCCAAACACCTATTTTACCTTTTTCTCCTAAACTATATATACTGTACAGTTAATTGGAATATTAACGTTAATATATTCTATAGAACCAATATACAAAAAAAATATTATTTTCTTCTCTAGAATATTTTTTATCTTGAAATATTCTAAAACATTATTATATGGTTACATTATTGTTGTGGGATATTATGAGCCATTTGTTATACTCTCTTATAAGAAAAAATCATTAAAATAGAATTTATAGAAGCCTTTAATTTAGATATGGATTATTTAAATTTCATTTCTATACATATTTTCTTATATTCCATTTTTAATTTATACTTTTAAATAACATAATTTTGAGGTTTTTATATTTTTTTTAGAAAAATAATAATAATTTTACATTTTTTGTTGCTTCAACTATATATCCAGTAAACACAAGAACATTATTTTATCAACAATTAATTCATTAAATGATGACATTTTCTTATAATTTAATTTTAATTATTAATTTTTTATCATTAAACTATGAGGATTTATATTTATCTTCTATATATTTATAATAAAATCAGCCATCCTGGTAAATATATTTTTATCAGAAATTATTTTTCATTGATTTTACTATTCATAATTTTCATATAATGAACCTTATTTGTAATATTTTAATTCATAAATTAATATTTATATATTGGACTATTATTAAAAAATATATTCTTTTTAAATTTGAATACATTATTATTTAATTTATTATCTCCCCTCATCAAATCATTGTACTATATGTGGATTATAAAATTTTGTTCATGGAAGTATTCTAAATAATATTTTAATAATTTATTATATATGAAAATTTTCACCTTCTATATATTTAAATAGAATAATTTCTTCAATTGTAATTTAATCAATATATTTTTCAAATTATAATAGAATATTTTGATTATATTTTTTTCTCGTATATATGGATTTATTTTATTTTATCATATTTGATTAAGGCATGTATTTTAATTAAAAAATCATTCATATTCCCCAAAGGATTCCTTCGCCATTTTTTATTATAATGTTTTGGTTTAATTTATACATAATAACATTTTATTTTGATATCCATATTTCTTGATCCATCTTATTCATTGAATTTACAACTACAATATGTAAAATATAACCATATTAAAATTATTTAAAAATAAATTTCCATTTTTTATTTTTCAAAATAATATTTATGATATATTTATATACATATTCTTATTTAAAATCATCAAAAAAATTAATAGATGACAGTTCCTCTATCTCATAGAGGTTATATTTGTTTCACAATGTGGTCCGAAATATCAATATCGTTGAATAACATCATTTATCATTATATAAGATAATTTTATGATATTAATTTCATTAAGATAAATTATAATGATATTTCAATCTTCCAATATAGAAGGATTTACAAAAAATAAGTTGGGTAGAATCATTATCATTTTTATCCGTTGTTGATTCATATAATTATTTTTGACTCATGTTATATTTCTCAAAAACATAATATATATTATAAATAATTCATGATTATATTCATAAATATATATATTTTCATATTATGAAATGTATCTATAAATTATCAATTTCATTCCATTATTTATCAATGTTCTTTATAGTATTTGATGACATTAAACAAAATTTAGTATATATTCATTAATCTAATTACCCTTTATATTTCATTATAAAATTATATACCAATGGAGATTTATTATCTCCCTCATCATGATCAATGTTATTTTTTTCCAATATCAATAAATATTATTATATAATATATTTAAATTAAATATAATATTTGTCATGAATATTAAATATTTGAAATAAATGATAATGTTTCATATATTCCATCCACACATGATAATTATTTCCATCAGTAGAATGATTTCCTCTATTAATAATTTGATACATAGTTTCAATGATTTTTCAAATATATATTTTTAAATATATATATATATATACAAGATCAAAAAAGATATATTTTCATTTATTATAAATCTATCTAATCAATGATAGAACTTCAGGTCCCTGATACTGATATGTACCCTAATAAATTATGATCACCACACTGGCAGGAAGTTGTTGAATTAATGACTCTTGAGTTTCACTGTAAGTTGGGATTAACTTATTACCTTTTAATGTGGATGGATCTCCCTTAAAAAATTAATCCCCATAAAAAATATATACAAAATGAATAATCTCATTAATAATCAATATTTTAACATAATTAATCTTCCAATGTAGAAATTTTATCATTATAATTTATGGTATTATACATGTAACATATCAGTTCACTCAAATCATAATATTATTAAATCTTTTGATATTTAGGTGTAATATTAATAACCCGTTGAAATTTTGTCACCAAAATATCATAAGGATCCACATATATACTGATGGTTGTATTTAAGTGTGAAATATTTGTTATTTGATCTTAAAAGTGTCATAATATCAACAATGGATATTATTTATTACTGTATTTATAATTCTAGAAAAAAACATATATAATCAATGAATCTAAATGATTGTTTAAATGTTGTTTCATATTTTCATCATCAATATAAGATCAATATATTTCCCAAAAACCTATTTTATTTACACTATAAAGACTTAATATCATTTCTATTTAATACCACGGTATCAATATCTATTATTTATATGTATTACTATTCAAAATATTAAAAGGGGTATTGAATTTTAATTTAATTAATGATAACAACCACATATAATATAAATTAAAGAAATTTGGAAATTATTGTCTATAAATTACATTTAAATAACGTACACAAAAAATTACTTCAAATCTATATAATATATTAAATAAATTAATTTAACTTCAATGTTTTTTATGGATTTTCAATTCTTAAATATAATTTACTATCTATCACAACTTTTATCAATAATGACATATCCAATTATTTTTTGACTCTATTGGACCCTCTTTAATTACTAGGGGAGGAGTGGTAGCCGTATTTTCAACATTCTATATATCCTAAAACTCTTCACCAAGTATATATTATTGATTTAGTCATAATATTCACTTTAATAAGGGTTAGTATTATGGAAAATATATGTTTTAATGGAATTTTGATTGGTTATTTTTAACCATTGGCGTATATTGAGGCTTTTCCAATACTAAGATTTTATAAAAATTTCTCATTTTAGGAATCAAATAAATTATATTAATTTTTTTGTAAGGTGTGGAAATGCAGAATTGGTTTTCTGGAATCAAGTGGTTTTTATAATTATAGAAAATAACAATATATTCAGTCCATTATTTGGGGAATAAGATTTTATGGTGGATTTAGGTAGTTCATCATGGTAATTCATATAAATATGCACCCTTTTCATCAAAGAGAAACTTTACTTCCATATAAAATAAGTCATCCTTTCATCCATATTCATTATTGTGATATTATTTTATTACATTGTTATCTCATAATATAATACTTTAGTTTTAATTTTATTGTGTATGTAAATTATGTGTTTGCACTATTTTGATATTCAAAAAAGAACAGTGAATATCCACATTGTATCATTCATATTTATTGAGTTTAAAATCTAAATTTCACATTATAATTTTGGATATATTTATATTATATGTGTGTTTTGTTTCAAGAAACCTATTCTTGAGAAATAATACATTAAATTATAATCCTCATTTAGGATATATGGTCACTAAATGTACAAATAATGATATATGGAATACTTTAAATGTATCAACACATAGAATTAGTAACAACATTTTGGTTTTATATTAGAAATTAATGCATCTCCAAATTAATATATTTGAGAACTAAATACTACAAATATAAACAAATTTATGAATGGATATAAATATATATAGTGAAATTTTGCAAAGTTGAAAAATACTAATGGACGTTGAATTTTTTTATAATTTAATAATGAAAAGAATTTGGTAAAAGGATTGAAAAGTGTTTCCTTAATAAATGTTATAATATCATCTATTAATGTAAAAATTATATTATAACATATATGACTCAATTTTTTGGGTACATGGTTGGTGAATCTATTCCAAGTGTTATTCATATTGTGGTTTTCTCTGAAAATGAATCACCAAGAAAGTGGTTAAAGGTTCATCTAATGAACATGATAATAATGCAGGGAAATGGATATTAATATAGTATTATTAGATTGGACTATTTAATCTCTTCTAGAGACAGAACATTGATAATGATAGAATTAGATTGTGAATTTCTAGTGTTAGTAGTGAATGACCATTTAGACTCTATTATTTAACACTTATATTCAGTACTTAAAAATAAGGGTTTATACTACGTAATATTTTGTGTAATATCATATTCTCATTTTTTCATGGAAGTAATTATATGGATGTAATGGTAGCAGATGAGAAAAAAATCCTCTGAAGGACTTACTATATTTGGGTGGTTATCAGCCTTATTAGACACATTTATCTTCAAAAAAATTGAATTTTTATAATTTAAAATAAGGTTATATAATGAATTTTCATCACAAGTCCAATTACACCAGAGGATATTGATGAATATTCCTAAATAGTCACCATTAGTATATATTTTTATAATGAACTTTTTTTCTGTAAAATATATCTCCTTCAATAAATAAAATTTTAAAAGAATATTCAACAAGAACCACCAAATTAAAATGATCCATGACGTATTAGAGAATGATATTATAAAAAATGGAACCTATAATATGTAATAAAAAGGAAATAACTCATGAATTCATAAAAAACATTATTAAGGTAACATAAACATAATTAGTCAACTTTTCAAAAAAATTATAAAATAAATTATTTTTATTAAAATTAATTTATAAAAGATTAAATTTTAATTTTTAACATGAACTCTAATGTTTATTTCATATTTTAAAATTGTATGTGGATGAATTTCTAGAGAATTTATAAAATATTTAATTTTAATTGAGTACTAAAAAAAGGATTTTACCAAGATTATAAATCTTATGACATTACCATTATATAATAAAGAATTATAAATTTATCGAAAATATTAAATATATATGTAAAGATGTAGAAATTCCATGTATTTTTTTATATAGAAATATTCAAGTTTTCAGTTTCTAATGGTACTTGATTCTGAGGCTTGGAGAGCCCAAAATGTTTTTTTGATGTTTCTTAAGTACATTCAGAAAACGTGTGAGCGGTTTTTTGTAACTTTTGAACCGGTGCTCGGAATTAAAATCTATGGGAACTGTTGATCTCGCAGTGCCACTAGTTTCTCATGGATACCTTCACCTCGGCTATAGTTGGTCGTGGGTGGATGATTGTTTTTTCTACCCATTGCGGGGAACTAAAAAAAGTCTAAATAAAAATAAACTAACTTTATTTTTATTTAACTTTTTAATTCTTTGGAATTCTTGATGGGGACCACCTAGTCTCTTCAAACCCTTTTTTGTAAATTTTTCCAAACCCCAAACATTTAATGACTTCATTAAATGAAGTCATTAAACCAATCAATTTATGGTGAGGCTCTTCATCACCTTGATTGGGCTCTTGGTTTTTGTGAGAGAAGAATCTTGGTGGAGGATCTTGCAGGGGGAAACCCACCTTAGAGGGAGAACTCTTCTCCTTCGACGAACATTTCTGTAATGGAGAACTCCATTGAAGGATCTCCAATTATGAACGTCTTCAACAATGACGAACCGACTTCTGTCATTACCTCTCCTCACTGATTTCAATTAATCTTTGATACAGGTATTGTTTTTTTTGTATACCCCCTACCTCATTCTCATCATTCTTCTTTATTTAAAAAAACTATGCCACTTGCTACTGTTCTAATGCGGAGGGTGTGGGCCAAATGAACAGGATCCAACCCCTCTGATACCTTTTTATATTCTGGTGTTCTTTGAGGATTTTTTTTGGGGTTGAGAGAATCCTGGCTGTGGTGGTCTTGAATCGATAGTGACAACTCGAGAAGAGTGTGGGAGTCTTCAAAATAATGATCGAGCCACCGGTGCCCACCTGGTGCCCTGAGGAACATCGCTGGTGACCAGTGCTGATGAATAGTGCTAGTAGGGCTCGAGGGCAGCGTCCGGCCACGATGACAGTGGCAGAAAGACCGTGCCACCAGAAGAGGGTTATGACCCATCAGCTGCGGCGGAGAAAGGGCGGTCGCCGGAGCACAGTCGGCCGCATGATGGGTGCGGTGGTGCCCGTCCGCACCACCAGGATTTCAGGGGTCGTGGAACGAGGTAGTGTCGGTAGGGGAGGCTCGCTACAGTTCATTGGAGGTTCCCCAGTGGGTGACTATGCCACGGAGGTGGTCTCGTCATTTGGCCAGCTGAGGAGCCGAGCGGGGCACCCGGGTCCTTCATACCAGCTGTCGGTGCCACGTGGCGCTGGCCGGTTGGCCACCCAACCTGAACATTTGGGTTGTTTGGGGTACCCAACGGGCATTTCCCCCTTGGTTAGTTGCTAGGGAGGACCCCATCGCAGGGCCACCTAGCTGTTGGCCAGCCGCGGGCCTCCTGAGGGACACCAACCGCGGGCCGCCCAACACAGGCCACCCAGCGGGCCGGGCTGGACCCAGCGAGTCGAGTCAGATCCCGTGGGCTAGGTCGGACCTAAGCCCAGATCCGGTTCAGGGCTTGGCAACCCAAACTGGGTCGGGTCAGCCCAAATCGGACCAGACCCGGACTAGCTTCGACCCCTTTCCGCTCTTTCGGTCATAACATGATCTACGGGCGTCCGTTTGACGAACAATCTATGGTGCCGGAGACCTTGGATTGAGATGGTTATTTTGAAATACCCCACTTGTGATTTGGATAATGTAGGGGTATGGCCGGGTTGGATCAAACAAGAATCTAACTGGGCCCTTGGGACTGAAACACCAAAAACATACAGATCGGGCATCTGTTTGATGCACTGTCTATTAAATCGAGACCCCTATTACATGGAGGTCCATTGGGAATACTTTTTCGTGGGAATGTATGGTAGTTGGAGAATAGACCTATTACTTGAGGAGTGGACCCTCCCGAAATCAATCAAACTTACTACGGGAACCCTTTGGTTGGCTATAACCTGAGAAAAGGATCCTATGTGGTTTTGTGCGTTTGGATCCTAAGTGGGTCTATGCTTTGGGATCCTACGTGGGTATGTGTTCTAGGATCCCACATGGACCCGCTCTTGGAATCTACATGGGACTACTATGGGATCCTATGTGTGTCTGTTGTACTAGGATCCTACGTGGGTTTTCCTCTCAATAGAGTATGATGATTCAATAGTTACATATAATAAACATTACTACCACACCTAAGTTATACCTGGAGTGAGATGAGTTCTAATATTTATGGTGAAACCATTTTCGTTCTTCTCTGTGTGGTGTTACCTAAGAGGTATCACCCATGTGGTGTTACCTTCATGGTACATCTTCTTTCGTGGACAGTTGTGCTTTTGGCTCTAGAGATGGGGCGCTTTATATTCTTGACAACTTTGGTATATGTATGGGAATACACCTAAGTAAGGATGGTTGTAACTTCGTTCCTTGTGATTGTACTCTTACATTTTTTGTTTATCATTTGTGGATTTTGGGAGACCATCAAGGGTCTTGGGGTCCCTACTGAGTATCATTATACTCAACGATGCACGGGCTATGCCCTCACCTTGTTGTGTCATATGTAGAGCAGAAACCGCATTGATCGAGTCTAATGGTGACTGAAAAGTGGCTTCTATGAGGTGGAATTAGACGAGACGTGCCACAGGGATGACTTGATCGAGACTTGTACCTACCCTTCAGGTTTGATTCCCAATGGACAATCCATGAGCTGTTTTACTTTCAGTTGTACTTGTACTTTCAGTTGGGATTGTAAACTGGCCCTTACATTCCACACACTGTTTACTATAGTAGTTACTTTTGGTTACTATTTTTTGTGTTTTCTGACTGTGTAAGGTTATAGGATACAAATTCAATGCCTTCCCAATTTTAGGTAATACGCCTTTCAGTGATAATCGCCAACCCCTGGCCTATGGAAGTCGTGCTTGGGGTAGTCATAGCACGGGCCACGGGGGACGGGTTTTGACAAATTGGTATCAAATGAGTTGGTTCTACCATAGAACATTGTTCTATAATCTTTTAACTGCAATAGTGTTATGTTTTATGAGTTTGGTTATCAGTTTTGAAAATCCAGTGTTGGTGTGGTGGCCGACATATCCATACACTAGGACCCTGACTTCTGATTTTTTACTCAATGCACAAAAACACTAATTGTGTTTGTGTTTCGAAAAGTATTCTTTTTGATCTATTTGATTCAGCTCTCCAGGTATAACTAACTAACTATGGAACACTTGTTTCATTTAAGGATGCCTCCACGTAGACATCCTGCATAGGTTCTGGGTAAAGCATGCCATGACAGCCAACCTAGCAACGAAGCCTCGGTGCCGGGCCCTTTTTCAATAGAGGCCCCAGCGAATGCACCAGCGGTACTATTACCGGTTGGGCCACCGATGCCACTAGCACTATTAAGAGATAGTACACGTTGATTTAGTGGGTAGAATGAGTTCCAATGCCAGAGGCCACCCAGGTTCAGGGTTGAGATAGACCCACAAGAGGCTGAGGATTGGTTGGAGGCTGTGGTGAGAGCCTTCCGAATGGTAGGAACACTAGATCATCTCATGGCGATTCTTGCCTCTCGTCTTCTACAAGAAGAAGCAAGTAGATGGTGGAGCTTGATGCTCCAGGTTCACAGTGAGGTGAAAAATTTTTGGGCAGACTTTGAGAGCCTGTTTCGGGCAGAGTTTTTTCCAGCGATCCTTCAGGCAGTGCGCATACCGGACCTTATTCATCTGCAGCAGGGCAACATGAATGTGGCTAAGTACTCAGTGAGGTTCACCAAACTCTCGCGCTACTCCACTGATATGGTGAAGTACCCTTTCTTTAGATCCTGGACCTTCGGTCAGGGACTCAGGGGGTAGATCAGTGATTCGATGATTTCTCTCTGCATCCAGACGCAAGTAGGGGTGTTATAGTGAGCCCTCTAAGTGGATAGTTTTCTTACTGAGCAGTCACCAGCAGTGAGACACCCCACTGGGCATCATGTAGCGGAGTCTTATGCAGCTAGAGCAGACAGATGTCACTGAGGTCCAAGAGGACCAGACCAATAGGTGGACGACCACAGGATTCAGGGTCGGTTGTGCAGGGCTCCTGAGATAGAGTCAGTAATGTGAGGGGCAGGCAGTGTTACACATGGGACATGCAGGGTCACATGGCTTGTGACTGCCCGACCCTCCATACATATGATCAGAAGATGGTTGATGGGCCGCCCAGACAGAGACAGAGTTTCAACCAAGGAGGTCTGTATAGAGAATGTGGATGTGGAAGATGATCTAGTCGTGTAGCTGGCGGTGGGCAACGATTTGAGGTGTAACCTCCACCACTACTAGGTGGACAACCCTAAACATAGGATCATGTTGGAAAGGGAAAGATCAGCTCCAGGAAGCTAAGGCCTATGACCACATTGCTCCAAAGTTGTTACGAGGTATGATATTTTTCTACTCCACCTTAGCTGCAGTACTTATAGACACAGGTGCCAGTCATTATTTTATTGTCACTTCCCTCGTTCAGAGCTCAGAGATTCTAGTAGATCCATTGTCTTGATCCTTACACCTAGAGACTCTTACATGAGAGGATACGACGATTACATATTGGTGCTGATAGTGTAATCTTACTCTAAGAGGTGAGATCTTCGGCGGAGATCATCTAGAAGTGGCGTCCTGGCCTTACGGTGCCATCTTGGGTCTGGATTGGTTATCTACAGTCCATACCCAGATCGACTACATTTTGTGAAAATTTCAGTGTACCTGTAAGGATGGGACTAGGTTTACCTTCACTGGTGAGAAAAGAGCCTTTGCAGCACAAGATGGACTTACTCGGAAGAGTGTGTAGCCGATCACTCATCTGTTGGCTAGCCTTACCCTCAGTGAAGTTGATGTGGAGAGTCTGATTTATCTTGTAGTGGTGGACTAGTACACGGATGTCTTCCCAAATGATGTTCTGGGTCTACCTCCTCATAGGGATGTGGAATTTTACATTTACTTGTACCCCGAGATGGCATTGATATCTACACGAGTATATCGAATGGCTCCCACGGATCTTCGTGAGATATAGGTACAGCTGTAAGACTTATAGGGGAAGTGGTTCATCTGGCCCAATGATTCTCCTTGGGTTGCCTCAATTTGTTTCCCAGAAGGTAGATGGCAGCTTGGGAAATTGTGTTTACTATCGGCGCCTAAACCAGGAGACAGTGAAAAGCACATACCCACTCCCGAGAATTGATGACCTCCTTGATCAGTTGAAGGGGGAATGTTGGTTTACGAAGATATACCGCAGATCAGGCTATCACCAGCTCAGAGTACGATATGAGGATGTGTATAAGAAAAATTTCAGATGTCGATAAAGCCATTATGAGTTTTTGGTCATGTCATTTGGTGTGTCCAACGCTCAAGCAGTGTTTATGGGACTCATGAATAGGATCTTTTAGATATTCCTTGATCACTTTGTAGTAGTCTTCATCGATGACATTCTGATCTACTTGGCTAATGAGGAGGATCATGCCTATCATTTGCAGGTGGTTCATGACACACTCTGAGAGCACCAGCTTTATGGTAAGCTCTTGAAGTGCCAGTTCTAGACCTGACAGGTTCTCTTTCTCGGACATGTCATCTCAGAGGCTAGAGTTGCAGTGGATCCAACATAGATTGAGGTTGTACTTTCTTGGGAACCACCCCAGAATGTGACGTAGGTACCGAGTTTCCTGGGTTTGGCTAGATACTACTGGATATTTGTGACATATTTTTCCAGAGTTACATCACCTTTATCAGTGTTGATGAAGAAGGGGAAACCCTTTGTGTGGTCGGAGAGATGCCAGTGGAGTTTTATTAAGCTGAGGAAGAGGCGGACTAGTGCCCCATCTTGAGGCTTCCGGAGGAGGGCATTGGGTATGTAGTCTACTACGATGCATTAGAGACCGGGCTTGGATGTTTCCTGATGTAGTAGTGAAAAGTTATCGCATATGGTTCTCGACAGCTGAGACACCATGATCAGAACTACACTACCCATGACCTTGTGTTATTAGCAGTGGTCTTCCCTTTAAAGATGTGGTGACACTATCTAATAGACAAGGATTTTACGGTCTACTCTAATCACTAGAGTCTCAAGTATAGCTTCTCAATGAAGGAAATGGACCTTATTCATCGATTTTGGCATGAGTTCTTACAAGACTATGAATTTGAGATAGTGAATACTCCTAGTAAGGGGAACGTTTTAGCATATACACTCAACAAGATATATGGTATACTGTTTCTAGGTGAGGTGATGGAGCAGATGGATGCTTTTCATATATCCTTTGTGGATTGAGATGTAGCATCATCTCTTCTGTCTCTTACAATCATTCCCCCACTCCTTCAGCAAGTCAGGGTGGCATAGAGTGGGGACACTGACTGCGAGGCTCGATGTTCTCATATATCCACAAGACAGACACTTGATGGATTTTCTGAATGTGGGGAGCACGTCATCCATTTCAGAGGTCATACCATGGTACCAGTGTTGCTTTAGAAGGAAGTGCTAAGGGAGTTCCCCACATCCCATATTGCGGTACATCTAGGAGTGCTGAAGATGTACTAGGACCTTCGATGACAGCACTGGTGGCCGGGAATGAGGAAACCAGTTGCAGGGTTTGTCTCTTTGTGCCTCAATTTTCGGCAAGTGCAGGGGGGGCATCAGGTACCGGCGGGATTAGATGAGCCTTTAGATTTCCCAAAGTGGACGTGGGAAGAAATATCAATGGACATTATGATAGTACTTCCACGTACATCCATGGGTCATGATTCTATCTGGGTGATCGTTGACCGACTCAACATGTCGGCCCACTCCCTACTGATCAGAGAGAAAGGTTCAATAGAGATCTTAGGACGCCTCTATGTGCAGAATATTGTGCAACTGAATTTATTACCCTCAACGATTGTCTCTGATCGTGATGTATGTTTCACTTCCCGGCTATGGAAGGGGTTGTAGGAGGTTTCAGGACATAACTTTGTTTGAGCACTACCTTTCATCCTCAGACAGATGCCCAGACTGAGCGGACCATTTAGAATCTCGAGGACATGTTGCGTGCTTTCGTCCTTGACTTTAGTCATAGCTGGGAGGATCAACTTCCCTTGGTAGAGTTTTCATACAACAACAACTATCACTCCACTATGGGGATGGAAACATTCAAGGCATTGTACGACTGAACATGCGTATCGCTTTTGTGATGGACTGACCCAGGGGAGTCAACACTCATGGGACCAGAGAAGGTACGGGCTACCACTGAGAAGGTACAGATCATCTAGGAACATATGAAGACTGCAGAGAGCAGGCATAAGTCTAATTCTAACAGGAGACAGAGACATCTGGTGTTCGAGGATGGTGACCACGTCCTTCTATGGGTCTCACCCTGACAAGGTTTGCAGAGATTTTGCTCGGGTGGAAAGTTATCTCTGAGGTTCATCGGACCCTTTCTGGTCCTAAACAGATTTGGTGATGTGTCTTACTACCTATCACTTCCCCCTCAATTGCACCAGGTGCACGAAGGTTTTCATGTGTCCCAGATGAGGAGATACGTTCGTGATCCTACTCAAATCTTTAACTAGGGTGAGCTTCACATCGATGATGGGGCGATTTTTTCAGAGGTTCTATAGGAGATTGGGGATAAAAAACAGAGAGTCCTTCTTGGGAGATCGATACATTTGGTGCGTGTTTGTGGGCAGCAAGGGAACCTCTCAAAGATCACATGGTAGAGGGAGGCTCAGATTCATGCTCAGTACCCCCCACCTGTTTTCCTAGTTTTTGTGATGTGGCTTTTGTGGATGCAAAGCCCTAAGGTGGGAAGAAAGTAAAGTCGTGGAAAATCAATGTAATTTTTTTATTATATGGAAATATTTTAGTCTGCAGTTTATAAAGGTAATTCATTTTGAGGCCTAGAGAGCAAGGAATGTTTTTCTGAAGTTTCTTATGTACTTTCAGTAAGCATGTGACTAGGTTTTTTTGTAACTTTTGAACCGGTGCTCCAAATTGAAATCTGAGGGCACCGTTGATCTCGCAGCGCTGGTAGTTTCTTAAGGAGACCTTCAACTTAGCTACAGTAGGTCATGGGTTGAAGATATTTTTTTACCCATTATGGGAAAATAGAAAATTGGAAAGAATAATAATCTAACTTTATTTTTATTTTACTTTTTAATTCTTTTGAATTATCGGTGGGGACCACCCAATCTCTTCAAACCCTTTTTTTAATTATGCCAAACCCCCAACATTTAATGAATTAATTAAATAAATTCATTAAACCTATCAATTAAGTGGGATGATCTTCCTCAACATTATTGAGATCTTGGTTTTTGCAGGAGAAGAAGCTTGGTGGATGATCTTTCTGGGGGAAACCCCTCTTAGGGGAAGAAATCTTCTCCTTTGACGAAGATTTCTCCAACGTGAATCTCCATCGAAGGGTCTTCAATGATAAATGTCTTCAACGATGATGAAATGACATCTGTCCTTCCCTCTCCTCACCGATGTCAATGAATCTTCGAGGTAGGGATTGTTGCTTTTGTATAACCCTTACCCCATTCTTGCCATTCTTTTTGATTTATGAATAACTATTCCACTTTCTACCGTTCTAACGCAAAGGGTGTGGGCCCAACGAACATGGACCGACCCCTCCGCAACCTTTGTGGATTTTTCTGTTCTTCATGACTAGATATCAAGTTGATAAAATCACGACCATGGTGGTCCTGAATCGATAGTGAAGTCATGAGATGAGTGTGTGAGTCTTCGGAATGAAGATCGGGCCACCGGGGCACACCCGGTGCCCCGAGGAACGTTGTAGGTGACCGGTGCTGGAGATCGGCACTGGTAGGGATCCAAACTATCTGCCAACACTCCGGACGGCCGCGATGATGGTGGAATTGCAACTGCGCCGCAAGAGGAGGGTTGCGGCCCGTCCGCCGCGGCAGAGCAAGGGCAGTGGCAGGCGCATGAACGGCCGCATGAAGGGGTCGGCAGTGCGTATCTGCACTGTCGGGCTTGCAGGGGCTGCGACATGAGGTTGCGGTGGAAAAGGGGGGAGGGGGCCGCTTTCTACCGACCGCTGGAGGGGGCGCTTCCTGCGACCGCGCCACGGAGGTGGGCTGGCCGTCCGGCCAGCCGAGGAGCCAATCGAGAACCCTCGGTCCCGCATGCCAGCCATCGGTGCCACATGTGTCTGGCCGGTTGGCCACCCATCCAAAATGGCTAGGCTATTGGTGTACCCATGGGCACCTCCCCCTTGGGTGGCGGCTAGGGCGGACCCCACCGGGGGGCCGCCCAACCATGGGCCTCTTGTGGGACGCCCAGTGTGGGCCACACTAGGGGTGGCCCCAGTGGGCTGGGTCGGCCCAGCAGGTCAGGTCAGACCTAGGTCTGGACCCGGGTCGGGCTAGGGTGACCCGAACCAAGTCGGGTCGGCCCAGACCGGGTCGGGTCGGTCAGACCAGCCATTGACCAGCTTCGACCCCTTCCGCTCTTTCTGCCGTAAATTCAGCTACGAGTGCCCGTTTGATGAACCGTCTATGGCACCAGAATCATTTTATAGATATGGTGTTTTTGGTATGCCACACTTCAGTTTTGAATAAAGTTTGGGAATGGATGGGTTAGATCGAATATGAATCCAACCATACCCTCAGGTCTAAGAGGCCAACAACTTACAGACCAGGCGTCCGTTTGATGCACCATCTATTGTGTTGAGACCCCTATTATGTGCAATTCTATTAGGGACACTACTTTGTGGGACTTAATAGAACTTGGATCATACACTAGTTGCTTGAAGAGCGAATCCTCCTAGAATCAAGCGAGCTTAGTGTGGGAACCATGTGGCTGGTTATATCAAGAGAAAGGGATATTATATGGGTCTGTGTATTGGGATCTTATGTGAATCAGTTCTTTGGGATCCTATGTGGGTCTGTGTTCTAGGATCCAACATGGATCTGCTCTAGAAATCCACGTGGGACTACTATTCGGTCCTATTTGGGTCTGATGTACTAGGATCCTATGTGGGTATGATGATTTAGGATCCTACGTGAGTCTAACTCTCAACAGAGTAAGATAATTAATTAGTTATAGCTAATCATCATTACTACCGTACCTATGTTATACTTGGTGTGAGCTGAGTTCTAATATTTTTCTGTGAAACCATTATGGTTCTTCTCTATGTGCTTTTACCTAAGAGGAACTCACCCATGTGGTGTTACCTTCATGGTACTTCTTCCTTCGTGTACAGTTGTGCTTTTGGATCAAGAGATGGAGCTCTATGTAATCTTCACAAAATAGGTATATGTATGGGAATAAACATAAGTAAGGATGGATTTTACTTCGTACCATGTGATTGTACTCTTACTTTTGTGGTTTATCGTTTGTGGCTTCTAGGAGACGTTTGGGGGTATCGGGGTCCCTTCTGAGTATCGTTATACTCACCCTTGCATAGTTTATGCCCACACCATGTTGTGTCCTATTCAGATGACATACAACATTGATCGAATCTATGGGTGATAGAAAGAAGGCAACTCGTAGGTGGACTTAGACGAGACGTACCACAAGGACGACTTGATCGAGAGTTATACCTACCCATCAGGTAGGATTCCTAGTGGACGATCTGGGAGTTGTTTCCCTTTGAGTTGTACTTATACTTTCATTTGGGCCTATATATTGGCCCTTACTCTTTGCACACATTTTACTATAGTAGTTACTTGTGGTTACTCCTTGTTGTGTTTTCAGACTGTGTGAGTTTACAGGATAAAAAAGCAATGCCTTCCCAATTTTAGGTAATATGCCTTTCGGTGCTAGTCGCCAGCCCCTAGCCTATAGAAGGCGGGCATGGGATAGTCACGACACAGGCCCCGGGGGATAGGTCGTGACCAAATAAATATTTAATAATGTGGTTTTATTATGAATTTTAATATTTATTTTGATATTATAAACACTATGATAATTTTTTTAACTTAGCCACCATTTTATTCCAATTTATAAATAGTTCTCAGTCCTTTTTAGCTGATTAAACATTTTATGGTAAAATTATGTTTTGGATTATATTTAAAAAAATTTATTTATTCTATAATAAACAAATTTATTTCATGCAAAATAATAAGATTGATAATATTAACATATAAATTTTATTCATAAAAATCCTTTTTCCTAAAAACTATTTTTATAAATCATGCACCCTAATTATGAAATTAACATTTATAAACAATAGAGAACTTAATTTATAAAAGTAATTTAATATTTAAAATTTTAATTTTAAGCTTTTCAAATAATTTAAACTTTATTTTATTCATTAAAATATATTACGAGGGTTAAAAACATCAGTTACCATGATAATAGTAAAAGGGTAAAAATACTTTTGCTAAATTTAAAAGTCCTACTAAATTTAAAAACTGTGCCTCTATGTGTGTTTATGATATGTGGATTGACAAACCCTCCTCCCCAATATGTATTTTTTGAGACTTTTCAACATTAATAGTGACATACCATTATTGAAATGTAATGGGTACTTCCAATGTTTTTATTCTCTTCACGTATGAAAGAGGATCACTTACACCACATCATCTATTACTATCATTACAATTTAGTCCTAAAACACTACAATTATTAAAATAATATAATTATATCTAATTTAAATATTAATATTTTATCAATTATTTATCATAATATATCCATTTCTAATATGATTTAAATGAGAAATTTCAAGTTCTCAACACGAGTATTTCTTACACCATGTAATCGTTATCTTAATATTCCTCATGTATTTATTTTAAAACAATGATACTATAATTAAATGAAAAAATTTGATATAATTTAATGAAATTATATTAATTTTGAAAGTATTAATCAATACATTTTATCGGCGACTAAATTAAAAAAAATCATTCTTTTTACCTACAGACTACCTATTCAATTGTAACACCCAAGACTTTTATGTTATATAAATCATCAAAGGAATATTTTTGTACACACAACACTTGCTTGGCTTTCTTTATACAAAATCGCAACTATCTTCGATAGCTTGCGTCGTACGCAATACCGAGTTTCACTAAACAATGATATGCTAATAAAATATTATTAAAACTAGTCGTTATGAATAGTAAAAACCACTTTTTGAAATTTTTAAATTTAAATTTTCAAAATTGACTTCATTTTTGGATTCGGAAAATCGAAATTATCCTAGGGTGAAATTTTGGTATTTTTCTGAAAACTTTCTATTTTTGATGAATAGTGAAACCACTAAGTGGTAGTTAAAAAACTGAATTTTTCATAAAACTTAATTTTACCGCTACTGTGAGTGGAATTTCAAAAATTCGAGAGACACGGTTGATGTCATTAAGTAAAATGTGGTTCAATGAGATGAAAATAATTTTTGGTGAATAGTAACTTTTTACTTTTATTTACAACGGTTAAAAGTAAATAGTGTAATTAAGGGAAAAGATGATATTATTATTACCCTACCACATGTCCTAATTCTATTGGATAAGTGTAATTCGACCAAAAACAAACTTAGGAATTTAATATGACCATTTAGGCCCACTTGGATTAGATTAGGACATTTATTATTAATTTATTTAAAGAATGGTTAAAATAGTTAAAATCAAAGTTTAATAAGTAAATAATTTTTAATATAATGTTATATATAAGATAAATTTGACTATAAATATTCATTAGAAATCTAAAAATATTTCTTACATAATGGTATTCTATTTGTAATTTTTAGACATTAAATAATTTAATTTATTTTTGACACAAAGATGATGCAGTAATTATCTTATTAATGAAATATTGACATAATTGATGTTATAAATACCCAAATAAATGTAATTTTAGATTTTAATGAATTCCAATAATTTTATAGGTTAATATGACATGTTATTATTTTAATTAACTTTGTTCGAACTAATCATTTTGTTATGATTTTCAAAAAAATCAATTACTAAATAGTGTCAAAATTGACATAAAATAGTTTTTAAAACAAATATTATATTATTAATTGTTATTTTATTCCTAAAACTCTAATGTTCTACCAAATGACTTAGATAAGGTTATATATATTAATAATAAACATCTTGGGGTTTTTTGGATTGTTATAGTATGTTTATTAACCTTATAGTGTAAGAACACAAGAAGACACGGTAAAAGTAAAATTATTTAACTTAATGATAAATCTAAATGATAAGGTCAAAATAGAAACCTAAACTTGTCTAAATTCTATTGGATGAGATGATTTCAACCCATCCCCACCTTATCTTCTAAATAAATCAATTTGGAGCTATTTAAAACCGAATTTGGATTTATAATAAAATAATATTTTTAGTTATTCCAAAGGTGCCCCTCTCCTCCCTTATAAAAGGGCACATCATCCCTCTCTTCCTCACACCACTTTGAGCCTTAAAGCTTGGCCAAACCCTGACACTTTCCCCTCTCCACTTCCCTAGATACATCCTAGAGTTCATGGTCTTCTTCAAAGACCAATTTTAGTGCCCTAAAAGGAGGTCTCAAAGAAGCACTTCAAAGAAGAGGTAATGTCCGTTACCAATTCTTTAATCTTTATTTCTTCTTCCACTTCTTCTTCTTTAGTTGTTTCATTATGAATTAATTACATCAGTATCACAAATGTACTGATAGTTATTATAAGTATGAAACAACCCTATTTCACCATCTATCCATCCTACGGAAAATCAAATCACCGCGCGTGCGTACGTATGGAATACCGTCTCCACGCCGTGGTGTAATCTACTTTCCACCACCACATTACTTGGATGGGTATAATGGTGTCAATTATGACTATATATGATTAATCTAAAGTAATATTGATTCTGAAATAGTATACATACACTCCAATACAATTCCATGATCATGGGAACGATATCATCGCTCGTGCGTACATACGGAATACCGTCTCCACGATGTGATGCGACTCGTTCTACATGATCTTCATTGCATAATGATTATATAAATGAATTGAATGAATTAATATGATATATATTACACTAATAACATTCTGTAAATGAGGTATCTATAACCTAAAGAGAAGAATAAGAATTTATTCGACAAAACACGCATAAGAACAAAAAGTAATAAACACCCGAATAACAAGTTGTAATGAAATATTACTAATAAGAAGCTAAGAATATGACCATATATGATATCATAACAATAATTATGATTCTAGAATAAGTCAATAATACTCTTTAAATCATTATACAAGAGGTTCAGACACTTACAAGGCAAATCGGACCTAATGTAAAAGAAATATCCCAATCTCATTTTTATCCGAGATTGTTTATACTTTGGCATTTACTGTGGTGTATTTTATAATCCACATCCATGTTTCCTCAATATGTAATATTATTTCCATCCACCTAAAATTTTTTAAATCCAATTTTACCCTTCTGTGAGTTTTTAGTAAAGGATATGAAAGGAATCTTTTGTCGTTTTTCGTATGAGGTACTTTTTGACTTTTCCGACAAAAGTATGAAGAATGTTTTTTTAAACTTATACGACATGAATGGATTTTTAAAACATTATTTCCAAGAAGATTCCTTTACAAGTTTTCATTTTTATTTTTAATCAAATTCTTTTAGTTTATAATGGTACGACATATTAAGAAAGGAAAAGTGTTTTTGATGCAGAAGGGATATTTTCCTAAAGAATGGAGTTCAAGTATTTTATCAAAATTATTTTCCATCTAAGAAAACAAAGGGTTCGGTTTTTATCTCTATTATTTCATTGATTTTTTTATGTTGTGATGGAATTATATTTTTATGAATTCCTTTATCTTGTATGAATTGTTTTATGATGTCACGATGTTTAAGATTCCCATTTTTATTAAATGGGTTACGCTATGATGTATGGTTTTCTGATTTTGTGGCACACATAAGAATGGTATCATTATGAGATGGGTGGGAACTATATCTCCCTCCAATGAATTGGGTAAAGATTTTATATCTCATGAGATAGACATGGCTGGAATGGCAGGTTAAACCGGTTCAGTGAAACAGGACTGAATCGAGGAGTGAACTTAGTTCAGAAGTGGACTTTATCCACAAAGATAGTCTTGGAAATGAGTCCTGACTAACAAGATATTCTTCTCAATGATTATTTGTGTATGACACAAAGTTTCATGTTTTATGTTATGATTATTGGGATTACATTTCACTACTATGATTTATCCCATGTTATGAAATTATGATCTCTTTTGCAGATTAAGATTTCCAAAAGTTATGTGCTTATGTATATGATGTGATTGATATTTCTTTTGTTTACTCTTACTGAGCATTTGAGCTCACCCTTTTGTATGTTTTATTTCCCCAGGTCAGGAAGAAGGCTATTAAGTAGAATATGCCAAAAAGGGACTCTAGATATGATGAAATAAATGGGAGGCAAAGTAGATGCTTTATGAACCAGTTTATTTATGCTTTCTAGTTTCTAAAGACACTATACCTATACGGTCCTTTCATGGTTTTGTTATATGTTGTAATAAGTGTGATTCAATTTTGAAGTAATAAAAATGTATGTGAAGTATGGGTCATTATAGTTGGTATCAGAGGAAAGGTATAGTCAACCATTGGAAACTAGGATGTGAAAGCCTTAGTAAGAACCCTAAGGATAATTCTAAGCATAGAACACAATATTAGTGTTTTAGAAATGACCATGAATAACCTAGGATAATACCTTAAGTGTGAAATTTTATTCTTGATTATGTGGTTTTCCTATTATAATTAGTGTTGCTCACACTATTCTTCTTGGTTTTAGTCAATGGCTGGAACCCGAAGTAACCGTGTTAATGCGGAATGCGACGGGCAATGCAATGATTGTCCCCCAGAGCAACCAAATGTTGTGGGATCCGGAATGAAAAATCTTGTATCCATGCTCATACAACTTTCTCAAGCTATGAATCATGCAGGACTTCCAAACAAGCAAAGTAAGGAGCAACATTCCATTGAATTCTTCATGAGACAGAGTCCACCTTCTTTCAGCGGGTCTACTGATCCATTAGTTGCTGAACAATGGATTAGTACTAATGAAAAGATATTTTCAGTTCTTCAATGTTCTGAACATGATAAAGTCATCCTAGTAGTGTATCGTTTGGAAGGAGATGCTGATCAATGGTGGAATATTATTAAGAATACGAGGCAAAGGGATGAAATTGATTCCATGGAATGGGACGAGTTCAAGAACTTATTTTTCAATATGTACTTCCCATTTATTCTCTGAACAAAGATGGAGAAAGAGTTTCTTGAACTGAAGCAAAAGGATGATGAATCTGTTGGTACTTATGAAGTAAATTTTACAAGACTTGCAAGGTACGCTTCTGGTATTATTATCCAACCTGAGAGTAAGATCGATCGATTCTTTAGTGGCTTAAAACCAAGTCTTCGAAGGGTGTTAGCCATAAGGGACTTCAATAGCTACGAGTAAATCGTTCGATGTGCTCTCAAAGTCGAGATGGAGATTGGAGTAACCCATCATTCATATGGGTTTGATAAGAAGAGGAAAATGGAATTCAAAGGAAAATCAAAAGAGCACACTGAAAAGAAGATGAGCTTTCCCTTATGCTCAAAGTGTGGAATGAAACATGGAGGGATTTGTTTTAAAGGGACAAGTAAACGTTTCCAATGTGGAAATAAAGGTCATTGGGCATTTGAATACTGAAATGATTGGAAGAAGATGCTTAATGATGAAAACAATGGAAGGGATACACAAAATGACCCTACTACACATCAATGTTTCAAGTGCAACGAGATGGGGCATTATGCCAATCAATGCCCAAATCCAAGGGTTGATGATGATGGTCGACGTCTACAAACTCTTAAGGCTAAAGACAAAGGAAAGTCACATGCAATTTCTATCAGCGATGTGGAGTACGATAATGATGTGGTGAAAGGTACACTTACCATCCACTCTAAAGTATCAAATGTTTTATTTGATTCTGGATCCACCCAATCCTTTATTTCTGAAGAATTTTCTAAGGATATCACCGTATTACCTCAACAGTTAGATGTTGAGTTAGCTGTGACAACCCCTAATGGCACAACAGTCGCATCAAAAGTTTATAATTCTTCTCCGATTGAAGTTTGTGGGAAAGTACTTCATGAAAATCTTGTGATCCTTCCTATAGTAGAATTTGATGTGATTCTTGGCATGGATTGGCTTTCTCTACATGGAGCTCATATCAATTGCCAAAGAAGGGAAGTCACATTTCATATTCCAGATCAATCTATGATCGTCTATCGATGCAAGGATTAACATAACCTTCTAGTGGAAATTTCTTCAATTTTATGGGTATTGATTCCACTAAATGAAGGTTATTTATCTGAAATGGTTGGTGAGAAACTCATGATTAAGAATATGCCCATTGTACTAGAGTTTGATGATGTCTTTCCGGAGGAATTACCGGGTCTTCCACCGAATCGTGATGTTGAGTTTTCAATATAACTCGTACTGGATGCTTTGCCTATTTCAAAGACACCTTATAGAATGGCCCCAATTGAGTTGCAGGAATTGAAGAAGAAACTCCAAGAGAATCTTGATAAGGGGTTCATACTCCCTAGTGCGTCACCTTAGGGAGCACCTGTTCTGTTTGTTAAGAAGAAATATGGATCAATGAGACTCTGCATTTATTATCGAGAACTTAACAAGATCACAATCAAGAACAAATATCCTCTCCCGCATATTGATGACCTATTTGACCAACTACGCGGAGCTCAATAATTTTCCAAGATTGATCTTCGTTCAGGGTATCATCAATTAAGGTTCAAAAGGGAGGATATACCAAAGACGGCTTTCCGTACAAGGTATGGACACTATGAATTTATAGTGATGCCATTTGGTCTTACTAATGCCCCTACTATCTTCATAGATCTAATGAATAGAGTCTTTATAGACCATCTTTATCAATTTGTGGTAGTCTTTATAGACGATATTCTTGTCTATTCAAAAAGTAAGGAAGAACATGAATATCACTAGAGAATTATATTGATGACCCTGAGAAAGGAGAATCTTTATTCCAAATTTACCAAGTGTGAATTTTGGCTTCAAAAAGTTTCATTTTTGGGTCACATAATCTCAAAAGAGGGGATATCTGTGGATCCAGCAAAAACAGAGGTTATTGAAATATGGTCAATACCAACAACAATAACAAGATCCGAAGTTTTCTTGGTTTGGTAGGATGTTATTGACGTTTTGTGAAAGATTTTTCACGATTATCTAATCCACTCACCAAGTTTACTCGGAAAGGAGTTAAGTTTGTTTGGATGGAGGAATGTGAAGACAATTTCAAGGAGTTGAAAAGAAGGTTATCCAGTGCACCTGTGCTCACACTGCCTTGTAGTGGAGAAAGGTATGTGATCTAAAATGATGCATCCAAGAAGGGTTTGTGGTGTGTTCTTATGCAAAATGATATGGTGATAGCTTATGCCTCACGACAGTTGAAAATACATGAGAAAAATTACCCAACTCATGATTTGGAGTTAGCTACGGTAATCTTTGCATTAAATATTTTGAGGCATTACCTTTATGGTGAGAGGTGTGATATTTATACTGATCATAAAAGTTTAAAGTAAATTTTCACACAAAAGGAGCTGAATATGCACCAAAGAAGATGGTGGGAGCTGATTAAGGATTATGACTGCTCAATTCATTACCACCCTGGGAAAGCAAACAAGGTGGCAGATGCATTAAGTCGACAAGACCATGCTATTTTATCCATGATGAGGATCACAAAAGATCCAATATTTATGGATTTACAAAGGATGGATCTTGGAATTATAATGAAAGGGGAAAAATCGTATCTTTCTAAAATGAATGTTCAACCATCTATACATGTGAAGATTAAAGAGGCACAGAAAGAAGATGTCGAGTTACAAAAGAAGGTGAGAAATATTTCTGAATTCAACCTTGATTGGGATGGGATAATAAAGTTTAGGAATCGGGTTTGTGTTCCTCCCATACCCAAATTAAAGAAGGAGCTGCTGGATGAGGCTCATAGTTCATCATTCTCTATTCATCCGGGAAGCACGAAGATGTATAGGGACCTGAAAGAGTACTTATGGTGGGATGGCATGAAAAGAGATGTTGTTGAATATGTCTCTCGATGCTTGGTTTTTCAACAAGTTAATGCTGAGAGATAGAAGTCTAAGGGGATGTTACAACCATTACCCATACCCGAATGGAAATGGGAAAACATCACTATGGACTTTGTCACAGGACTTCCTAAAACTTCCAAAGGCAATAATGCTATCTGGGTCATAGTGGATCGTCTTACAAAGTCTGCACACTTCATTGCTATTAGAGAGGAGTTCTCTCTGGATCAGCTTACTGGGATATATGTAAAGGAATTGGTAAGATTGCAGGGAGTACCACTTTCTATTATATCTGATCGGGATCCGAGATTTACCTCGAAGTTCTGGTGAAGTCTTCAGCATACTCTGGATACAGAGTTGAGTTTCAGCACTGCTTATCATCCTCAGACAGATGGTCAGTCTGAGAGATCAATTCAAACTCTTGAAGATATGTTGAGAGCTTGCTCTATGTATTTCAAAGGTGGTTGGGATCAACACCTACCTTTGGTGGAATTTTCTTATAATAATATCTTTTACTCCAGTATTCAGATGGCTCCTTATGAAGCTGTCTATGGAAAGAAATGCAGGACTCCAACTTGCTGGGATGAAGTTGGGGAAGGAATGCTATAAGGACCCGATCTCATTGATGAAATGGCAGAAAATGCCAGATCTATTCAACAACACATAAGAGCAGCTCAGAGTCGACAAAAAAGTTATGCCGACAACCGAATAAAAGACCTAGAGTTTGATGTAGGTGATAAAGTGTTCTTACGAATATCTCCCTGGAAGAGGGTCATGAGATTTGGAATGAAGGGGAAGTTGAGCCCTAGATATATCAGTCCTTTCGAAATACTGGATCGTGTTGGGAAGGTAGCTTACCGATTGGTGCTTCCACCGAATCTCTCTCCAGTTCATGATGTGTTCCATGTATCTCTCCTGAGAATGTACATACCTGATCCTTAACATGTACTCAGCTCAGAAGTTGTACCTCTGGAGCAGGATCTTTCTTATGAAGAATAGCCGATAGAGATTCTGGATCATAGCGAAAAATTCCTACGAAACAAGACCACTCGATTGGTGAAAGTTTTATGGAGGAACCACCAATTTGAAGAAGCTACATGGGAGCTTGAGGATATGATGAGGGAGAGGTATCCTCATCTGTTTGTTACAAAGTGACGAATTTCGAGGGCGAAATTCATCTTAAGGGGGGTAGAATGTAACACCCAAGACTTTTATGTTATATAAATCATCAAAGGAATCTTTTTCTACACACAACACTTTCTTGGCTTTCTTTACACGAAATCGCGACCTTCCTCGATAGCTTGCGTCGTACGCAATACCGAGTTTCACTAAACAATGATATGCTAATAAAATATTATTAAAACTAGCCATTATGAATATTAATAACCACTTTTTGAAATTTTATAAATTTTATTTTTCAAAATGGACTTCATTTTTGGATTCGGAATATCGAAATTATCTTAAGGTGAAATTTTGATATTTTTCTGAAAACTTTCAATTTTTGATGAATAGTGAAACCACTAAGTGGTAGTTAAAAAACTGAATTTTTCATAAAACTTAATTTTACCGCTTCTGTGAGTGGAATTTCAAAAATCCGAGAGACACGGTTGATGTCAATAAGTAAAATGTGGTTCAATGAGATGAAAATAATTTTTGGTGAATAGTAACTTTTTACTTTTTTACCACGGTTAAAAGTAAATAGGGTAATTAAGGGTAAAAATGATATTATTATTACCCTAACACATGTCCTAATTCTATTGGATAAGTGTAATTCCACCAAAAACAAACTTAGGAATAAAATATGACCATTTAGCCCCACTTGGATTAGATTAGGACATTTATTATTAATTTATTTAAAGAAGGGTTAAAATAGTTAAAATCAAAGTTTAATAAGTAAATAATTTTTAATATAAGGATATATATAAGATAAATTCAACTACAAATATTCATTAGAAATCTAAAAAGATTTCCTACATAATGTTATTTTATTTGTAATTTTTAGACATAAAATAATTAAATTCATTTATGACACAAAGATGATGCAGTAATTATCTTATTAATGAAATATTGACATAATTGATGTTATAAATACCCAAATAAATGTAATTTGAGACTTTTTATGAATTACACTAATTTTATAGGTTAATATTACATGTTAATATTTTAATTAACTTTGTTCGAACTAATCATTCTGTTATGATTTTCACAAAAATCAATTACTAAATATTGTCAAAATTGACAAAAAATAGTTTTTTTTTAAAATATTATATTAGTAATTGTTATTTTATTCCTAAAAATATATGGTTTGGCCAAATAACTTATATAAGGTTATATATATTAATAATAAACAACCTGGGGTTCGTTTGGATTGTTATAGTAAGTTTATTAACCCTATAGTGTAAGAACACAAGAAGACACGGTAAAAGTAAAATTATTTAACTTAATGTTAAATCTAAATGATATGGTCAAAATAGGAACCTAAACTTGTCTAAATTCTATTGTATGAGAGTATTTCGACCCATCCCCACCTTAGCTTTGAAATAAATCAATTTGGAGCTATTTAAAACCGAAATTGGCTTTATAATAAAATAATATGTTTAGTTATTCCAAAGGTGCCCCTCTCCTCCCTTATAAAAGGGCACCTCCTCCCTCTCTTCCTCACACCACTTTGAGCCTTCAAGCTCGGCCAACCCCTGCCACTTTCTCCTCTCCACTTCTCTAGAGACATCCTAGAGGTCCAGGTCTTCTTCAAAGACCAATTTTAGTGCCTAAAAGGAGGTCTCAAAGAAGCACTTCAAAGAAGAGGTAATGTCTGTTACCGATTCTTTCATCTTTATTTATTCTTCCACTTCTTCTTCTTTAGTTGTTTCATTATTAATTAATAACATCAGTATCACTCATATACTGATATGTTATTATATGTCTGAAACAACCCTATTTCACCATCTATCCGGCCTACGGAAAATGAAATCACCGCGCGTGCGTACGTACGGAATACCGTCTCCACGTTGTGGTGTAATCTACTTTCCACCACCACCTTAATTGGATGGGTATAATGGTGTAAATAATGACTATATATTATTATTGTAAAGTGATATTGATTCTGAAATAGTATACATACACTCCAATACAATTCCATGATCATGGGAACGATATCATCGCTCGTGCATACGTACGGAATATCATCTCCACGATGTGATGCGACTCGTTCTACATGATCTTCATTGCATAATGATTAAATAAATGAATTGAATGAATTAATATTATATATATTACACTAATAACATTCTGGAAATGAGGTATCTATAACCTAAAGAGAAGAATATGAAATTATTCGACAAAACACGCATAAGAACAAAAAGTAATAAACACCTGAATAACAAGTTGTAATGAAATATTACTAATAAGAAACTGAGAATATGACCATATATGATATCATAATAATAATTATGATTCTGTAATAAGTCAATAACATTATTTAAATCATTATACAGGAGGTTCGGACACTTACAAGGAAAATCGGACCTAAGGTAAGGTAAATATCACAATCTCATTTTTATCCGAGATTGTTTATACTTTGGCATTTACTGGGGTGTATTTTATCATACACTTCCATGTTTCCTCAATATGTAATATTATTTCCATCCACCTACAATTGTTTAAATCCAATTTTACCCTTTGGTGAGTTTTTAGTAAAGGATATGAAAGGAATCTTTTGTCGTTTTTCATACGAGGTACTTTTTGACTTTTCTGACAAAAGTACAAAGAATGTTTTCTTTAACTTATACGGAATGAATGGATTTTTAAAAAATTATTTCCAAGAAGCTTCCTTTACATGTTTTAAAGTTTATTTTTAATCAACATATTTTAGTTTATAATTGTACGACATGTTAAGAAAGGAAAAGTGTTTTTGAAGCAGAAAGGATATTTTCCTCAAGAATGGAGTTCATGTGTTTTATCAAAATTATTTTCCATCTAAGATAACAAAGGGTTCTGTTTTTATCCCTATTATTACATTGATTTGATTATTTTGTGATGGAATTATATTTTTATGAATTCCTTTATCTTATATGAATTGTTTTATGATGTCACGATGTTTAAGATTCCCATTTTTATTACATGGGTTATGCTATGATGTATGATTTTCGGATTTTGTGGCACACATAAGAATGGTATCATTATGAGATGGGTGGGACCTATATCTCCCTCAAATGCATTGGATAAAGATTTTATATCTCATGAGATAGACATGGCTGGAATGGCAGGTTAAATCGGTTCAGTGAAACAGGACTGAAACGAGGAGTGAACTCGGTTAAGAAGTGGACTTCGTCCAAGAAGATAGTCTTGGAAATGAGTCTTGACTAACAAGAAATGCTTCTCAATGATTATGTGTGTATGACACAAAGTTTCATGTTTTATGTTATGATTATTGGGATTACATTTCACTACTATGATTTATCCCATGTTATGAAATTATGATCTCTTTTGCAGGTTAAGATTTCCAAAAGTTATGTGCTTATGTATATGATGTGATTGATATTTCTTTTGTTTACTCTTACTGAGCATTTGAGCTCACCCTTTTGTATGTTTTATTTCCCCAGGTCAGGAAGAAGGTTATTAAGTAGAATATGCCAAAAAGGGACTCTAGATATGATGAAATAAATGGGAGGCAAAGTAGATGCTTTATGAACCAGTTGTTTATGCTTTCCAATTTCTAAAGACACTATACCTGTACGGTCATTTCATGGTTTTGTTATATGTTGTAATAAGTGTGCTTCAATATTGAAGTAATAACAATGTATGTAAAGTATGGGTCGTTATATTAATAATGTAAAGTGGTTATTTTTGTCAATATATTTTTTCATTGACAACAATGATGGATATTATGAGTTAAAATGTTTAATATTTAAATATTAATATTATGAATTCGTTATTTTTCAAATAGATTTTTTCCATAACATTCATTGACAAATGAAATTGTTAATCATGAATAGGTGTGTTCAACCACCTATACGGATGGTGAATTTTATTTTTCATCACCATAGAACATGGATATTCTAATGGATTATTTTTAATGAAGTTAAATTATATTTGATACTTATTTAATATTAATTATAAGTTAAAATAAAAAATATATTAAAACTTTTCCTTACTCCTTAATTAAATATAATATACAATGTTTTGGGTAGTTTTATGACATATGTGAACAATATTGTAAGGATTATATCATGAATGATTATTTAATTTTTCATATTGGTAGTATATCATAAGAATATCTTACTTAATATGTATTAATTATAATGGAGTATTGTTAATAAAAATTAATATTCCACCTTTCGATCATTAAACCAGACAAAACTAGTTAATCATAATATCCATTAACATGAACCATATTCATTTCTTTTACCTAATCCAACAGGACATAAGGAATCATTGGAAATATAATTATTATAACATGTATAATCATGGAATTATATATTTTGAACTAATAAGTAATAACTACGCACAACATTATGAAAAATATATAATATAATCAATAAAAAATCATATAATCTAATGTTGAAAATAATCTATAACCAGGAAAAATTTTTATGATAGATAGATTGAATATATTTTCATAAAAGGTAATGTATATCAATATGGTTGTGATATTATTTATTGTTATTGTTATTTTGACATTACTATAGGTTATATAACATTCAACTAAGTGAGATTTATGTTATGGGGTTATTTTTCCACAATTTTATTTCAGTAATTTATTTCACATTCTTCACCATGATATCATTAATATATAAAATTCATTGGCTGAAAATAACCTTTTTGGTCCTTTCATTGTATAGTAATTTATTTATTGGATATTATGTGACCATCTATGCATCATTACTTATGGAATAATGAGAATCATCCTACGGTCCAAGGAATGCATCTGACAAAATACTATGGTATCCATAAAGAATGATATTATTTCCAAGAAGACATAATACATTATATGAATGCTTAATATTAAATATAATACCATTATAACTATATCACTGATAAAGAATATTGTATGTTGGTGCCATCAATATATGTGCTTGGTGTCTCTTTCTTTGAATTTGTAGAATTAAAAAATGTTTATATAACAACATGACCATGGATTTATTTTGTCTATATCATTTCCACCACAGTTATTTATATTTAAACTACCATTAAAAATAGAAGGGAGAAATTATTTCTCACAATATTCATTAATTCAATATTACTCAAGACACATATTATGTATCCTACCTTACTGTGAACATAACTTATCATTAATAGATTGATGTAATAAATTTATTAAAGTTATCAATTAAAATTAAAATATCTAATTATTAATATATTCATCATAATATAGGAACATCCAATGACATGTATCAATATGGATCACCTACCGATTGGTGTCATTATCTTAATATCATACAATGGATATTACAAAATTTGTTCTGCATTAGAATGTGCCTAAAATATATATGAGTCTCCACACCAAATATCCAAAAACATTTGTTCCCATTATATTATTTAATTCCTCTATAGAAGATAAATTTAATAATATTGTCATTGAACTACATGGATACCATCATAGCGGTGAACTGTTATGAGCTTTCAGTGTGACATAAACTCTTAGGAAATTAACATATTATATGTTATGAAGATGAATAATCATTATTTAATGATAAATTTATTTATATTCCATATTATAAATGTAATATATCATAATGTGAAAAGATGTTTGTTCTATGGAAACAAGTCCAATAGATTCTCACTTGTACTAGAGTCAACTACTAACAACATTTTGTCCACTAGCTCTTACATGATACTCATGATTTTAATAATATAGCCCTCTCTTTAAGGGGACCAGTATTTTTTATTTTTTGAGGAATTTTATTGTTTAAACATTACTTCTCTAAGTAAAATATGTAAATATGTGATAAATTCATAGAATGATCTTTGTATGTTCATGTGAACATGGATCTTTTTCAATAGCCACCGTAAATGTATTATCAGAATACAATTTGACAATTTATTTATTACTAGGTACCACATCAAGATGATAGAATAGTTTATGTATCTAGAGATATTCATTGGCTTCCTTAAAAGCCTCAGTTAAATCAGATTCCACTATAGAATCATCATCATCATCGTTACATTTTTATTATAAGGAAGCATAACATCCAAAATAAGAAAAAATGAGAAACCACAAAATCCAAGAGTATAAGGGGGTCCGAAATGGTGAAGGCTGAGGGCATCCCCTCTAAAAAAATTGACCCCATCGGGTTTCAAAGAGAAATAATCATTGAGACAGACAAGGTTGTGGCCAAATAATTCCAAAGATGCCAGGTATTCTGCCACTGTGTTACCTTCAGGCCAAGAATGATGCACTTTTATGTGGTTTTTGATCATTCCTTTACACTTTCTGATTATATAGATGATCTACCATGGAGGAGGTCAAAAATCATTTAGGGATTCATGGAGAATATTTGAATCTATTTCCACTTCAGATAAGATAAGACTGTGCGGGTTACAAAGATCGATACCCATGAGCATAGGTTTGGATTCACCCTGGTGAGAGGAACCAAATCCAAAGTAGGAGGAGAATGCCAATAGAACTGAACCCCTGGTGTCTCAGATATCCCCACCCCCTCTCAAGACTCTCTCCCTGCATGAACCATCAGTGTTGAGTTTATAGCCCCTAGAGGGAGGATTCCATCATACCCAGAGTCCGTGGTAGCTACTGTCAGGAGACTGCACAATGTCTGAAGCATGGATCATCCACCGCAAGGATGGGGCATCCCTCCAGTTTCCAAAAAGACGGTCCAAATCAAAGAGGGTGGTATTGGTCCTAAATATTATAGACTTGATGGTGAGATAAACCCCTTTATGTCTGAATTTGTTTCTGGCTTTCCAGAAAGACCAGCACCCCGCCAGAAGAATCACCAAGCGCACCAACTTCTCCGGTCCTTTATCACGCGGCCCATGGAACAACCTATCCAATAACGGAAGCTCCACCAGGTTAGATTCCTACAATCCTGTGAACTCCCCAAAGGACTGCCACACATCCCACACCCAACCTCCCCACAAAAAAATGTGATCAGTACTTTCTTCTCTAAAAACTGTACAGCGGGAACACCAAGAAGCCAAAGGGATGCCATAGCGTTTTATATTTTTGTCCATGGGTATTTCCAGATTCCTTATCCTCCATAACATAATATAATATTTGGATGGTATCACTTTGGGCCAAAGAGTGTCATTCCATTTATCATGCTCCTCTACAGAGACCCGAGATCAGCCAAAACCCCGATTGGAGAAGTCCCCTGAAGAATAAGGTGTGAAGACACAATGGTCAGGTTCCTATGGTAAAGAAATGAGATTGAAAACCTCATGTTGCTCATCATCCAGAATAGATTTAATGAATTCCAATTGAAAACTGGGATCCCTGAAAAAATGGGGGGGGGGGCACCTCGGGAAGCTGAGAACAGTCCCAGCCCAGTTAGGGTTCCATAAAGATAGATCCACCCTCTCAATGATCCACTGAGAGTGAAAAATGAGTTCTGAAAATTGGTTAAAAATAGTGGGAAGTAAGGAGGAAACTCGGCCTTCGATCGGGGGATAGATAATCAACGGGGGATGCATAATTTTCCTCCACAACATACTCTGTTCTAGCTCCTCCCAAGCCAGTCATGCATGCATACAACTAAGAGTACCACTCAATCTGTGGACATTAGTGCCTCCCTCCATAACTGGCTTCTCAACCATACCCCAAGAATCCCAATTCTTATTCCTTTCCACCAGAGGGTCCCAGAGAAAACCGACCAAAAGTTTCTCAAAACTGGAAATTACACCCTTCCAAAAACTTGATAGCAGAAAGAGCGTGGATTATAGTGGCAAGGATAACTCTATTAATAAGAGCAATGTGTCCTCCAAAGGACAAAAACCTCTTTTTCCAGTTTTGAATGAGGTCCGCAATCTTGCTGGAGAGAAATTCAAAGTCCCAAATCCGCAATCTACCAGCGATAATGGGAGCTACAAGGTATTTCATGGGAGACCACCCCATTTCCATGGCAAGAGTTAGCCGAATATCCGAAGACCTTCTAGGGGAGTAGTTGTTTGGGATGAAGAAGAGACTCTTCTCCTTATTGATAAGGTGACCACTCCAATGGCAGTAACCTTCAAAAATGTTGTTCAGGCCTCAGATATATTTCTTACCCCCATTGATAATGACCAGGGTGTCATCTGCAAACATTATGTGAGAGATGGTCATAGCCCTCATGCTCCTCCTATAGGGCAAAATATGTCCTTTACTGATGATCCTATGAATGAGCCGGATGACCACCTCTTGTGTTATGATGAAAATACATGGGGAAAAAGGATCACCCTACCTTACTCCACGAATGGCTTTTAAGAAACCGAAGGACTTACCCAAGTATGATATTGGCATCCACGGGGAGCTGAAACATCTAAAAACAAGGTCAATAGTCCAGGAAGAGAAACCCATATATTCCATTACCTTTATGTTGAAACCCCATTCCACCTTATCATATTCTTTATTCATTTCCATCTTGAGAGCCACATTTGACCCACATGTTTTGTTGTTCAAATCTGTAATCATTTCTAGGGAAAGAGCTATATCACCTTGGATGGACCTACCCTTCACAAAACCATGTTGCTCCAAAGATATCCACCTTGGAAGATGTATGGAAAGCCTGGAATTGATAACAATTGCATGAACTTTATAAGGGAACTTACACATAGACACTGGTCTATAGTGCATGATAGAAGAGGGATTTTTGTTCCTGGGAATGATAATCATAGTGGCGGCGCATGCAATCCATGACAAAATAGCACCCCGGAAGAATTCATGGAGGTCAATAATGAGATCCCCCTTAACCACATCCCATGTTTCTCTGTAGAAAGAGCCTGAAAAACCATTCAGACCAGGGGCGCTGTCCGGGTGAAGATTAATCATGGAATTATAAATCTCCTTTTCACCTAGAAGAGAGCTCAACCCATCATTGTCTTGGTCTAACACAGAATTTGGGATCACCTCAAAAATCCCATTATCAACTCCTGTATATCCAGTGGGCATACGACTATTGGGACCAGCCATCAAATCAAGGAAATAGGAAAGATCCATTCCTACAACAGTATCCATATTATCCTTTAAAGAGCCATCATACAAGTGAATGTTTAGTTTTATAGGTCTCTTACTCTCTTTAATACATGCATGAGAAAATCCAATGTTTTTATCACCCTCCCATATCCATTTGATTCTTGTAGAGTCCCTGGACAAATGCTCCTGATCCATGATCATAACAGGAAGTTCTTATTTTCTATTAGCAAGATACTCAAAAGTATGGTCCTCCCATTCCTCTTCCAACTGAGCTTCGAGCCCCTCAACCTCTTGCATGGTATCACTAATCTCACTGTCAACTGAAATAATGTCTTTGGCTCACAACTGAATTATAGAATTGAGACGAAATAGTTTTTCATGAAGGGAGAACCAAGAGCCACTCTATCCAGCAGAATTACAAATACCAGCAACCACATCCATGTATCCCAGTTTACTAACCCATTGATTGAAGAAATAAAACCTATCACGGTGATCCAGCTCAAGGGAAAAGAAACTAGCAAGGGGAGTGGTCAAAAATGCCGCGAATGAGTTGGATCAACTTAATATTTGAGAACTTAGAGATGGATTCCATATTGTACAGACATCTGTCCAATCTGCTCCACGAACGATGCAGACCCCTTAGGTTATTTCACCATGTGAAGAAGTCGCCTGAGAACCCCAAATCAATAAGTCCACTCCTGGCCATGAACTGTGTAAACTCCCTACGTGCCCTCCTATGAAAAGGCACATGACCATTCTTTTCCTCCAGGTTAGCAATAATATTAAAATCCCCACCGAAAAACCATGGCTGATTTCTTGGGAGAAAAGCATTAAGATCACTCCAAATCTTGGTCCATTGGAGGGGATCACAGCTCCCATACACCATGGTCATGAAGTATGAGAGATTACCCAAACTCACTTTAGTAGTGATGAATTGGTCACCTTCTTGGAAAAGCTCCATAGAGGTACACTATAAACATATCGTTAATGCTTCTCAGATTCTTGAGGATTGCCATAACATTAGAAAAGAGTTTTTTCTGTATCATCTTGATACCTTCCAACCATGGTCAGTTCATAGAAGACATTGTTTATAGTATATATCATGAAATTAATGATTTAAAAATTCACTAAATAATTTGGAATCCCTTTCATTCCCTCTTTCTCTTATTATTTATGTGGAATCATTTTCATATAAATTTGAATACCTTGTGACAACAGAACCAATTCTCTCATAGATGTTACCATACCGAATCACATTAGCATGTTGTTTATGTATGTACTCTATATTATCCCAATCATCCTATTTGATCTTTGAACAATGATCATGATACCTAGAATATAGGCTACTACACCTATTTGCAAGATGGAGAAACACTTTTTATCTAATCCTTAATAGACTGTTTGACTAGAATTTCATTTACAATATGTAATATTTCATCAATTTATACTTCGAGGATAATGACTTAATTACCACTAAACCTCTTGTAAACACATGTATCACATTCATTATTTATGAAGCCAAATTATTTTATAGAATTATCAAATAAAAAATTCCATGAATTATATGGTTTCTTCAATCCATAAATGGATCTCTAAACATTTCAAATGTTTTTTCCATCACCTTGAATCACAAACACTTCTAGTTTTTTCATATAGACATCTTCGCAAAGGTTACCATTATAGAATTTATATTTGAAATATATCATAAAAATTTTATTGTAATGGTAAGATATTATATAAAGTGTAATTATTATGGATTTTAACAAGGGAACTAGTGGAAAAGCCTCATCATATTCAAATCATTAAAGTTGTTTAATACTATTATACACTAGCCTTTATTTATAGGTATTTTCATTACTTTAATTTACAATTTTATTTTGAATACCCATGTTTATCCTACAATACTTTCATTTAATGTCCACATCAACAAGAACTCAACAATGGTTCTGACACACATAATGCATTTTAGAAATTATTTCTTCTTTCCATCTTAAATATTATGAGATCTCTACATCCTCCATATAGGAGAGAGGATCATCATTATCAAATGAAAATGAGTCTACATATTTTATATATGTAAAACAATATTGTTCTAGTTCTATTACCTATCTTGTTCTCTTACATAGTACTTGTGTTTTAGGAACATCTTATTCTATGAGGTCTTTTTGAATCTTTTCATGTAACCACTCTTATGTATTATGACATTAAACTAAATTAAAATAAATCATTCTTCCAATATCCATTTTGATTATGTGATTCAACTTATGTAAGATGTATTTTCTATAAAAATCACATTCTTGTATGAGGGGATTGATTGGTAGTACCCCTTTATTTCATTACAATACCAAAAAAATATACTCATTATTTCTTGTTGTTCCATATCTATTCTAGATATTAACTCAACTAATGCCTCGCAACACCATACACATGTATGCAACAAAATGAGATTATTTCCACTCCATAACTTGAAGTGAATTTTGATTGGAACGTTATTTGTTAATTACTTTAATTTATATGATGTAGATAATAATTCAAATACCAAAAAGAATAATTGGAAATAAACATGATTCATCATTGATCATAAATTTTAAAACAAGGTATGGCTACCCATTTCACTAAAACTATTCCACTATGGTGTGTGCAGGAGTGATTTGTGATATAATCCCAAACTCGAATAAATAGTGAAAAACTATTGGTAAAAACATTCACCATCTTGAACTGATAAAATCTTTTTTATCTTCATTAGTTGTTTATTATGTGCTTCACTTTATAGTTTTTTAAATTTTCTAATGGATTTAGATTTATACCTCACCAACTTTACGTATCCATATATACTCAAGTCATTAATACAAGTTATGATGTAAGAATACACACCTCTAGAATCTATTGATATTTTCCCATATGCATCCATTTATTCTAATACTAGAATCTACGGGTCCCTTTCACCCCAACCCCGTAATGGGGGTTTGGCCATTTTTCTTTTTAAATAGGCATGACATCATTGAAGTTGTTTTCACTTGGAAGAGTCTAAATAACCATCTTTTTAGAGCATTATCAATCGTTTATCATTTACAAGATCTATAATTTGATGTCATAACTGTGAGTTATATGATTCATGTGAACATGATTCATTTTTTATTTCAAATACATGTTATTAAATATTTAATAAACTATGAAAATTATTGAAATGTGAAAACTCATTACATTTTAAGTCATTATAATAGAAAAAAATATTCCTAAACATGGAAATAAAACCTTCAACATCTTGTAATAATGAAACGAAAATTTCATTTTAAATGTTTTTACATAATAATTATCCCTTAAAATCAATATCAATACCATTCTCAATGAAATTTGGTACTCACTAATGGCGAAAAGATATTTGGAATCTACTTAGTCACCCTTTTTGTATACAATGTGACGGAAAAAAATATTTGTAATACATAATATGCAAATATTTGAAGAATACACTAGAAAAAAATTGAACTTATAAATTCCCCCTAATTCTAGTTTTAGATCATTATTATTTGGCCTTGCATACCACATGAAATACATAATCTCTGCATTTGAATTTTACACTTCTTGTATGGAACGTTATTATGGTAATTAGCCTAATTAAGGGCCTCATCTCCCTTCAAGTTGTTCTTTAATTTCTTATTTAACATAAAAACCATGGTTCATTTCATGTCCAATGTTATTATCTAATTGGATAATGATATTAAAAAGTTCTCAATGACTCTTCTAATTATTTATCATGTTATAATTTACATGAAAATTGGATAAGGTATTGGGTAGTGATGAATGTATGAGATCTGGGTGAAACTCATCTATGAATGAAATAAAGAAGAATTATAATTGTTCAATATAGTCTATAAACATGACTACATGTTGCCCATTTGGAATAGACTCTCCAAGGATAGTAATATACAATTCATTTTAAATATTGTATCTATATTATCTTTTCTTCCCTTGATATATATTCCCAAATTGGGATAAATCATGATATATGTATCAATTTAAAAAAGTTACTTCAAAATATCATTAATAATGCATGATATCATGCATCACTAAACAATTCTATCATCGTTCAAATGATTCCTATAAAGAGATAACTCATCCTCATGAGCCTCTTTTCTAGGTTCATTGTGATTAGGTTGTTCCCTAACATACATATTAATTCCTTGGAGTAGGATAATTCATATTAACCATTTCCATTGTCGGAAATTTTTACAGGTGATACAGTTATCCATATCATATATGGATAATAGTGATACATTTGAAGTCATTTTTTGGTTGTCTTTAAAAATAAAATGAGTTGAGTTTTTGTAATTAATTTGATAACATTTACAAAAAATAACAAATATTATATTTATTAATCTCTTCTTTTTTTATTAAAGCCAAATAACCATTTCCATTGGATTTTGAATATCTTATTTCTTTTAAATGATTGGGGAGTCAATCTATATTCCAATTGTCATCACTGCATCATAAGATAGTCAATAAATTTGATGGGTTTTGGGTAGGAATTATAAATTCCATCTAAATTAATTCATTTTTACATGATCTACTGAGTGGACACCACAATCATGAAATCCATAAATTTTATTTCATCAAACCTTTATTCTCACTTAAACCAAGTCTTTATTTCTATGAAAATCATTGATGTGATCTATGTTACGTCCACCAACAACATAAAATATGAATTTATCGATTATTGAAAGTGACACAATTCTGATGGTCAAGAACATTCAACTATGGAATCATTTAAACTAATTTAGTGAATGTCTATATAGAATTAAAATATATAATTTAGTTATTTTATCATTATGTGTGCATTGACAATTATTATCGTTATTGGATAGTTAATATTATGTGTATTTACATAAGTAATTAACTATGTCATATAAACTATTTTTAAATAAGACCGTTTATTTTGTTAAATAATCAATTCTTATCAATGTAAAAATAAATCCATTATTAAATGAAAATGAACATCAGCATAAATAAAATAAAAAAGTGGTTTTATCAGGATATTTTATCTTTTATTATTTGATATATCGGATGATTAACTAACTGTTGCGCCAGGGAAAAAACATAGAATCATTTATGGTTTCTGTTGTAGTTTTCCACCGATCTCCCTATGTATATCTCTTGGATTTATTCCCCATGATTGAATACATAAACTACTACATCTATTGATTTTTTCTCCATCCATTACATATTATTTTACTTACAATAGTTTGACTAGAATATGATTATATGAAGGAAACCAATGGCATGTAAGCCCTTCCATAATAAGTGGTGAGATAGAATTCATACATTCAATTAAATTTTTAACAAATTTAATGAAACACATAACCTGAAATATTATAGACTATGCTCATGATCATCCATATATAGGCAATAAATTATGTGTTTAATAAAATTAGAAATCAATTCTCAATCATTCATATTTAAGATAAATAGAGCTAAAAGAATTTATTATATTCATTTTTTAATCAATTCATTTACCATAATTTCATTGAGACGTACTTGAGAATTCAAATCCATCATAATTTTAAAAAATTAATAAATTCATTTAAAATTAAATTTCCCAATAACATTTTCCATTAAGGAAACATGGTGAGTACCCTTCTGAACTACCCAACATGTATTATAATCATTAACAATTTACTATTGTGATATGTGGAATGAAAGACTTATGATGAAATATAATTATGCGTTCTATCATGCTAATGATTACATGGTTTACATGATTAGTTTTTTAACATAGCATTTAAATCTTAAATGTGTAGAATAATATTTGTAATGTGACTTATACATGATGTGAATATCTATACATTATGATGAAATTAAATAGGAGTGTGTGTATAAATATATATCCATGAAATGGAATGTCCTATATTATTAATAACCATACAAAATAACATGGAGATATGGTTTAAACATTATATTATTTTTTTTAATTATGCATACATTGGTACAAGTACACATCATGTACCCACCTAATACATGATGTGTACAATACATACCCTATATCCAAGGAACGTGCCTAAGAACTCATCCTATAACTATTTCATAAAAGATATTGGATTATAAGATGTATACATGGACTACAAGTCATGTGGTATCTTGTTTATATAGTCACCAATCGTATAGGTTGTGTAAGATGATTCATTGACTATCTATGAATTAGGGAAAACATGTTGTGTATGGATGTTATAGAACATATACTCCATCATACCATGGGCCAAGAAAACTAGTTCAACACGTGGTGTATGATTAAATTCACCATGTTTAATAAATACACACTATATTAGTTAATTCAGAAATAATTCATGGTGCATTAAAAACTAGTACATGATATATACCCCCAAGTTATATGGAATTTACTGTTGTCTTATTTATACATAATCCTTGGAACCTCTATATGTGAAATATGAATATGATTCATTAATAGAATTAAATGATTTGATTATATTTATGATAAATAAATATAATGAAAATAACCTGAAAATTGAGGTATAATAACGATTAAATAAAAATTAGAATCCTAATTAAAAATGTATAAATAGATCAATGATCATTAGATAAATATATTACTCCCTCTGATACCACGTAAAATTTATGGGTATTGTGAGAGAATGTGATAGATCATTCCCAACATTTCATTTTTATCATGATAAATTATAAAAATGAGACATACAAAAAGATAAATGTTGTGTTCAACAGAATTGAATCAAACAATATAGACAATAGATAAAACCATTTAACCAAAGTGTTGGATCATCACATGTAATTTATAATTAATTTAAAGAATAATGAATTTCCCATTGAAAAATCCATTATTACTTGATGGATTAAAAATAGATATATTTTATAATATGATTTTTATTTATGAATCAAGAATTGATTCCCTTTAATGGTGATCCAACTATGTCCCAAAAATCTCTGAACATCACTCTTGAAATTTCTGGGTACAAGAAAAATTGATCTTATCTCGTGAATCATTCTCAATTGGTCTCCCTCAGAATCACATATGAAGGATTCACCTTGAAATCTCTTTATTAGAGATAGGAAGGTGTAAGAATATTTATCTATCTTCATAAGAGTTTTCATGAATAATAGATCTCTATAGGGCTTCAAATGGATTATTCATATTTAATTGTGCACAATAATGAAAATGTATTTTCCTATTGAAAAATAATATAATATTCTTTATATAACACTAGGAATAGAAATAATATATTTATAATGTTCCATTTATTATTTATTTAATCCTTATTCAATCCCATATCTAAAATAAAAATAATAATATTATTTATTAACCTGAAATATACTCGTGAAAAAAATTAAATATTATTTAATAAAATAATAGTCAATATATATTATTTTTCACAAGACCGTTAATCTTAGTAAATCATTCCTCCACAATATATGTTGGTACATAAATAAAAAATATTTATTTAATAAATAAATATCAAGGTATTAATCACCAATAATTAAATATACATTATATTCACTAAATAGAAAACAAATATTTATAAAATATTATTCCCAAATAATATTATCTCAAATAACTAGTGAAAGAATATATGCGATTAATGAAACATGAATAATTATTAAACCATAAAGAAAAACTATTTTTATTCAACATGTTAAATATTAAATATGAGTATATTATTTAACTAAAATTCTAGATACACTTAATGTGAGACCCATTAGGCCTATTTCTTATTTTCATTAGTAAAATTATCAAAAATTCTAAGTATAACATCTAGCAACACACCAATGTGCACATAGAGAAAAATGATATTGTTTAAATAACATAATACCTTATACATATGCTTATTGTGTAATATAATCTCATTAACATGATATCTCGAATAAATTATGTTTCATTCTTGTTCCATCAACATATGTTTTAAATGTTTATATTTTTTTAATTTCTAGAAATAAATCATGCCTATAGAACCTCATGTACATGATTTTATTTAAGGAATATCATTTAATTAAAAAGGAAAAAGATATAAACTAAATTTAAATAACATAAAAAACATATCCTTTATCACATTATTCATTAATAAAATATAACTCATTACACACCCCATGTATCATAACTTATTGTGAACACATGTTGTCACCGTTTTCATCAATAAATAAAATTATGGGACTTGTGATAATAATTAAGATTAATATTAATATCTAAGGATTAATACACATGGTTGTAGATATGAACAAATAATGATATAAATAAATTTTTACTTCCTACTAGATGGTCTTATTGTCATAATATACTACACTATGTATTATAATGGTTATGCACTATGAGAAGCTTCCTCAAAGTCCTATGAGTTTCGACCACTTATATCATATATAATTCGTGTCCCTAAAATGATTTCATATAGCTTGAAAACATTTATTTAAAAAAAATTCAAACTCTTCTTGGTTCTCATCATTGTGATGAACATTTATGACCATTAACCGTAATAAATTATATTAGGGCATTATAAAATTATATTTTATTCAATATAATAATCATGATGTGAGAAAAATATTGTTAGTATTCAACACTGTGAATAAATTTTATTAAAAATTACAAAGAATTTGTTTATCAGTAAGAAACTCCATCACATTAGTGGTTATCAACATTAATTAATTTGAAGAATAAATATGTTGAATAATGAAAAATTATAATCAGGAAAAGATAAATTATAAAATACCACCATTCCATTATATTCATTGTAAAATGAAATCATTATTCTAGTGTACTAGTATACTACCTCCTCTACAATTGATGAATTTCATTTTTTATCACCAAACCATATGGATGGTTATATGAATGAATTTAATAAAGGTATGTTTTTATTATTATATGATTACGAATATTTAAAATTTATCTGAACACTATATACACACTCTTCTATTCTCATAAAAGTTTTATACGATGCTATTATTTGGTTCGATTTTAACTCCTATAAGAAAAATGTTGTAATTTGTTATCATTAATGATAATGGTTTTTTATATATTGGTAAAATTAAGTAAAAAAAAGGTATAAAATATTTTCTACTGATTCTCGAATGGTGTTTTTACCATTAATATATTTATTAATATACACCATTTCGATATTTAAAAAAACTAAAAATAATTCATCAAAATTAAATCTTTTAAGATGAAATGGGAATTATTTAACCATTAAAAGGAATTTATTATTCCATATTGAATAATTAGAATTATTAACTTTTAATAAATACGTGATAATAAACCATGTCACCTTGAAAATTATGTGAAATAATCTATAACTCAAAATATGAGATGATATCAAACAACTAAACCTGAGTGTTGTATCTAGGGAAAATTATTATAACTAATTTTCATTTAAGGTAAAATATTAGAATAATTATGTAAAATTAAATATTAAGGTTTTTATGTTTGTTATACAGGAGGTTATAGCGTTTTTGACTGTTTGGGTTTTAAGGTGAGGAGTTAATTTTCTAAAATTTCATTTCACGATATATATTTCATATTTTGAACCACGATAATGTTGATATGGTGTGATTACTAACTAATTAATTTATTTTTATATATTAATGTCATTCCAGGATTTTGAATATCATTATTTTATCTATTATTTGAATGGATTCTGATTCAAATGGTGATGGGGTTGTAATGGTTTCATTGACTCATTATCAAATATATGTGACATGCTTAATATTCCACACCCCAATTCATTTTATATAGTTTAGTAGGTACCAAATATCCTTCATGTATTATGATTATCTTTTATCTAATTATATTTTAATCACCATTTTATAATTACTCTCTTTTTTTGTCAATTATTATATTAGATATATTGTAATGGTTATTGTTAACTCAACTCCATTTAATGAATTAAAATGATTCCTCTTATACTTATTTCCTCCATGATTTGATTATTTCACCACAACAATTTCTTAAATAGTAAAATATTATTATCAATGAGGTAAATTAAATTTATATTTATATATATAACGATGATAATCATTCTTTTCCAAAGAATTTAATTTTTTTGAATAATTTACATTCTTATTGATGAGATTTTCCCATCCTTATACATATTTTTCTTTATTATAATTTACCCCTTTATATTTGGAAACATAATCATGTGTTATTTTATGTTACCTCTATATTTCCCTTTTTATCCTTTCAAAAGGAAATTTTTTATCCCTATTTATAATGTTGGTTTGGAAAAAATGTATTTTAGAATATTTTAAATGATTTATATTCATGATCATTTTAATTATCTCTAACTAACACTTTCAACAAGATAAATTTTATATTTATTTTCATAGAGCCATTATTAAGGATAATTTTTCATATTAAAAGATCTCAAAAAATTTCACTATATATTTTTATAAAAAAATATCTTTGAAATGTGACTTTTGACCTTTAATTTATTATAAATGATAAAAAAAAATTAAAAAACATTCATATTTTTAAAGAATATTTTTCCAATGTCTCTAAATTAGTTATTTCCTTTTACCCTTTAATTTTTATTATACCCTTTCTTGGGATTAAACATATTAAAAACCATTACTTCCTTTTTCATTCTAATCGATTGTTTTTTTTCACTTTCATTCCATGTTATTTTCTCAATGAACAACATGTATTTCTATTAACTAATTGAATAGTGTTCACTAAGATTCCATTCATTAAGTTAGTAGATAATTTTTTAACCTAAACTTGTATCCTTTATATATATGGTGTAAATACCATATGTTTTGTTATATTTATTGGAAGGCATTTACTAATAAAATTACTAAATATTTTTGGAAACCCGTTTAGTTTCAATTGTTATGTATTGCTATAATTATTAAGGGAATTATTTCTGGATCACTTACCCGGTTATTAAGGGATTTTTTGATTTATACCTCACCAGATCAAACGATCAATGATTTTAAAATATAACATTTCTTTAAATAATAATTTTGTGTGTAACATGCTACACATGAAACCCCAAACTCCACAGAGCGATAACATATAAGATTAATATCATTTTAAAAATCTGAAAATAATAAAACAAAAAATACAAAAAATAGTTTTTATCAATTTTTAACGAATAAAAAAAGGATAAATAATAAATAATTTTTTTCAAAGAATTTTTTACAATAATTTTATATTACTATATATATATATATTATTTTCATTTAAAAAAACATGGAGAAATTTTAATATTTAAATATTTGAAATTTTACATTATATTTAGATTCAACGTATCAATATAATCTTAGGATGAAATTCTAAGGTATTTATAAAATAAAAATATTTTAACATAATAATAAAATATACAAATTTTTCTAAAACTATCATATTAATGTCATTATCATAATTAAAAAATAAATTAAAAGTTAGAGAAAACATTTTCTTATAAAACTTTATATTTATAATTTTATATAAATCATTCAAAAACACTCTGTTAAATAAATTACCAATATATAATTATTTTCAGTTTTAAGTAATATTTTAATATAAACCATTTTTTATTTATTCATCTTAGAAATTATTTTTCATCACCTATAGAAATTAAACAAAAAAATGTGAATTTGATATTTTGAATAAAAAATTTCATATTATTTAATAAACTCAATATATTTTTTTGGAATAAAAGTACAACATGTATTATTAATGTTAAGGATCATGATAATGGAAAACCTGTTATCTTAAATGAATTTTATCATCACATTTTTTAAATTTTAATCTAATAAATTAAAATTATCATTTATATCTAATGTGTATAAAATGATATTTTCACACACACACACACATATATATATTATCACAAATTTAATTACTATTTTTATATATTTGATTTAGTATATTTAATTTTTAAAAAATCATTTTTCTATATAAAATGTATTTTCTATGTATAATATGTATTAATTTGAATTTAAATTCCTATATTTCTAAATTGAATTAGATTTAATAGATGATAAATTATTGTTCATCACACCCATATTTTGTATATGCGGTTGTCTTATATTTTTATAAAAACATAAATTACTTTGTTAAAAACAAGTTAACAATGTAAAACCAAAAATGGGTTAGTGTAAAAATTTAATGGAAAAAAGACTCAAAACACATGAAATACATTTGGGAAAACAATTGTTGAGAATTTATCTTCCCAAATACCTATTTACTCAATTTTGGACCACATTTGGATCCATTCACTCTCTAATAGTCTCACAAAATCATTGATAAGTAGTTGGTATTTATAATAAAAATCAATTTTGCTCCATTTAAAAAAGGCAATGAATTTTACACTATTAATGATACACTTACCCTTCAAAATATTTATGAATCTATACATAGTTAAAAAAATCATATATGTATCTTTTACACCTATAATAACATAGTCTATGTAAATTAGGTCAATCCATTCATTTCCAAAAATACTTTTATGAGAATGTTCAATCTCTTCATGTGTGAATTTCTTAATCCATATGTTTTTCTTTTTTATTGTCCACTACCCTAAAAAATATTCTATATCTAAAAAATTATGATGCAATTTTTAATATTTAAATTATAAATCTTATTATACTAATGGGATGTCACTTTACCACCTCTCTTCAATACCATTTGTATAAATAATGACGTCATTGTGTGTTTTTAAAAACCAATACCTCCATGAATGATGGGTTTTATTCCTTATAATCTATTTACATTGATATTTCAAAAGATTTTGTTAATTAAAAAATATAATAGATATAAAAATATTATGTTATTAAAATAATGAAATCTTTATTTTTACACAACCTCTAATTCTATAAATAAATGATGGAATCATCCATTTATGCATTGACACCCACCTCTAAAGAGCAATATGTTTAATTTTTATATTACTTCCTAACATAGATGAATTTAAAAAATTATCTAATGTATAAATTTTATATATAATAAAATAAAAAGATGATGGAATGATATTATTTTATATTCTATAAGTAATACTAATAATAATCATTTACAATATATCTGAACCCATCATCTAAACCTGTCAAGGAAACATTCATAATTAGTGTGCATTTAAAAAACCAATAAAACTATATATATCTTGTTCTAATAGAATACTGATGGAAATTAAAAAATCTGGATATTATGAAGAAATTTTAGAATACATTAAAAATGTTTAGCTTAAAATGGTTATCACAATGAAATTGGTTGGACAACATCATGTAACAGACATGAATCAAAACAATATATTAAATTGATGAAATATATTAATAGAAATGATTTATCCAACAAAATATAAATGAATTATGTCTTTATGAATGTTTTTAACAAAAAAAATTAATTATTTGTGATTTTAGAAACACACACATAATGAAATAGGTCTACTATGAAGGGTTTTTTATCTCAATTTGTTTCATTGTGATAAGATTCATGCTCAAAAAATTTTATTTTTTTTAGTATGTATGTAACAAGGAATTTATTTTCAAATAAAAAATATTATAAAAATTTTATTGACAAATAAATCTAATTTTACAACTTCCATGTTTTTTAATTCCAAATATTTTGATTCTTTATGGGTTATGGTAAACAATATCCCCAATTCTTGGTGTTATAATTTCACATCATACCCCTCACACAATGTATTAAAAAGAAGATATTGTTCTAATAGAAATTGGTGACTTCCCCATCCTTTCAAAGACTGGTAATAAATTCTATGGACTTATTAAACCACTAAGTGATGATTTTTCTAGAAAAAACATAACTGGGTGAAAATATGGTGTAAAATAAAATCTGAATACATGATGCATGCAAGAATAATCATATAAATCAATGAAATAACAATACAGTTTAATGTAAGAGTAATAGTAGAGAAAATAAATTAATAGTGGATGGATAAAACTCTAAATTATATTAAAAACAAAACCAATGTAACATTGTCCCAGACCAAAATTCATACACTTTCCATCTCTAACTTTAAAAACCAAACTATGACATCAAATACAACTACCAATAAAGTGGAAAACAAAGCCCTTACCTATATCTTAGTACACATGGTCTGAATATCTATAAAAGTTCCTAAGAAAATTTTAATTATATCACACTAAATTAATTCCTATAAACCTCCCATCACATTCTATTAGGAAAAGAACTATATTATATATTTTATATATAATAGGGGTTAGAATTCCAAAGTAATCTTTCAAATAAAAACAGTTAAAAAATTACAAAATAATTCCTTCCAATTTTTCTTGACTCCCCACCTAGAATACCCATTAAATTTTCCATACTCACACACAAAATAATGTCAAATGAAAATTCCAAAAAGTGTTTGTCAAAACTAAACTATTACCAAGTCATCTTGGTGATATAACCTTTTTCCTTTGAAATTTTTACTGAGAACCAATTATGATTCAATGATGAATCATATAATATATTATGAACATAAGACACCATCTATTTTAAGTCATCATGAATATCAAATACTTTTCCACACAAATAAATCATTTAAGAACAAAATCGTTTGAAAAAATTTAGTTAAACATCTCATGATCATATTTAATTATACACTATGGAAATAAAATCAAAACAAAGGGGTTTAAATAACTAATTAGTTGTTTTACGATAAAATGATAATAAAATTTTATCATGATTCAATACTACATGTTCCTTAACAGTAAGGATTGAATGAATCAACTTACCATGATTTCTATTAGTGAAAAGAATCCAAGTTGATTTCATTGATCAAAATGTTCTTCTCATTCCCATTACATAACCCATAAATATAACTTAACACATATCTAGTATTTCAAAACAATATATGGTTTCAGTCAGTAAATATAAATGGGATCCATGACGCAATATAAGGAGAAGATCTAAACCATTGATTCTACATTCCTAAACCTAATGATTCATTTCAAGGGATACTGGATGTCAAATATTTCCAAAAATATCATAGTATTCATTTTGGGCTAAGAGATGTAATGCAGAAGAGATTGTGAAAATAGAACCTCTATCTAGGGAAAACCTTTAGGGGTCTAAACATTTTTAAAAGTAAAATTGGGTCATTAAGTCATTTTTTGATTATGACTCACTTTTTCTATCAAACTGCATTACCTCATATATTTTCTGGAAAACTTATTTTATTGAAAAATAGTATATTTTAGAGAATAATTTTTTATGATAATATATTTCATTATTGTATCTTGACTGAAAACATTACATTTTATAAAATTAATTTATAATGCACATTTTTTCAGTATAATATTATATCATCCAGACACTAGGATCATCCATTTTAAACCTCCAGACACATCCAAAAGCTAACCCTAATACTTCAATGACAATAAAAAAGAATACAATAATTGTATAACAAAAACTGTGGGTTCTATATTTACCCTTACTAATTGGATTCTCATCATTGAGAAGCATATAATAATGATTTATCTTGATATTTTTACGCCATTTCCCTTATATAATCGATTCCCAATCTCACGATTTCTCTTGAACATAACCATGTTTACAAAAATAACAACCCATTGAAACTGATATCCCTAAAACAAACATTTCTTGTATGTCTAAAACATGTACCAGTAAATGGATTAATGTCATATATGACACTAGAGTGACATGATACTAATTGATCACATGATGAGTATAAATATGATAATTCTTCATTAGATAAATTCAAAATACATTTTGTATAGTAGTGGATAATGGTGGAAATACAATCCAAAAAGATACTATTTAAATCACATTTATATCATAAAATAGTCCCACAAATCAGGATCCTAGAATCCCTTAATTTTTCTAAAGCATTGATGACCATGTTATGGTGATACTTTTAAGAAGAAATAGTCACTCACAAAATAATATAATGGTTAGATAAATTTGTTTATTATTTCATTCTTGTTTATATCCATCCATTTTATGGTTAATTTAATTTTAGTGATAAAATAATAGAAAATAAATAGTTTAACCATAGATTTATCTCCTATTTACAATCACTATAATGAATAATGATATATATATCCTTGTAGATACTTTAATATGGACATCGTTATTATTTCTTGGTAACTGTTATTATAATGTAATTATATAAATGGAAAATGATCTCGCTATGAACAAGAAATGTCCATGAAACTTACTTAGAGTATATCATCCAATTTATGAATTGTGAATTTTGACTCCCATCTGCCTGCGGTTGATAATTTTTAAAAATAGGCAACTAAATCTTGATTTTGAAATATAACAACCACTAGAACAATAATGTGAATATAGTTTCTCTATCATACAAAATTAAAATTGGAACCCCATGTAATATGACTTAAATTTATATATATAACATTTCTATGTCATCTACAGTGTTATATTATTAGATAGTTATAAATTGATGAAACTATAGAATCTAATCCACAATATAATAAATTACATCATGAAATAAAAAAATCAATGTAAGACCTAAGGAATTTTTTATTCCAGTCTATTCCGACCACGATATATGTTTAGTTATAGACTATAATATAATATATTTCTATTTATTCATTACATTTACCTATTGGAACATTTGTTATTTCATCACATTATCATAGATCATTCATCTAATAGATGACCAACATAAATGTTAATTCATTTTCTTTTTTCGTTTTTTGTATTACAAGATGAATTTCGCTATTTTAATCTTCAAACATGGAATTAATCTAATACTGTAAATAAAAAGGATAAATATCTTGATTTCAGAATCATAAAAAATACTTATCATTCTCAATCAAGTCATCATGATTACCCTAACCATTTAATTATGACATAATGTTTATTCAAAAAGGATCATATATCTGATAATCTTTTACTATATTTATAATGTTTTGAATATTAATTATATGAATGAAAATAACATGTCCACCATATGTAGAACAGTTTAAATTAATATTTTTTGTCATTCGCATTTATATTTCTTTGTCACAAGATTCATAGAAAACATATTTTTTTGATTAATGACTCAACACATCTATTATAAAAATCCCTTTATTGCGTGTGTATACTACATTGAAACCAAATAAATTAATATACTACATCCATATTCATTTCCTTCATTTATTGTATCACTAAGAAAAGTTGTTTTTAAATATATTTTGGTTAGTGAAAAATATCATCATTTCTATAAATAGGTAATGACTCCATCTAATTAAGGCATGATCCATAAAAGTTAATTCCATTTCATGCATATGATATTTCTTCTCATCCTATCACAAATTCTATGAACTATATGCCACAACATGGTCTTACTTCTAGATAACAAAACCATTATCTGATCCAGACACAGTAAACAATACCACATATCTATTACATAGTTTCAAAAATATCAGGATGGGTTATGAGGAGATATGAGTTTTATTTTTAAAAAATTAATTTTCACATTAATCATTCAGAATGAATGGAAAAACATTAATTTTTAGACAAGTAACAACTGTAGAAAATTCATTGATAAGTATAAAAAATAGATGTAATTATAACATGATAATCTTAAAGAACTATATAATCTAAAAAAATTATTATGTGTACTTGGAGAGAATTATTTATCTATTATTCCTAGGTCAACTGATACTCCTTATTCAGAAATGACATTCCCAATGAAACTAAATTCATGTATCTAGAATATTCTCATCTAAAACATATCATCCAAATTATCTCCAATAATGTAATCATTTCAATTTCCAAATGATTCTTTTTGTAATTCCAATTTCTAGAGTATACCACAATATCATAAAAAAGTACTACAATGATGGAGATGTGGTGTCTGTGGAAGATAAAGTATATCCAATCCAAGAAATCTTGTGGTGCATTAATCATACCAAAATTTAGGATCACATATTCATAATGGCCATATCATCTATGAAATTACTAATTTATAATATCCGCTAATTGGAATTTAAGATGATGGTATCATGAGAATTGATCAAATTTAGGTAACCACGTTTCTTCAATTAAATGATTAAATAGATCATCTACTTGAAAAAGTTGATATTAATATTTATTAATTACATGAATAAACAAACGATTATAAACATATAAGTGGAAAACAATATATTCCTTATATAAGAATAACACGAATGTATCCCATCAAGATTTAAAAGATCTAATAAATAGTTTAATTTCCTTATCATCTAGCTAAAAAATTAATTCTAACGACATAGATGGATATATTATGTAATATGAGAGTGGAATTCCGTACGTTCTCGATAGTAGAATGTTGATAATATTGATTTCCCATTAGGGTGGTAACCTAGAGAAATCATTTCAAAATAAATATTGGTATATATCAATTATAAATGGGATATTTTGATTTCATATTCTCTCAGCTGAAGATAAATTAATTTCTTCTAACTAGCTCAGGATAGTTTCATCCACTATTAAGTAACACCCTTCTTTACCTATATTTATATCCCACTCATCCATGAATGTATTAATATATCAATACAATGATGTTGATATGATTTGGAGATTTTAGTAGTCCATATTTAAATTTGATCCCAAAATATAATTAGTTCAAATAATTATATTGAAGAGTTTCATATCTTATACTATCAACTCCCAAAGAAACCCCACTACACCGGTGGTATTAGAACATGTTGGGAATCTGAAACCTCAACACTATCACTATTGAATGGGTGTATTTATTATAATTAAATTTGGTATCCTATAAACATGTATCACCAATTTTTTAACCATATAATAATAAATAAATTAATGTGACCCACCAGTATCAAACAGGGAATGAATTAGATTGAAATGTAGAAGAATGGTACCTTACACCGTAGAGGTACCTACTTTATGACCCATAATATTCTATTATTCTCCATATAACATCCTCTATCATGGATTGGAAATTATTTTTCTTCCCGGATAAGGTGTTGACTGAAAAACAAATATAGTCATTGAAATTTCATGTTATATCAGTGTATATGGATGCGAACTAGAGTTATGGGATGATTCTATCTGAGGATATGAACAGATATATTGTGTTGAGCATATTATAGATGTTAATATATTATTTATATGAAAAATATTCTTGATATGCACTCTATTACTATAGTGGTGGAAATTATTTTATGGTGCAGTATATTTTTTCTTTATATGTGTTCACATATAGTATTCAAAACAACATGGATTATTATCAGATCTTATAGAAAAATGAACAAATTTATTAGTCTGATTGTGAGGTTCTCCTATTCTATTAGAGTATAAATATATCTTTATATTATTTGTAGCAATATATTTTAATCATTTTCCCCTATTAACAAACAGACTAAATTCTATGGGATTACCATACATATCCCTTTATTACATTGTTTCCATATTGACATTCTCTATATAGTCTACAATATAGATGATATCTATCATGGGATGAATGGATTGTGGAAAACCCAACTCAATGATACGTGCATTTCTGGATTCACTAGAAGCAACTTCCATGGTGAAACCAAATATGTTCATAGAAATGGTTGCATACTTTTTCATATAGAGGTTTTATTTATTCAAAGTAATTATATATATTATTCTATCTACAATAATTGTGTGTTGGTAGATTTAATAATTAAAAAATTCCTCAAAACCCTATCATATAATTTCATCATCATATTTAGACTAGATAAAAAAAACTCCACCACTGTGGTGAAAGATCATCCATCATATTTGATTCCTAAATAATCATCAACTCAACTAATATGCCAATAAAATTGATACTTATATTCATTATTATTAGTTACAATTTTACTTTCTAAGGTTAAAATCCCCTTGAAAATAAAATTGATTAGATTTTTTAAAATATAATTAATAATCTAAAATCCGCATTTCATAATTTTTAATTCCATTCTCAATGTCATGAAATGATTTCACAATATAATGTACAAGTTGTTTATTTACATGTGGTCTAAGTGAAACCACTTTTTCAACATATTATTCATACTAATTTCTATAAAATTTCCTTGTTCTATTTTTTAAATGCATAATAAAACACTATTTAGAACACATACCAATACAAAATGAGTTCTTCTATAAAATTTAAAAAATAATAAACATTATCATCACTATAAACAACAACCAGTACAACCATCATTTCCTGATTAAAAATTTAAATTTTCTAAAATCATTTATAAAAAATCATCAATCATTGGATGAATAATTTATTCCAAGTGAAAGTCTTTATACTAATGCATGATATGAAATAATCATCATCTAAACACGATATGAGTAGATGAAAAAACTATAGGTGTTTATTAGAACACTTTTTTATCTATATAAGCTAAGAACATGATGTTCATAATAAAATGGTTATCCATTTCATTTTATGTTATACATTTCATGTTCTAGCAATCATATATCCTTCCTATGAATCAAACTCAATGAATGAATAAATTTTTTTTCATTTTATAAAATTTACCCCTCAACCATTATCTTGGAAAAAATTTGGGGGTTATAACATACCTTAGGTGATGCCACCAAAACACAAAAAGTTGGAAGTAAATTCTAAGGGTTTAGTAAAACATTGATGAATTACTTTCCCTGAAGAACACATGGCGAACTAAAAATAGAGAACCTAAATTAACCTACTAAATGATGCATAAATAAAAAATCACCTAAATCAATGAAATACAATGTTACGCAAAAATCCCTCAAGGTAAAATTGAAACGTTTTTGGGTTAATTGTGTTTGTTGACAAAGCAGGTTTCCATGGAGAATTTTCAAGTTCTAGAGATGTTTTTGACAATCTATGTTGAAAAAGAATGATGAAAAAGGAACAGACAATCTGGAGGCGGTACAAAAAGTGTAGTATAATGTGGAGTAGTTTTCCAGTGTTTGCCAAATTTTTGCGTTCCAAAATTTCGAGGTTGTTGAGCATCGCAAATAGTGTATATCCTTGAATATATCATTTAAATAAGGAAAAGGCATGAGTTTCATGAATATAGGATTCATGGATTGAATTCCGCGAAGACAAGAAGAATGTTGTTGGTGTTTTTCGAGATTATGTCAAGCTTTGCGAATGACAAAGGTTAAAACCCATCGCGAGGGTGAAGGGCTTTGTGAGGGAGCTTTTCAGAGAAGGCACGAAATAATGTTGATGGTGATGCTCCGTGATTACGTCATGCTCCGTGGTCAGAAAATTGATATTGCGCTTCATGATTTTAATAGAATTTCGGTAGGAACTTCGGAGCATCGCGATTTGAGATAACGTGGCGTTGACATCGAGTAGAAAGTTTGTGGGTCGGTGGAATCAACTATAAATAGAGGTCGAGCCCATCGAGAGAAGTAGAGAACGTTTTCAAAGAAAATATTTTTCTCTCGGTTTGCGAAAGTAGTGTTCTTCGCGAAAGAGAGGTGCTCCGCGGCAGCTAATCTAGCTCCACGAAGGAAGTACTCTTCTCGAGGATGCGTGCTCTAAAGAGTGTGTTTTTCAAAGAGGCAGGAGCTTCGTGATGGCCTATTCTTTTCAAAGTCTTGAGATTCGAGAAAAGGCATGGGGATTTGTGAAGGCTTGTTTGAGCTTCACGAAATTGGGAGCCTCGCGAAGTAGGGTGCTTTGCGATGGTATTTCCAAAGGAATTAAACAGTTTTTAAGAGGCAAAGGGGTATTCATCAGTGGATGAAAGCTGAAATTTAATAGATCATCTATAAAAAGTTGAGGATGTGTGTATTCATGAAAATGAATAGACCTACAAGTCTATAAATTGTGAGTGGATCCCTTCCAAGTGTAATGAGAAAAGGAACAGGAAGAAGGTAATCCTTTCTACCGGAAGTGTTCCAGTGAAGGAGAAATAGGGAGTGACCCTTGGAAAAGTAGTGATCTGACCCTACACTTTGTAAAGGCAATGAGCCTGGGCATAGAAGTGATTAAGCCCAAACATTATTGGCAGTGATCCTTAGTTGATTTGGTACAGTGGAACATCGTCGTTGTATGCTCCTTGGACGTAACCAAGTGAGGTTGAACCAAGTGAAAATCTCTATGTCTTCCTTCTATCTTCCCTGCATTGCATTCAAAACATCATCATCAGATAAAGAAGAAAAGAAGTGGTAATAATAAACACACAAGTGCAAACAAAGCGACCCTTTTAATTAAGGGGTCATGATCCAGTGGGGTAGGATCAATTCAGAAATAAAGAATATACATACCCTATTTCACCCCCCCCCTCTCAGGGTATATAGGTCCCTATTGGTCCTAAACATTGGTATTAGAGGGATAGGCTTATTTTATCTGATTTGTTTGGTATGACTTAGTGTAGTCTATTTGTGTGGTTAAATCAGTCTTCTCTTATCTTGGTGTACCATGGAAAATGGAAAAATATCAAAGAAGAATCAGAAGTCAGGTGGTATCCCTCAGTGTGAAAGTGTTTATGTAAAAAGTGTGATTCAACTAAAAGAATCAAATAGGATACTGAAGGAAGGAATTGATGAATTTTATAGGCAAAATATTGATTCACTCAATCATGATGTAGGAATGAGTGAAGTACTTGAACTTCAAATTAATACCAAAACAACTGATGATGAAGAAGTTTCAATAAGGAGGTCAACTGTAGATGTTGTCAATATGACAAAGAAATTGGATTGGAAACTAGATGAAGAAGTTTAATGTAAAGATATCTGGATTCAAGCATTAGACATTGAGGTCAACAATATAAGAGTCTTAAATCAATGGCTTGTTTATGTGGCTACTGACCTAAGTGATAAGAATGATTCTCAAGGTGAATAACTACAAAATATGGCTAAAATGAAAGGAAAAAAGTCTGATGAATATGATGACAATCCGAAGTCCTTTGATGTTCAGAATCTGAAAGGCAGAAATAATGATCTAGCTCCACTGTTGTCTGAATAAGTTCAGAATAATCAAAAGCTACAATAAGAGATGTATCTGTCTCTGAATCAGTTTCTCAGAGAAAATTGAAAGTAAAGAAGCAAATTGACATGGTAGAAAATCTCACACATGAACTGAAAGATGAGATGAGTTGTGGAAAGAATCTCAAAATATAACACAATGAAAAAATTGAATCAAGGGACATGAAGATTCCAAAGACGGAAGAAGAGCTAGAATCAGTGAATAAAGAAGTGGAGAAATCCAATACCAAAGAGAAGTCTAATATGAAGGATGCATTGCAATTACTATTTGATTAACCTTTGACAAGTCATGATAAAATTAAGAACATAAATTCTATTTTTTAAGAGAAACAACATAATATTTTTTCATCTCAGAGACCATATAGTTTGAGAAAACAGTTATTGGATTTGATGAACCCCCTCCCGTGCATGATAGGAAGAGAGCTGTGAAAAGCTCCAGAGATAAGAAAAATCTTGTCGATGCTGGAGATAGAACTAAAAATCATTTTATAAGAAGCAATGAAAAAATGTGTTATTTCTGTGGGATACATGGTTATGAATAAAGCTTTTATTCAGAGGCACAAGAATACATCTCAGGCTTTGAAAATAAAAACATTACTAGATATAAGATTAAGAAGATATGTCACGAGAAATCAAAAATAAGATTCTCTCAGAAGAAAGCAGTCGTTAGATGCTATTATTGTGGAATAATGGGGCACACTATGAGTATGTGTCAGGAAGTTCAAGAGCTCAATGTTAGCGGAATAAATCAAGAGGCATCAACATCATGATAATGAAATGTTGAAATGAGGTGTGCCTTTGATGGAAAATGTTTTATATGTGCTGATTATGGGCATATGGCAAGACATTGTAGGAAGAAGAAAGCAGGAAAGGAAAAGGAACAATGGAGGATATTCATGACTCTAGTAGTGTATAATGAGAAATCCAGCCCTGGAAGACAAAGTGGTAAGTTAAATAATAGGCGTAGAGCCTCAGGGAAATCACATGGTGATGAAAAAAAGGTGTATCATTCACCTCCTCTGTCAAAATCACAACAGCTCTCATGGAAAGAATGTGAACAAACATGGATGATTAAGGGGAGATCTACTCGGGTTGTGAGAAAGAAGAATTCAGGTTTAGTGAAGGACTCACCACCAGCACAAAATAGTGTGGTGACTCAAATATCTAATAAAATAAAGATGAAAAAAATGCATTGAAAAATTCGAATGTCTTATTCCACAACGAGTAGTGAAGGAAATAAGAAGATCACTACAATGATGGAAGAAGAAAGGTAAGATGTCAAGTAGAGAGATTCCTACACAGAGATGGAATCATGGGAAGTGGCATATTGGTGTTACATCAAAGATAAGTGTGTGTACAAGTGGGTTAAACCCCAAATTATGAAAAATTCCAAGCCTGCAGAATCCACATATTAGAAAAAGTGTCAGCATGTGGGTAATGAATGCTTAGTCATATGTCCAAAGTAGTTGAAGTTGGTTAGGAAGCTAGAAGAAGTCAGGAAAGAGTGTGATGCTCTGCAATAAGAAATTAAAGGGTTGACCCATCAGGATCAACCACAATCCTCTTCTTGAGGATTATTGAATAAAAAACCCCCTCTCCCTATGTATATAAATGTTTTTAACTGATTATTCAAGTGTTTTAGGTTTTAGGGAGATAAGATCCAAGGTGAAGTGGTATTTAAGGATGCACAATAGCAGTGATATGCTTCAGAGTTTTAATTGACTCAAATCAGGTAGCAGAGTTGAATAAGAAAGGGAGGAACAGAGCACAATAGGATGTGATTGTGTTATTAAATTTATCTCTTGTTTCCTAAACCGAGTTCCAACTCAGTAGGCTTAGAGATTTGGTTAATGGCTCAATGCCGAGTGGAATATAAGAATAAATGATTTAAGAGAAGAATAAGGTTTATGGGTCTAAACAGTGGGCCTAACCCTTAGAAGTGTTTCATAACATAGGGGGATCATTCAATAACAAAATCAAATGCATGATCCATCAAAGAAATAATTAGATAACTCAGCTCAGGTGTTGTCTATCGAGGGAAGAAATATTGCGGGAGAAGAAGTAATAATCATTTATCTCATGCTCAATTATTTTGATCTAAAGATGTGGTATCAGTTGACTGTTTTCAAGATTCCACGAAGTTGTGAGAAGTAGTTAAAAGGAATGATTCCACTGAACAATGGAAGAGTGAGAAATTTCTTAATGAATGTGATGAGGAGGAAATCAACAAAGGGGGAGCATAAGTGACCGATGCTGATTCAGAAAAGAATCAGACATGGAAGATTGGTTCGAGACCCACATATAAGAATGTCATTGAGACTAAATGGGTCTATCACAACAAGATAAATGAATATAGAATAGTGATTTGGAACAAAGCACGTTTTTTGTGCAAAGGATACTCCTAGATAGAGGGAATTGATCTCAATGAGATATTTTCACCTGTTACAAGGATGAAAACAATAAGATTATTCCTAGACATTGTAGTGAAATGGAAGTTCATGGTGTTCCAGATGGATTTCAAATCAGAATTATTGAATGGGATTGTGAAGGAAGAAGCATATATCAAGTAGCCAGATGGTTTTCTCATTCATGAAGATGAGAACAAGGTTTTTTAGCTGAATAAGGAATTATATGGGATAAAACAAGCACTGAGAGTATGGTACTCAAGGCTTGATGAGTACTTGAAGAAGCTTGGTTTCCAGAATGGGGGAGTTGATTACAATCTCTATTTCAAACACAGCAGTATTCAAAGGATGATGTTTCTTGTTTATGTCGATGACATAATATTAGGAGGATTAGATGAAGCTTCATGCAGACAATTCTCTAAATTCATGAAAAGTGAGTTTGAAATGTCAATGATTGGGGAACTAACATTTTTCCTTGGTCTGCAGGTGACACAAGAAAGGAAAGGAACATTCATTTCTCAATCAAAATATACCAAGGATGTTTCGAAAATATTCGAAATGGAAAATTACAATGATATGAAGACTCCAGATGCTACCCAAATGAAATTATCGAAAGATGATAACAGAAAGGCAGTTAATATCACAGAATACATGCATATTATTGGGAGTTTACTATACCTAACACCGACGGGACCTGATATTTTTTTTTCCTCCTACCAAGCATCACGATGTCAAAGAAATCCCAAGGAAAGCCACATGATTGCAATGAAAAGAATACATCGGTATATCATGGTCATGGTGGACTTCGGCATTAAGTATACTAACAAATCTCAGTCAGAGTTATTGGGATATACTAATGGAGATTTGGCTGGTTTAGCGGATGACGAGAAGTCAACTTCAAGAGGTTCTTTCTATCTTGGAAGATTATGTTTTTCTTAGCTAAGCAAGAAGCAAGATTTCATTTCATTGAGCACCGCAGAGGCTGAGTATATTGCGGCCACTCAAGAATACACACAGTTTTTGTGGATGAAGAAACATGTTGATGATATGGGAGTTAAAGTAAAGTCTCTGATTAGAATCTAGTGTGATAACTCAAGTGTTATCAATATTAGTAAAAATCCATTTCATCACTCAAGGATAAAGAACAATGAGATAAAGTATAATTTTATCAAGGAAAAGGTTGAGCAAGGAATTGTGAAGTTGGAGTATGTGCCTACAGAGCAACAGGTTGCAGACATTCTGACAAAGGCCTTACCCAAGGAAGCGTTTGAAAGGCATCGACTGGATCTGGGAGTTCATTCGACTCCCCGCACTTAAAAGCGTGTGGATGTCGAACGACCCCCTCTTTCCAAGGTATGATTTGTTTTTACCTAATGTTCTAGTATGTGTTTTTACCCTATTACAGACCACAAAGGAGTGCCCTTTGGGTTCGTTGACAAAGGGGGAGAAAACAGTAATTGTTTAAGGGGGAGACAGTGTGTCTATTTGAGAAATCATGAATTATATGGGGAGAAGCTGACATGTGGAGTAGTGAGATAGGGGGAGAGCATTGAGATAGGGGTCATTTTTAAATCGGACGATACTAGAAGGGATCTATCTATGAATAGATATCATGACAGTTGAGGATCGTGATAAAAGCATAACAGTGATGTTGGAATGATGAGAGAAGGTTCCCAGCTATCACCAATTAGTATCAGTGTGGTTCAACAATTGGTATCAATTTAGCAATTTTTTCAGTTTGGAATTGACAATTGGTGTCTGACATGAAGTGATTCATTGATGAACTTTTCATACTACTCTTGTTTCTCACACCGAGCATTTGTCATGTGGGCTTAGAGTATGTGTTAAGTGATTCTTTGAACACTATCAAAATCGCAATAGGCGAATGGTGGTAGTGGCTGGAAGGAGCCTCAGTGAGATATCAAAGTGCAGAAAATCATTCTAAGAAGAGTTGTGATGAGTTTTCAACAAACCCAAAGGGGGATATTGTTGGGAATAAATCCCTCAAGGTAACATTGCATCATTTTTGGGTTGATTGTGATTGTTGACAAAGCATGTTTCCATGGATAGTTGTCGAGTTCTAGATAAGTAGTTGACAATCCATGTTGACAAAGAATGATGACAAAGAAATAGACGATCTGGAGGTGGTACAAAAAGAGAAGTACAAGGTGGTGTCGTTTTTCCATTTTTCCAAATTTTTGCGGTCCAAAATTTGGAGGTTTGTGAGCATCGCGAAAAGTGGATATCCTAGAAGATCTCATTTAAATATGGAAAATGAATGAGTTTCACAAAGATATGATTCATGGATTTAATTTCGTGAAGTCAAGAATAATGTTGATGGTGTTCTTCGTGATTACGTCAAGCTTCGCGAACTGCAGAGTTTGAAGCGCATCGTGGCTATGAAGGGATTTGCAACGGAGCTTCACAGAGAAGGCACTAAATAATAATGATGGTGATGATCCATGATTACTTCATGCTTTGTGATCAGAAAATTGTTGTGTTGCTTCACGATTTTTAGAGAATTCCGGCAGGAACATCGGATCTTCATGATTTGAGATGACGTGGTGTTGACATCACGCGGAAAGTTCGTGGGTTGGTGGAATCAACTATAAATAGTGGTCGACCCCCTCAAGAGAAATAGAGAGAGTTTTCAAAGAAAATATTTTTCTCTCGGTTCGTGAAAGTGATTCGCGAAGGTATTGTTCTTCATGAAAGAGAGGTGCTTCGTGGCGGCTAATCTAGCTCCGCGAACGAAGTGTGCTTCGCGAGGCCGCATGCTCAAAGGAGTGTTCTTCGTGAAGAGGTAGGAGCTTCGTGGCGGCCTAAGCTTGTCAAAGGCTTGAGCTTTGTGAAAAGGAAGGAGCATCGAGAAGGCTTGTTTGAGCTTCGTGAAATTAGGAGCCTCACGAAGTTGGGTGCTTGGCGAAGGTATTTCCCAAGGAATTTCCAGTTTTTCATAGGCAAAGGGGTATTCATTGGTGGATGAAAGATATACTTTAACAGAGCATCTATAAACAGTTGGGGATTCTTGTATTCATGCAAATATAGAGACCTACAAGTCTATAAAATTTGAGTGGATGCATTCATAGTGCAGTGAGCAAAAGAAGAGGATGAATGTAATCCTTTCTACCAGCAGTGATCCAGTGAAAGAAGAATAGGGAGTGACCCTTGGGAAAGCAGTGAGCTGACCCTAAACATTATAAAGGTAGTGAGCCTGGGCATATAAGTGATCTAGCCCGAACATTATTGGCAATGAGCCTTAGTGGATTTGGTACAGCTACACATAGACGTTGTATGCTCCATAAATGTAACCCAGTGATGGTGAACCATGTAAAAATCTATGTGTCTGCCTGCATGCTTCCCTGAATTTCATTCAAATCATCATCATCAGATATATAAAAAAATACGGGGTCATAATAAACACACAAGTGAAAACAAAGCGACCCTTGTAATAAAGAGGTCAAGATCCAGGGGGAAAGAACAATTTAGAAATTAAGAATATCCATACGCTTATTCACCCCCCCTCTCAGGGTATATAGGACCCTATTGGTCCTAACATACAAATACAATACAATATCATAGTAAAAATGGAAAAATGTGAATACATGTATAATGATAAGACACTAAATTAAAATTCACTGAAAAAAAGTGGTATTATCCTAGACCTAGATGCAGACACTCCCTAGTAATGGAGTCAACGTATAAACCGTAAAATGAAATAACAACACTAGATTAATATGAAAACATAATCTTACCCTATATCTCATTATATTAAATCTATAAAGTAACACAATTTCTAAAGTAGTGGGTGACTATATCACTGAATTTTATTTCCCCAAAAGCTTCCAATCTCACACCACTATGACAATAATATGTTTTCACATTTTATATAAAATATAAGGTTAAAATGTAATAGATTTTTATCAATGTAAAAAAGTTAATACAAGAAATATAAGAAAATGAATCCTTCCACTATCAATTATACATTCCATTAGGTGTACCAATTCTGTATTACATACTACTAAAAACATGCATTAAAAGTCAAAATAAAAACACTCTAGATTATAAATCTATCTTTCACCGAATTATCCCAATGTGATATACCCATATTTCTTTCTATTTATAACTGAGGACTTGTCATATTTTAATAAGGCCCCATAAAATCCAATATGAACACACAATAGCATGTATGACAATACCATCATACATATCAAATAGTTTTCAACGAAGTCATTTATTTTTGAAAAAAAATACATTGAATACATTTATTTGACATATATCATAAATATATTTCATACTACACTTTGGAAATAAAAATAATAATAAATAAATGACAAAAGATATTTCCATTCAATGCAAAAGAATAATATATCAAGATTCAATCCAATAATTTATTGAATTGAAAATTGGGAGAGACGCCGCCCAATATTACTATTATTAGCACAAATGATCCATGATGAATCTTTGGATCAACCTGTTTTTTTATTTCACATTACATAACCAATAAATAAATCATAAAGATAATTCCATGCCAATAGATTCATTCTTACACAACAATATATGGTTCCAACCAAGATAACTAATAGATATCTATGATGAAAAAGTAATAGTAGGTCATATAATTTTATTAAAATAAACGATCTATGATTCTTATTACATGTAATGATGATGTCGAATATCCTAAAAATCACTTTTATTTTTCCTTGGTCTCAATAAGAGCAATAAAACATTGTATAAAAAAATATATCCACTACTCATCAATAATCAATATAGGATTGAAAAGTTTTATGATGTAAATCGGGACATTATATAATAAGTTGATATTCTATTATTAATTACCCATCATCTCGATTATTTTTATATAGATAAAATTTTCACAAAAAAAGTATATTTTATATAATAAATATTTCAAATAATATGATGTTTTATTATAGAAAATTTCCCTAAAAATTAAGAACTCAGAACCCATATTTTAATTATAAAATTTTCAGATTCATTATTTTTGTAGCTTCACTCAATGATCTCACCTTTCTACACCTCAATAACATCAAAAAACTAAAATAAAGACTCTAATTCAAGGTTGAAAGCCTAAAATGATTTCCCAACTCAAACAGAGGGTTCTACATATTAGGTCTCATATTGAAAATCAATATTTCATTATTTTTATCTTCGACCATATGGTTTTGTATTATATATTCTCATTAAATTTATGGAATTTTACAAATTTCTTTCCGATCATCCTCCATAATCAAATTTGTCTGCATAAAAGTATGGAATTTTTAAGAAAATTAAACATTTTATTTGATCAATGTTTTTTAAATTATTATATTTTTCCTTCCCACCAATTTTCTTCTTTATATTGTGAATCCTTTTTTGTCTCAAGTTAAAACCTTATTTCCCTAATTATAATTGAGAAAATATGTATTATTATTAATTTTATTTATTTATTTTTTCAAAATTGATATTTAAAATTTTTTAATGGTACTTTCATTCATTCAAAATAAATTATTTTTTCTTAAACACAAAATTTAGTTGGACAAATAGTATATTTCATTAATGATATATTATTAAATTCCATTTTTAATATTAAATGTTTTCAAAATTATTTAATTCATTGTTTTTTAATTTATTTTAAATGTTATCTATATCATTATCTTTTATGATAATGATAAAAATATTTTCTATGATCATTTTTAATATTTCAATAGAATTTTCCTCTTTATCCTTAAAGGTTTTAATTAATTTGAAATTATTTTTTATGAATCAACTTCTAAACGTTTTTAGAAAATAATAATATATGGTTATTTAAATTTGATTTTAAACATTTATATTATTGAGACCATGTTTTTTGATGCCATATTTAATTGTTATGAAACCCAGTTTTCCTTTTTAGAGTTATTTTTGTTTTGAGGAATTCATTTTTAAGTTTGAACATATATTAATAGATGATTGATGTATGGGGTCCTATGAAATATTCCAATCCATTGATTGATGATTTCTATCTAATGATATATCTATGTTTAAAATGATCATTTTGTTTATCCAAAATATAAAGCATGAAAATTTTTCTTTCATAAGAAGATGCATCCACATTTTATTTATTTTTAAAAAGATTAAATGGATTTTATTCTTTAGAATTTTTGAAATTTCAATTTTTTAATGTTTTTCCAATATATTTTGTATGTAACACCCCGAATCCAGTTACCCGGAATCGATGCATTATTACATAACATTGGCATGATACAAGGAATCATGTCCCGAAAGACCGATCAGTTTAGTAGCATTGGAAGTACTAGATACATTCATAAGATTTACATTACATCATGAAATAAAAATATCAACAACATTTAGTCCCCTTTTGAACACACTTATATCCTTTTCCTATCCCTGCAGTTGAACCATAAAATAATTCTTCACATCCTTAGAACAATAAAACATCGAAAGCGGTGAGCTCAGATGCTCAGTAAGGATACCAATATAGCAAAAAAGTTCATAAATAAGCATAAACATTTAATACAATGTACAAGAATAAAACAAAAAGATTTTAAACTTAAACATCATCATAATATGGATAAGTTAAAATCAAATAATTCCATTTACAGATTTACATGGATATTTTACTAGTCGAATAATCCCATGCAATATCAATAGACACTTTCATACTAATGGAATGCATAATACCAGACTTCATAACTACGTAGTCAGGGCCTTTTGTAACATCCCAAGTAATTAATGAATAATAGATATTTTTATATATGTCTATTAATGATTAATATAGTGTTTTAGAGGCTTAAAATGGAAATAAATACAATCTTTTGCATGGAATACACTAATATTCTTAAAAGATTGTCCTACTAACTTTTGATGGAAAACCCTTTTTATTCAAGCTTTTGACAATTTTATAATCTATATTTGTCACAATAAACATATTAATTATTATTGGGACATTGAAATTTACATTGGATAAGTTTTTGGTATTTTTCTAACAATGTTCATTTTTTAATGAATAGTAAAAAATACTGCATTTTACATCAAAAATGCTTTTTCATTTAATTTAATTATATGGTAAGATTATATTTTTAATTGGTATTAAAGTGTAAACTGAATAGATTTTTACCATTTAATCCAATGGTGGTCATTAGGATTAATTTCACTTTGAAATTGGTCATAAACTAATGCCAAACTTTTCCTAGATATTGTTTCAAAAAAACCCACTATTTGTTTTGACAACTGGAATTATTTTTAAATAAATTATTGAAATTTATGTGTTTTTAATTTGGTAAAATGGATTACATATTTTGAATCATAAGGTACAAATTATTTATTTAAGACTCTTTTGTTTTTGGACATTATGAATAGTAACGACGGTAATTATCTTTAATTATCTTGATTAATGAGTAATCGGGTAGTTAAGGATAATAAAATGATATCATAATAATACAAAAACACCACAGAATGTGTAATAAAGGATACTAGTTTTCCCATGGCCGACCATGGGATTCCTTGTTCCAAACATGGGGGCCCCATGAAATCACTTTTGTGAGAAAGTGACTTTTTATCTTTTTTTTTTTTAAAGAATGTTAAATGTAACAAAGAATGTATCACCTAAGTAAAATATTTTTAATATTGTCTACATAAATTCTCTTTTGGACTATAAATATTCATCAGAAAGATAAAAAGATTTTCTAAATTATAGTATTTTTTTATAATTTTTATACATTAAATAAATTAAATTATTTATGACATCATAATGATGCAGCGATGACCTCATTATTTGACAATTTAAATAAAATGGAAAGATAATGTAAAATAGAAGACCTACATATGTCTAAAACCTATTGGGTGGGTATATTTAGAACCCTTATCACCTTACCCTCGAATTATATCAATGTGGGTCCTTTTGAATTCGAAAATCATTTTCAAATAAAGTAACATTTCTTTACATTCCAAGAGTGCCCCTCCTCTCCTCTTATAAAAGGCCCCCACCTCTACCTCCTTACCCACACTTCCAAAGCCTTTGGCTTGGCCAAACCCTACCCATTTTGTCTCTCCACATCCCTCTCTTACTCCGTGAAGCCTCACTTTGGGCAGAAGTCTTCCGAAGGGAGCCTTTGGGCTCAAACAAAAGGGAGTTACCTAATATTAAGGTAATGTATTCACTTGAGTCTTTTTGTTTTATTTTGCTTCTCCAACCCCATAAACTCTTTTTATTCAATTATTTTGTAACAACTCCAGTATCTTAAATATACTAGGATTTTTTCATAAGAAGGATTCGAGCAACACTTACACACACCTACTTCTAATTGTTAAAGGACATTCTGTTTCCGTGGATGGTGAATTTATGCCTCCCAAAACGATGATTGGTCAACATTCTTTTAACACCTTCAAAGGTGAAAATTAAGATGTCACTATATTTATATATGATATATAATATGTTTATGTTTTTCTTAAGCTTCTGTATTTTTCATTTTGGGCATACCATTATGGTTTCCATTATGGGTAAACGCGATATCTTCATTTAAGGAAGTGCGGACTACTGCCCCCTCAAAGTGATTTGATTCGTTAAATACCATATGTGGGACGTATAAATGATAGAACTGTGATATTATATATGATATTATACTGGAAGTATAATATACCTTTATATAATTATGATTCCATTCTATAAAATACGAAAAAGAAATGAAAGTAGCGTTCATGCGTACGTACGGCTTACCGTCTCCATGAACGGTGCATTTCATTTCATACCTATAAATGATTATGTAATATTATAAATTCATGCATGTACTGGATATATATGACATATATGATATCTACATCCTGAATACCATTTTGTATATAATGGATACATGAACAACTTGTAATTATAAAGGGCTTAGTTTTGACTCAAGTACCAATGATCATTAAAACGACCGTTATTAACTTAAATAATTACATAGTTTTCATGACATGGAAATAAGTGATATAAAAGGAATAATGATCTTGAAAAAGGTTCTTAAGAAAGTATAAATTAACTCAAGTTTATTATTCAGGAAATTAAAGAATGATCGAGTCATGTTGGACCCGAGGTATGGGACTTCGTCTCAATCTCCTTTCATTGAGGCATATTTTGTTTTATACTCAACCTTCTTTTATACGGGGTATAAACCCCTTTGACTTTTACGTTTATCCAAAAGAAATCTTTTTTATATGAAGAGTTTTACAAAATGACAAAAGGGAATGTTTTTGTCATACATATGCGGCAACAACGACTTCTCCGCTGCCGTGACCATTATTTGAGTTCTGGCTTCCTCTACAAGCCATACCTTTTATTTAAAAGAAAAATAAATACCATGTTTTACTTTTAATTTATTTTGGTATTGAAAATGGGTTTCTTAATGTTTTTATATCAATGTTTTGTATTGATATCTTGTGATTGAAAAGAGGAAATGTTATGTTTCCTTTATGCATGTTTAATGTGATGCGATTATGTTGTGGTTCTTGGGCATTATTATGAAGACAGGTGGTTCCGTGATAAACTAAAGGCAGGTGAGCCCGATATAGCTCTCCAATGCATTGGGTAACGCAAATGTGTGAAACATTAAGGTTTCTCCGAAGAGATTTAGGGTATATACTATGATGGGTATTCCAAACGTAACCAAGAGGGTTACTCCCTACGTAAGAATGTTATGAATGCCTCAAGTTACCTTTATGTCTTATGATTTCTATGATATATTCATGATTTGATGAGGTATGTTAAAGTGCTTATGTTTTATGGGTAAAGTATGATTTCATTCTTATGTATATATGTACCCATGATTCCTTTCCATATATTTTTATATCCCATACTGAGCTTTTTATGCTCATCCCATGTTTTTGTGAAATGTTTTTCACAGGTCAAGGGAAAGGTACATGATATGATGATAATGTCAAGGAAGTGTCAAGAAAGAATCCATGATTTATTTTAAATATGTTTCCATTGTTTGGAAAGAAGAATAATATCTTCATGTAACCACATTGTTTATATGTGGAATGTAATGCAAGTTTTATGATCTTATTCTCTAAAACTCTAGACCCGAAAAGATCATCAATGTGTAATCTTGTAATAACTCAAGATTAAGTAAGGTTTAAGGCTGGGGCCTTATAGTTGGTATCAGAGGTCGGTTTAGATAACTTTAGGAATTATAATTCTATTAAATGATTATCCAAAAATATTTTTTTGAAATGATATATCATTTAATGATTACCATGTTGTGTTGCCTAAGATATTTCTATGATAATAATGGTTTTCTATAGAGGAAATAGAGCAGCTTTTATGGGAAGAAATACAGAGTATAATGACCTTTAGAATCAGCAACCGGAGATGGTCAGAATTAGAATTGAGCAGTTTTGGCTCTGTTGAATCAGGTGATAAATGGTGGTTCTGTTTATTGATGAAATTTTGGTGTTTTCTAAAAGTAAAGAAGGGCATGAATGACATTTAAGGGTTATTTTGAAAACCTTGAAAGAAAAAAAACTTTATGGAAAATTAACCAAGTGTGAGTTTTGGTTGCAACAAATTTCTTTCCTTGGTAACATTGTTTCTAAAGATGGGATAACTTTTGATCCTGTAAAAACAAAAGTTGTGGAAGACTGGCCAAGACCCACAAATGTAACTGAGATTCGTATCTTCCTTGGTTTGGAAGGCTATTACCGATGGTTTGTTAGAAATTTTTCACCGTTATCTAGTCCAATGACTAAGCTAACTTGGAAGGGTGTTAAGTTTATCCGGACAAAAGAATGTGATGATTGTTTTCAGGAATTGAAAAGAAGATTGGTGAATGCTCCTGTTTTGGCACTACCTTCCAGGAATGGTGAGTTTGTTATATAGAGTGATGCTTCATTGAAAGGACTTGGTTGTGTCCTAATGCAGAATGATCAGGTAATTGCTTATGCTTCATGTCAGTTGAAAACTCATGAGGTAAATTACCCTACACATGATTTGGAATTAGCTACTGTTGTTTTTGCTTTAAAAATTTGGAGGCATCATTTGTATGGAGTAAAGTGTGAAATATATACCGATCACAAAAAGTTTAAAGTATATATTCACTTAGAAAGAATTGAACATGAGACAAAGGAGATGGCTAGAATTAATCAAGGATTATGATTGTACAATTCATTACCATCTGGGAAAAGCAAATAAAGTGGTCGATGATTTGAGTCAAAAAAGTAATGCTTCATTAGAAAAGTTGCGTTTGGAACGTGATCCTTTGGTTAAGGATTTGATGAACTTTGGCATAGAAGTTGTTGGTGTTGGAAGTTCTTCTGTTTTGTTTCAGGTATCAGTGAGATTTTCTCTATTAGATAGAATCAAGAAAGCACAGAATCAAGACAGTGAGTTGCAGAAAAAGGTAGAGCTGGTTCAGAAAGGTAAGTTGCCTGAATTCAACATTGATAATGATTGCGTTTTGAGATTTGGGAAGAGATTGTGTGTGCCTTGTGATTCACAGTTAAAGAGAGAGTTGTTATGTGAAGCTCATAGTTCTCTGTTTTCAGTTCATCCTATCAGTACTAAGATGTACAGAGATCTGTGGGAGTATTACTGGTGGGATGGAATGAAAAGAGATATTGCTGATTTTACTATGAAGTGTTTGACTTGTCAGTAGGTTAAAGCAGAGCGGCAGTTACCAAAAGGTATTCTTCAGCCTTTACCATTGCTAGAGTGGAAATGGGAGAATATATCCATGGAATTTATTGTGGGATTACCGAAGACATCTTCAGGTAATAATGAAATCTGGGTTATTATTGATCGCTTGACTAAATCTAATCATTTCCTTACTATACGAGATACGTTTTCCCCAGATCAACTTTCCAGTCTGTATCATAAAGAGATAGTCAGGTTACATGGAGTTCCTCTCTCTATTGTATCTGACCGTGATCCCAAGTTCACTTCTAACTTTTGGAAAGGCCTTCAGAAGTCGTTGGGTACTGAATTAAATTTTAGTACAGCATTTCATCCTCAATCAAATGGGCTGTCAGAACGAACAATTCAGACCTTGGAGGATATGCTACAAGCTTGTTCGATGGATTACCAGGGGAGTTGGGACCAACATCTTTCTTTGGTTGAATTTTCATATAATAACAGTTTTCATTCCAGTATACAGATGGCACCGTTTGAGGTGTTATATGGGAAGCGGTGTCGAACTCCAGCTTTCTGGGATGAAGTGGGTGAAAGGAAGTTGATGGGACCAGAATTGGTAGAAGATATGGCAGAAAATGTTCAGCTGATTCAGAAGCACATGAGAATAGCTCAGAGCAGGAAGAAGAGTTATGCGGATAACCGGAGGAAGGATCTATCTTTCAAGGTAGGTTATCATGTTTTTCTCAAGGTTTCTCCTTGGAAAAGTGTGATGAGATTTGGTAAGAAATGAAAGTTGAGTCCAAGGTTCATTAGACCATATGAAATTCTGGAGATAGTTGGATCAGTTGCATATTGGGTGGCTTTACCTCCGATTTTATCTTAGGTACACAATGTTTTTCACGTTTTAATGTTGAGAAAGTATATGCCAGATCCATCTCATGTTTTGAGTCCAGAGGTAGTTCATCTGGAAGAGAACCTATCTTATGAGGAACAACCAGTCCAGATTCTTGACCACAGGGAGCTAGTGTTACGGAATAAGGTGATTAATCAGGTAAAGGTTTTGTGGAAAAACCACTTGATGGAAGATGCAACATGGTAATCTGAAAATGCAATGAGGGATAAGTACCCCCATTTATTCGATAAGTAAATAAATTGTGGGGACGCAATTTTCTACAGGGGGAAAGATGTAACATCCCAAGTAAGTAATTAATAATAGATATTTTTATCTATGTCTATTAATGATTAAGATAGTGTTTTAGAGGCTTAAAATGGAAATAAATACAATCTTATGCATGGAATACACTAATATTCTTAAAAGATTGTCTTACTGCCTTTTGATGGAAAACCCTTTTTAATCAAACTTTTGACAATTATATAATCTATATTTGTCAAAATAAACATATTCATTATGATTGGGACATTGAAATTTACATTAGATATGTTTTTTGTATTTTTCTGACAATGTTCATTTTTTAATGAATAGTGAAAAATACTACATTTTACATCAAAACTTCTTTTTCATTTAATTTAATTATATGGTTAGATTATATTTTTAATTGGTATTAAAGTGTAATCTGAATATATTTTAACCATTTAATCCAATGTTGTTCATTAGGATTAATTTCACTTTGAAATTGGTCATAAACTAATGCCAAACTTTTTCTAGATATTGTTTCAAAAAAACCCGTTATTTGTTTTGACAATGGGAATTATTTTTAAATCAATTATTGAAATTTATGTGTTTGTAATTTGGAAGAATGGATTACAATTTGGGATTAGAAGGTCCAAATTATGTAATTAAGACTCTTTTGTTTTTGGACATTATGAATAGTAACGACGGTAATTATCTTTAATTATCTTGATTAACGAGTAATCGGGTAGTTAAGGATAATAAAATGATATCATAATAATAAAAAAACACCACAACATGTGTCCTAAGGCTACTGGTTGTCTCATGGCCGACCATGGGATTCCTTGTTCCATACTTGGGGGCCCCATGAAATCACTTTTGTGAGAAAGTGACTTTTTATCTTTTTATTTTTTAATGAATGTTAAATTTAACAAAGAATGTATCACCTATGTAAAATAATTCTAATTTTGTCTAAATAAATGATCTTTTGGAATATAAATATTAATTGTAAAGCTAAAAATATTTTCTAAATCATAGTATTTTTTTTATAATTTTTAGACATTAAATAAATTAAATTATTTATGACATCATATTGATGGAGCGATGACCTCATTATTTGACTATTTAAATAAAATGGAAAGATAATGTAAAATCTAAGACCTAAACATGTCCAAAACCTATTGTGTGGGTATATTGAGAACCCTTATCACCTTACCCTCGAATTATATCAATTTGGGACCTTTTGAATCCGAAAATCATTTTCAAATAAAGTAACATTTCTTTACATTCCAAGAGTGTCCCTCCTCTCCTCTTATAAAAGGCCCCCACCTCTACCTCCTTACCCACACTTCCAAAGCCTTTGGATCGGCCAACCCCGGACCATTTTGTCTCTCCACATCTCTCTCTTACTCCTTGAAGCCTCAATTTGGGCAGAAGTCTTCCCAAGGAATCCATTGAGCATAAACTATAGGGAGTTACCCAATTTTAAGGTAATGTATTCACTTGAGTCCTTTTGTTTTATTTTGCTTCTCCAACCCCATAAACTCTTTTTATTCATTTCTTTTGTAACAAATCCAGTACCTTCAATATAATAGGATGTTGTTATAAGAAGGATTCGAGCAAAACTTACACACACCTACATCTAATGGTTAAAGGACATTCTGTTTCCGTGGATGGTGAATTTATGCCTCCCGAAACGATGATTGTTCAACGTTCTTTTAACACCTTCAATGGTGGCCATTATGATGTCACTATATTTATATATGATATATAATATGTTTATGTTTTCCTTAAGCTTCTGTATTTTCCATTTTGGGCATACCATTATGGTTTCCATTATGGGTAAACGCGATATCTTCATTTAAGGAAGTGCGGACTACTGCCCCCTCAAAGTGATTTGATTCGTTAAATACCATATGTGGGATGTATAAAGGATGGAACTATGATATTATATATGATATTATACTGTAATTATAATATACATTTATATCATTATGATTCAATTCTATAAAATACGAAATAGAAATTAAAGTAGCGTTCATGCGTACGTACGGCTTACCGTCTCCATGAACGGTGCATTTCATTAATTACCTCTAAATGATTATGTAATATTATAAATTCATGAATGTATTGGATATATATGACATATATGATATCTACATCATGAATAACATTCTGGATATAATGGATACATGATCAACTTGTAATTATAAAGGGCTTATTTTTTACTCAAGTACTAATGATCGTTAAAACGACCGTTATTAACTTAAATAATTACATAGTGTTCATGACATTGAAATTAGTGATATAAAAGGAATAATGAAATTGAAAAAGGTTCTTAATAAAGTAGAAATTAAATCATGTTTATTATTCAGGACATTAAAGAATGATTGAGTCAAGTCGGACCCGAGGTATGGGACTTCATCTCAATCTCCTTTCATTGAGGCATATTTTGTTTTATACTGAACCTTCTTTTATACGATGTATAAACCCCTTTGACTTTTACTTTTATCCAAAAGGAATCTTTTTTATATGAAGCGTTTTACAAAATGAGAAAAGGGAATGTTTTTGTTGTACGTATGCGGCGACAGCGACTTCTCCACCGTCGTGACCATTATTTGAGTTTCAGCTTCCTCTATAAGCCATACCTTTTATTTAAAAGAAAAATAAATACCATGTTTTACTTTTCATTTGTTTTGGTATTGAAAATGGCTTTCATAATGTTTTTATATCAATGTGTTTTATTGATATCTTGTGATTGAAAAGTTGAAATGTTATGTTTCCTTTATGCATGTTTAATGTGATGCGATTATGTTGTTGTTCTTGGGCATTATTATGAAGATGGGTGGTTCCATGATAAACTAAGGGCGGGTGAGCCTGATATAGCTCTCCAATGCATTGGGTAACGTGAAGGAGTGAAATGTTAAGGTTTCTCCGAAGAGATTTAGGGTATATACTGTGATGGGTATTCCAAACGTAACCAAGAGGGTTACTTCCTACGTAAGAATGTTATGAATGCCTCAAGTTACCTTTATGTATTATGATTTCTATGATTTAATCATGATTTGATGAGGTATATTAAAGTGCTAATGTTTTATGGGTAATGTATGATTTCATTCTTATGTATATATGTACCCATGTTTCATTTTCACATATTTTTATATCCCTTACTGATCTTTTTATTCTCATCCCAAGTTTTTTTGAAAAGTTTTTCATAGGTCAAGGGAAAGGTACATGATATGATGATAGTGTCAAGGAAGTGTCAAGAAAGAATCCATGTTTTATTTTAAATATGCTTCCATTGATGGTAAAGAATAATACTATCTTCATGTAACCACATTATTTATATGTGGAATGTAATGCAAGTTTTATGATCTAATTCTCTAAAACTCTATACCCGAAAAGATCCTTAATGTGTAATCTTGTAATAACTCAAGATTAAGTAAGGTTTAAGGATGAGGCCTTATACCTTGTGTCAAGACTACAAATAAGATTTTGTCAAGGCCTTGTTCAAATACACTAGTTTGTCTCTTTAGACCTACTGATGCATCGAGAATCTATAGCGGGCTCCACCCATCACTTACTAAGTCCACTGCATTCACCATATGAAGAGGCTTAAACATAACATAAACATTCGTATTAAAACTAGCATACAAAATGTCAACACATTATCCATAAAACATGAATGGTATAAAAATAAAACATCCATTGTAAAACATATCATAAAAACATCAATACATAATGGATGATTTGACTCATAATAAATCAACTTGAAAAAAGCTTAAAATCCTTCAAAAGGATGTTGACATTGATGAAATCAATCCTTTTTTAGAAAAATATCTCTTTCAATTTTAAAATCATTTAAAAGTCATGTAATTATAAAAGAAAACATTTATTTTGAAAATATTTTTATAATCTTGTAAGGGAAGCTTAGATGAATTTATGACAGTGGTAAATATATGCACCCACTGTATAAGTTAAAAAACATTCTTACCTTAATTTTATAAAAAAGGTCATAATGTACATTGTTTGGAAAATGATTGATGATTCCATTAAAAACATATATGGTCAAATAAGGTTATAAATGACTTTAACCCATTGCCTACTAAATATTAAAACAAATTGAAATACATTTTTATGAAAACACGTATGTGGATGAAAAGAAGGCCCCAGTAGATACACAGGTATAAAACAACCACGGATAATAAAGAGAGTGTGGAATTAACCCTTATATTGTACATTTCCTTGATAAAGGGTAGGTTAACCTCCTATATAATAGTAAAATAATTGTTATTAAATTATACAAGAACCGTATACATTAATATGATATCATATATGATCTTCTAATATTTATTTATTAATTATATTTCAGTAGTATCATCATTTCGAGTGTTAACTGATTTGTTTTCCTTTATATGCTTTGTTATGTAAGTAATGTTTCTTATGGATAGGATGTATCTTATTCATATTCAGAATTATATTATGTCTTTAAACAATATTTTGTTAATCATAAAATGAAAATTATTCTTTAATGGATACGATGGGGAATAAATCTCATCGCGTTCATGGAGACGGTAATCCGTACGTACGCACGAGAATATTATTTTTTAATATTAATATCATATATAAATGGAAGGTATATCATATATATAGAATCATTGTCAAGTTATATATATTATTTACCTCAATTATACATCATTATTATACCCATCCAAATAAGGATGTGTTTAAATAAAAAACTACACCACAACATGGCGACGGTAAGCCGTATATACCCACGTATGGTGACTTTTGCATTCATATGATTTATAGAATAATTAATATGATTTTACCATCTTTATAATAACATTACAGTATAAAAAATATACTGGAGTTATTATTTTATAATGTAAACAACAAAGAAAGAGGAAGTGGACGAAGAAAACAACTTGAAATAGGTGATGAAATATTAACCTCTTCTTCAGGTTCTTCCTATTGATTTGATCAAAAGGGCTCCATCAGTTGGATTTCCGACCAAAGGAAGGATTCTAGGATGACGGGATGAAGTTTGGGAGGATATATTTGCATCGGTTGGCTGAGACAAATGGATATGGAGATTTAAAATTAAGATAAGGGGGAGTGCCCTTTTATAAGAGAGGTGAGTGTCACTTTAGGAAAAGCTTGAAATATTATTTTATAATAAAATCATTTTCGGTTTCTAATGTCTAAAAAATGAATTATTTAAATTATATGGCGGGGATGGATCACAAAACTCTCAACCAATAGGTTTTAGAAAGGTTTACGTCATCATATTAACCATATCTTTTATATTTATCTCTTTGGATAAATAGTTTGACATTTACTCTTTCTCTTTGTATTTATATATTATATAGTCAATAAACATACTATAAACATCCAGTAGAAATAAAACTGGTTCATTATTAATATATATAACCTTATCTAAGTATTTTCTTTAAACTATATATTTTTTGGAATATTATATCCATTATTAAAATAGTATTTGTTTTAAATACTCAAATATGTCAATTTTGACACTATTTGGTATTTGGTTTTTGATAAATTCATAACAGCATTATTACATCGAAAAAATTCATTTAATATACCATAACATGTCATATTAACCTAAAAAATTAGTGAAATTCATTAAAAGTATCAAATTAGATTTATTTGGATATTTATAATATCAATTATTTTAATCTTTCATCAGTAAGGTAATTACTGCATCATCATTGTGTCATAAATAAATTCGATTAATAAATTAATAAAAATATATGAAAAATACCATTATTTATAAAACCTCTTTAAATTTATAATTAATTTTTATAGTCTAATTTATCGTTTTTATAACCCTATATTAAAAATATTTTAGTTATTAAACCTTAATTTTAGCTCATTTAAAACTTCATTAAATAAAATAATAATAAATGTTCTAATCTAATCAAAGTGGACCAAAGGGGATCATATTTTATTCATAAGGTTGTTTTTGGATGAATTATACTTATCCAATAAAATTAGAATATGTGTTAGGGTAATTATGATATCATTTTTACCCTTAAATACCCTATTTACTTTTAACCGTGGTAAATAAAAGTCAAAAGTTACTATTCAGAAATAATTATTTTCATCTTATTATACCACATTTTTCATACTAATATTAACCGTGTCTCTTGGATTATTGAAATTAAACTCACAGAAGCAGTAAAATTAATTTTTATACAAATTTTAAATTGCTCCTTGGAAGTGGGTAAAAGTCATTAAAAAGTTTGATAAAATTTTATATATCTAAACTTATTATAAAATGACTCCAATGAATTAAGTTAAACATATATAGGTATTATGTATCAACTTTGAAATAAAATAAACTAATATAAAATAACTAATAATTTAAATAAAAGAGTCGATTTTAACCAATAACGCAGTGTTTTTTCACTATTCATCTAAAATTAAATGTTTTCAATAAAATACCAAAATTTCACCCTAAGCTAATTTCGATAATACAAATCCAAAAATGAAGTCTATTTTGAAATATAAAATTTATAAAATTTCAAAAATTTGGTATTACTTTTCATAACGTCTAGTTTGATTGGTTGTGTTGTGTTTGAACTCTAAGTTGTATACAACACGAGCTATTATATTATTCAAAGGGAAACATACCGTGGAAGCCAGGGGTGTTACATTGTAAATATATTATTCATGATATAAGGGTTTTTCCATTTCATATGACTGTTATTATGCTCTATGACTCATGTATGTTATTATTAATGTATCGAATATTTTTAATCATTTCATTTATATTCTATGTTTTATGGAGGTTTAAGAGTGATTCTAAAATTCAAGAAGTTGTTCTGTAAATTATTTTTAAATTCATAAGATGCTATATATTTTTTCATATCCTGATAGTCATTTTATATTTCAAATATTTTTTATGTTAAATTTATTTGTATGTTTTTTAAAATGATTCTAATATTTTAGAAGTATTTTTTGGATATTATATGTGATAATAAACCACTTTTAGGTCATTATAATGTAGTTTAAAGTAAAGTATTTTAGTTTTAATGAAAATATTATCCATATTAAAGAAAATTTAGTTTCATAAGTGTAATTTTTGTTATATTAACTTTAGAAAAGGTAATATTATTTTTTTAATGGTTCTGTATGGGTAAACATGATTTTATTTAACATGTGTAATGACAAAGTGATATTCCTACATGTTATGTAATAGTAACTTAGATATTTCATTCACTGTGTAAAATAAGTTTATTTCTCTCATAAGAGTAAATAATTGGTTTATTCCATTCATAAAGGTAAACTCTCAGTTGCCTAAAGGTAGCGTCAAAATTGTAAAGGATTCATAACAATAGTCCCTTAATCATGTAAGGATAGAACCATGAGTCCTCATCTCATGTAATGGTATGTTTTGTTTTATATGAGTTTCTTAATGGGATCACATCACAATATAAATGTATCTCTATATTTTTTATACTCATGTAAAGGCAATACATTTTTATTATTGGTTGTGTCATGTTATTTTATAGCTCATGTAAACATATGTCATGCATTGGATAAGGGTAGTTATGCTTTATCCTGACCTTCATAATGAGTAGTACATATTTCTAAAGCTTGTGTAAGGGTAACCTATAATTTGATAATCCTTCATAAAGGTATCATGTTTCCTAAGTTAAAGACTTTTACCCTTATGAAAAGCATACCACATATGTATATAAAGTGGAAATTTTTCAGAACTATAAATTTATTTCAAAAATATATATAACATGTCTTCGATATAAATAAGTATAATTAATGATTATAATAAGTGGTATTGAATATGTCAGTAGTTTTAAATGAAATAATTCATTTCACATAATGTTAAGAGAACAAAAATGATAATTCAATGAAAAAAAAATTGGAACCAATTCAATGTGAATATATTAGGGAATAAAATATGAAATATTTTACAAGTAATGTAAAATATCCATGGAGGGACATCTATAAATATAGAAAATTAATTTAATCCAATAATTTTATTCTCTTATCATTAATCCTACATTTTCATGGTCCAAAAAAATTTAGGGATCCACACTAATACTAATAAAATTTATTATTCTTTTCCAGTGTTTCTATGGTATTAATCATCTTCCACTTCCCTATTTTTTATCCACTTTGGACACATAAATGTTTCAACTAGTGGATCATAATTATAAAAAAATTATACAAATAAATGATATTGGAGACATTATTTTTCCATTTGGGTATATAGTATGTTTAATCCTAATGATGATAATTAACCACTTTTAGAAAAAATGATGGGAATGGGGAGTTTCATCAGTATTTTATTTGATTACATCATTTAATAGAAATTCATTTACCTTGAAGATATAAACATGTGTGAAAGGGATTAGTTATTATTAACACAACATCAATTAATTTAGATAATTAAATTATCATTATATTAAGATAATGTGATAATCACATGAAGATAATAAAGATTGGTTTTTATTGAAAATATAGTTATTTTATAATTTTTCTTAATTTTTGATACTTTTATAGGACTATTCATGTTTTTTTCCATACTAAAAATATCAGTTATTGGGAACCTAGTATGAAAAGTGATTTTTGGGGATTATGAGACCCTTTATATTATTTTTTGATTATTCTAATAACAATTAAAGGATAATCAATTATATATGGCTAAGGAAATTTTTTACATGGATATCTGTAATTGTGTAATCTAACCCATATTAAAATATGATTTAATGTTATTAATCTCATTTTTTAATGTTATTAAAAATGGTTTTGTTTTCTAGTAGTGATATGTGGACAATGTGATGAGGATGCTATTATTTAGTGAAATGGAACCACTATGGGGATAATTTGAATAATGATGATTGTAGTTTTTGTGTCCATTCTATGTGGTGCTATTCACATAGAAATTATGGAAATGATTGTGGAAATAAATAATTATTTATAAATTAGAAGTTGATGTTTTATTTGAATATGGAAGAATGAGAATCGATCTGAACATGATTGATAACTAAAATGGATAAATTAAAATTATTAAATTAATTTGTTGTTTTTGCATATTATAATTTAATCGATAAAATGTGTTTTTTTAAACATGAAACTTAAATGGAATGTGTAGGAATGGATAATGAATGATTCAATTATATTTTTATGTATGGTTAATGTGGTTCATTCATTATAAGAAATTAAAGGTATAAGTAAATGAAATTGAATGATGATTGGGATATTTAAAAATATACGTAATTATAGAAGAAAAAAGGTTGAATAAGGCTTGTGGGTTGTGTTTGTTTCATGCTTGTGTGGTGTTGTGCATTTATTGGGGTCATTGAATATATTTGATGTGGTGAGGCTTATGGTGATAGTGTGACATGGAATTTTACTATTGCTTTGAACCCCTTGGTTCTTCTTGTGTGTGTCCATGTGAATATTATATATATTCAATTTATCTTGTGAATTATATAAGAACCCCACAAGCACTGAACAATATTTGGAGGCACCCAAATTTTTTGGGATGATTTCCCAAAATATAGATAGTGATAGAAGATGGATTTCTATTCTCCCTTCCCCACTCTCACTTATAGGTAGGTTGATATATAAGGTTTGTGATGTTCATTTGAAAAATGTGCACTAATAGTTATGTTTGATAACATTGATGGGGTTTTTCATAGTGGGGGACTTGCATGGTTGTAGGAGGGAATGAGGTTGATTACCTTCAGGTTGATGGTACCCTGCTATCATGGTTATGGTTGTGGTAGAGATGTGATGTGATTTTACATGTGTCTTCAGGAATGATATGGAGTGATGGCTAATGTGTAATTAGTCATGATGTGATATAATGTCCAAGGTTAATTCAAGAGATATTTGATGCGATTGGTTAGGTTTATTTGTGTGAGATATGATCTATTTGACCAGGATTCTTTACGATTGATGCGATGACCAGTTTCAAACTTGTTCATTATAATTCTATGGTTTCATAGCTGAATTTTGAAATGGTTATAAATAGTAGATGATAGATCCATGAAATAAAAAATTATGGGTGTGAGATGTGGAAATCAATGGTAAATTTTTTAGAATTATATTTTTTTACATCAAATTAATTACTATTAAATTATTATACATAGATTAATTTTGTATTATGTGAGAATTGGTGAGAATAAGGAATATTTTACTTAATATATATTTTTTTTATTATATATATTCATGGGGGGAATTAATATTCTCTTATAAAATTCTCCTGGTCGTACATTAGTATGATCCTACTGAGAAAATATTATATACTCACTCTATACATATATAAACTATTTTTAGATTTGTATGAGCTTATGAGGGACTAAGCTTGACATTTTTAACTTATATGATGGATCTATAAATGAATTTCGGGTGAAGGATTATATTATATGTTTTACATAGTGAATTATTTTTTTATATGAAATTAAATTCAAGATGAGATATTGTAGATTTTTTCTTCACTTATGTTATAGCGTTTTCTGGTAGTTTTATCTAATATCTTAAACCTAATTTTCTTTCTATTGAGGTATATGCCTCACATATGTGTTCCCTTCATTATAACATTAGGTATGGTCCCTAACATGGGGCCAAAAAGAGGTTATACATGTAGTTTATAATCTCACATTCCCCATTGATGGTCCATGATGGGTACCTTTGCAAAGAGTGAATCGTAATGATAAAATGTTTTAAAAGTTTTAAGTCGAGATATATTAAATATATTAGAGATAGAAATATGGATAATAAAATGGGTAGGTTTAAAAATGGTTCTACTCTACCATGGTGTATGACATAATGTAGGGATAAAATATTGGACTTAGGATTTTTAGTGACCCATAATCATATTTAATGACACGAATACATCAAAATGAATATATTATGTTGTATGGTTTATAGGGTAGAAAACTAGGAGATGTTAATAATAATGATTTAATTCTATTTTGATTTAATGAAGTGGTCTGGGTAATAATAAATTTATATAAATAAATCATGATTTCTTACATAGGTATCTCTGATTTTTTCAACTATATCATTGATAAATGAAATGTTATTATTTTCTTAATAACTCAGATAACTAGAATGTAAAGGTTGATTTACTGGAATCAACTATATTTATGGAACCTTGATGATACTTGGATTTTTTTAATTATTTGATATAAAATTATTCAACATGAATTAAATTTTCCACGTTGTTCAAATTCATAATCTGATAAATTTTTTCTGAACAATTTGAACTAATAATAAATCATGCTTACTACTTTTTTAATAGTTTTCTAGTTTTAAAATACCTTATGATGCATATTACCATTACTAGATTTCTTCTTTATATACTTAATTGATTTTCAAACCAAACCATTATTATGAGTCCTCTGGATTCCACATGAATTAATTTTTAATGAATTGATTCCTATTAATAACATTTCAGTAGAATGTGATGGGAATTTATTACATGGATATATTTTGACTATTTTTCAAAAATATAAAAAATGATTCTCATTAATTCTTGTATCCTGTATAGATATGGAGAAATTTAAATTATTAAACTAGTTATTTTCAATATACAAAAAATCAAATATATAAATCTATCTCATGTGGTAATCCATTCTTTCAAGGGAAGGAAAAATAAAGTCAAAAATCTTAATGTAGTAACTATTAAATTTATAATATATGTGTCTTGAACATGTAGTGTGTTAGATATGTTGTATATATAAAATGAACTTATTTTCTTAGTTGAACTTGTAATATTTAAAAGTAGGAGTAAAACCATATGATGAATATTGAAATATATATTAATTTTTTAATAAAATATCAAAAATTTTAATTAATTTTGAGTCTGAGAATAATAAAAATGATGAATAGTAATACAACATGGGCAATTTTGATTTTTTTTTATTAAATATAATTTTTTTGATTTTTTAAATAATTATTATATGTAATTGGGTATTTGAATTTGAAACAATAACTTATCATGTATAAAAGTTTCTATAATGTATGAATTATCTATCCTAGATGACAAGGTGAACATAAAGTGGCATGATCAATCATGTTAATCATGATACGTGAGATAACTCATGCTCAGTTTTCATCTTTAACATTGCCTTGTATTTGATCTATTTAAATTTTAGACATGATTTTTTCTTGAAAGGATACAAAAATGTTGTGTATTTGTTGTAGTTACACATCTCATTTATTTCTGTGTTAAAGTGTTCATATGACTCATTTAAAAACATGTTCTTGAACTATAAACTGACATTCTAATAAATGTTTTAATAGATGTTTTGTAATGATGTTTAATATATGATCCTTTTATGATTCATGATGTAAAATCCCATATTTTTATGGCACCTTTCTCTCCGAGTTTTTTATTTTATCCTTAGTGTATGAGTTACTTTAACACCCCTGAATTCAAAAGTAAAATAATTTATTTGATATCATGTATAACACACATCACAAAGTAAATAGGGAAATATAATATCATTATACATTATAATATATTTAATATTTTAAATTTATTTAATATATTTTATATATTCCATTGCATGAAACACCATGTTGGTGTCATTACACGTAATAATAACTTCCTTATATCGGTTTCACTACACACAAGATAGTGTTTTACTAAATAATGACATATTATTAAAATATTATTTAACATAACCTGGAAATTAAATTAGTAGTTATGAAAAGTGTTGACTAACTTATGAAAATTTATGTTTTACACAAGAAAAAAAACAAATTCAATGATTTCAAATTAATTAGAACTGAATTTGAAAAATGATTCAATAAAAAGGAAAATATTATAAAGCTGAAAAAGATATTTTAGCATAATAAATTAAATTAATTACAATTAGTGATTTATATTTATTAATTATATATATATATATTATTTATTTAGTAAGATATTTTTTATATTAATCCAATATATTTTATAGGCTTAAAATAAATACCGATCAAATTTTAGGCATAAAATAATATATTTTTATTAAGGCATTTTAACACTATTTAATGGAGTGCCTAATTCAAATCCAATTATTGGAACCTCTATAGATTATATATTTCAAACTCAACATCAAATTTTAAATAAAAACATAAAAAATTATGTTAGGGTAATTTCTTTATATTTTTCTATGAAGTCTCCTTTTTAAATGAATATTGAATAATACTAAATTTTTTGTCAAAACGACTTTCTCATATAATTTTCTTATAATTTTATATTTAATTTTAAATTTTATTTATCATTTAATTTTTCTAATTTTTTATAAATTAATCTATTTTAGTTTATTTTAATAATTTTCAATTTGAAATTTAGTATAAAAACATTGCAATCATTTGGATGTTTTCTACCTTAAAAACTGGTGTTATCGTCCCCTCTTTGGGATTAAATGTTTATTAATTTCTTCCACTTATGAGATTTTAATTTGTAAAAATGGATTATATATTTGAAATCATAATAATATATAATATATAATATTATCAACTTAGAATTTGGTACTATATGTTTAACTTTGTTAGATTTTGATGTTTCTTTTTCAGACAGGGGGGTGAAGTTACCTCAGGGTTGTTCTTGTTATGATGTTTCTTTCTTTTGGAATTTAGATCCCAGTATGTCCTTGTTTCATAATTTTTAATATGTTTTTCATCTATTTTTGTAATGGTTTCCTCCTTTATCCCAACATTCAAAAGAACTCTTTCTATTTATATAAATGGGGGTTTCCCTCTACCGTAAAAAAAATATTCTTAAGGGCCCAAATTACCTAGAAACTTATTTATGAGACATGTTTTAGCATTAATTAGTTCCTATACTTAATTGGATATATGTAGTAATATTATTTTAGAAACATGAAATGGGGAAAATGTGGGTGTAATTCGTTTTCCTAGTATATAATAAGAGTGTCACTCCTCCTCCACTATAAAAGGGTCACCTTCCCTCCCACTTCCTCACACTTCTCATGAAACATTATCTCAAAAAAAATCCTCCAAAGTTCACCCTAAAAACCCTTAAACTCATCATATAACTATACCATTATTCAAGAAGAAATCAAAGAAATTAGTTTTCTATAAACCATATGGGGTTACATGAATAAGAGGCAACAAAAAGCCCCAATATTTTTAGTTGTATTTCCATTCTCCAATCCCTAAACACATATTATTACATGCATACATAAAAAATATTATCCTATTTATAATATTATTTATGGTTTCAACCTAAACTTAAACACACACGCATCTAATGGGTAACAAACATACTATTTATGTGAACACTGAACTACCACATCACGAAATGATGATAGTTTATATTTCCTTTACTACCTTTCATAGTGCTTATTAAGATGAAAACCCTATTTATATTTTATATCTATAATTTATTTATTATTATTTAATATTTTTATGACATATAAATATATACATTCGATTTTTTTAAAAATTCAATAAAAACAATTTTGGAAGTATGTACTACCACCACCTTAAAAAGATGTAATTCATTGATTCTATACATTGAACATATTAAGGAAGATTTTAACTAACATATGAAAATTATATTAAAAAATTATATAATAATGGAATTATAATGTAAATAGGTTTTGTATACTATTAATTATTTTATTAATATAATTATATTAAATTATAGTTCATGCATAAGTACGATCTACCATCTCCATGAACAGTGCATTTAATTTCTTATCTACAAACATTATAGATTTTTCTAAATAAATATTAAACGAATATATATATATATGTTAATTTTTCCATGGATTACATTATTTCAATCATTAAATAATTATATGATTAATATTTATGACAAATAAAAAGTCAAAACATACTTGAGAAAACTATATGGTTAGAAAGTGAAATAGTTGAAATAACAAAATGGTGATAACAAAAGGGTAATAAAATATTGTAAGATGTAATGCCCCAACCCCAGTTACCCAGAGTCAGTGCATTATTACACAACATTGGTATGATCACAAAATTTCAAGTCTCGAAAAACCGATTAGTTCAGTAGCCTTGGAAACACTAGATACATTCATAAGTCTTACATTACATGATAAAATGGAAAACTACAACAACATATTCTCCATAGTCCACACTCATATCCCCTCAGACTATCCATGCAGGTCAGTCATAAAATACTTCTTCACATCCTAGGAAAAATAAAACATAGCAAGGGGTGAGCTCAGATGCTCAGTAAGGATAACAATATAGCAGAAACTTTCATAAATAATCATAAATATTTAAGGCAATGTATAACTAAAACAAAATTATTTTAAGCTTGGAATTCTATATAATATGGAAAAAATAAAATGAAATAATTACATTTACTTATTCACATGGATATTATACTAGTCTAATAATCACATGCAATATCAATAACCACATTCATAATGATGGAATGCATAATGTAGACTATCATAACCACATAGTCAAGGCCTTGTTCTAGGACTAAAAATAAGATTTTTTCAAGGCCTTGTGCCAAGACACTAGTTTGTCTCATGAGACCTACTGATGCATCAGGGAGCTATAGAGGGCTCCACCCATCACTTACAAAGTCCAATGCATTTCTCATATGAACAGGTATAAACATAACATAAACATTCGTATTAAAACTAGCATATGAAATGTCAATACATTATCCATAAACCATGAATGGTAAAAAAATAACACATCCACATTCAAACATATCAGAAAAACTTCAATACAGTATGGAAGTTTTGTATCATAATAATTCAACTTCAAAAAATCTTAAAATCCATCAAAAGATGTAGACATAGATGAAATCAGAACTCTTTGAGAGAAATATCTGTTTTTTGAAATCATTTAAAAGTCACATAATTATAAAATAAAACATTTAATTTGAAAATATTCTTATAATCTTGTAATGGAAGCTATGATGATTTTTTAATGGCGGAAAATAGCTGCACCCACCGTATAATTTAATAAAGACTTTCTTACCTTAATGCTGTCGAAAAGGATAAAAAGGACCTTGTTCGGAAAACGACGGAAATATTCCTTTATAAACATCTTAAAAAAATTCAAACAAGGTTATAAATGAAATTAACCCATAGTCTATAAAATAGTAAGAGTGTTTTGAAATACATTTTTAAGAAACATGGATGTGGATGATAAAGAGGTCCCAGTAGATAATTACTTATAAACAACGTCAGATAATAAAGAGATTGTGAAATAAACCCTTACATTGTACTTTTACTTGATTGAGGGTAGTTTAAAATCCTTTATAATGGTGAAATAATTGTTATTAAATTATACAATAATCATATACATTAATATGATATCATATATGATCTTCTAATATTGTTTGTTAATAATATTTTTGTATTATCTTCATTTTTGGTGTTCACTTACTTGTTTTCCTTTATATGTTTTGATACATAATTTGTGTTTATTATGGATAGGTTTTATATAATTCATATCAATAATTACATAAAGTCTTTAAACATTACTTTTAATCTTCAAATGAAAATTTGTCTTGAATGGAGATGATGGGGAATGAATCTCATCGCGTTCGTGGAGACGGTAATCCGTACATACGCACGAGTGACAATATCATTATTTGGATATTAAAATAATATATAATTGGATGTTATATAATATATACAGAGTCTTTATTATGTTATATTTATTATTTAGATGAATTAAACATCATTATTATACCCATCCAAATAATAATGTATTGAATAACAATTACACCACGATGTGGAGACGTTAATCTGTACGTACGCACGTATGATGACATTTCATTCAAAGGATGGATATAATAATGAATATTATCGTACCATATTTATAATAACATCATAGTATATAGAAGATATTGTATTTATTATTTTATAATGGAAATAACAAAGAGAGAAGAAATGGAAGAAGAAAATAACATGAAAGAGGGTGGTGAAATTATTACCTCTTCTTCAGGTTCTTCCTTTTGATTTCACCAAAAGGGATACTTAAGTTGTATTTCTGACTAATGTAAGGCCTCTAGGATGAATTGAGGGATGTTGAGAGGATATTTTGGTAGGGTTTGGCTGAGGAAAAATTCTTTGAAGGTGTTAATTAGAGAGAAGGGGGAGTGCCCTTTTATAAGAGGGGTGAGGGGAACCATAAGAAAAGCTAGAAATGTTGTTTTATAATAAAATAATTTTCAGTTTATAATTCCTAAAAACTGGATTATATATATTATAAGGTGTTTAAGGGTTGAAAAACACTCAACCAATAGGTTTTAGATAGGTTTGGGTCACTATTTTACCCTTATCATTTATATTTAGCTCTTAGTTAAATAGTTTGACATTTACCATGTCTCTTTTTATTTTTATATTATATGGTTAATAAACGTACTATATACTTCCAAGAGAACCAAAAGTGGTTTATTAATGATACACCTATCATTATATATGTCCTTTTTCCGAAAAAATATATTTTTAGGAATATAATATCAATTAATAATATTTTATTTGTTTTAAAAACTCTTTTATGCCAATTTTGACACTATTTAATAATTTATTTTTGATAAAGTCATAACAACTTTATTAATTCGAAGTAAAATCATTTAAAAATCCAAACATGTCATATTAAACTATAAAATTCTTAGATGTCATCAAAACTGTGATATTATATTTATTTTATCATTTATAATACCAATTATTTGATTCATTTATTAATAAGGAAAATGTTGCATCATTATTGTGTCACAAATAAATTTAATTATTAAATGTCTAAAAATTATAAATAAAATACCATTATGTAGGAAACATTTTTATCTTTCTAATGAATATTTATAATAGAATTTATCTTATGTATAACCTTATATTAAAAATGTTTTAGTTATTAAACATTGATTTTAACTCTTTTAACTCTTCTTTGAATTAAATAATAATAAATGTCCAAATCTAATCCAAGTAGACCAAAGAGGTTAATATTTTATTCCTAAGGTTTATTTTGGTATAATTATACTTAGCCAATTGTATTAGGACATGTGTTAGGGTAATAATAATATCATTTTTACCCTTAATTACCGTATTTAATTTTAACCGTGGAAAATAAAAGTAAAAAATTACTATTCATGAAAAATTATTTTATCTTATTGATCCACGTTTTAATCCTTGATATTAACTATTTCTCAAATATTTTCAAAGTTCCACTCACAGAAGAGGTAAAATTAAGTTTTACATGAATTTGAAAAATCTCCTAGGAGATGGGTAAAAGACGGTGAAAAGTTCAATAATATTTTTATATATCTAAAATTATTATAAACTGAATCAAATGAATTAAATTGAAATTATAGAGATATTATGTATATATTTTGACCTAAAATAATTTTAAATAAAATAAATAAATATTTAAATAAATATTCGGTTTTAAACTATAACTCATTGTTTTTCCCTATTCATCAAAAATTGAAAGTTTTCAGAAAAATACCAAAAATTCACCCTAAGATAATTCCAATATTCCAAATCCAAAAATGAAGTCCATTTTGAAAGATAAAATTTATAAAAGTTCAAAAAGTGGGTATTAATATTCATAACGGCTAGTTTGATTGGTTATGGTGTGTGTTAGAACTTGAAGTTGCATACAACACACGCTAATGTATTATTCAAAGATAAGCGCATCGTGGAAGCTTGGGGTGTTATATTCTCCCCTCCTTCAAATAGTTTCTTCCTTGATATTTATAGAATATTACTGAATAAAAATACTTGGGTGGTTCTTCATCATAAGTTCATCGGGTTCCAATGTTGCCTCTTCCATATTCTGGTTTCTCCATAAAACTTTTACCAGATGAGTCGTCCGGTTTCTCAGCACTTGTTCTCTTGTATCAAAAATCTTTCTAGGCTCTTCACAATAAGACAGATCTGGTTGTATATATAATTCCTCATAGGTGAGTACATGTGTTGGGTCAGGCATGTATTTTCTCAACAGTGATACATGGAAGACATTGTGAACTTTGGAAAGCCTTGGAGGCATTTCCAAACAATAAGCTACAGACCCCATTCATTCTAGAATTTTGAAAGGTCCGTTGTACCTAGGACTCAATTTTCCCTTCTTACTGAAACGTATAAAACCATTCCATGGAGATACCTTCATGAAAACATGATCTCCTACCTGAAATTCCAAATCCTTTCTTTTGTTGTCGGTATAGTTCTTCTTCCTACTATGAGAATCTTTGATGTGGTTTTGGATTACCTTCACCTTTTCCATCGTTTCCTCCACATGTTCTGAGCCTATGAGTTTTCTCTCACCAACATCATTCCAACAGGTTAGTGTGTGACATCTATTTCTGTATAACGCTTCATATGGTTCCATCTGAATCATTTAATGGATGCTATTGTTATAGGAAATTTCTATCAGAGGTAAATATTGATCCCACATACCCTGAAAGTCAAGTGAGAAAGATCTCAACATGTCTTCTAAGGTTTGAATAGTCCTTTCTGATTGTCCATCAGTTTAGAGGGTGGTAGGTAGTGTTCAAACGAAGTTCATTATCCAGAGATTTCGGAATACATTTCTAGAATCTTGATGTAAAATGTGGATCACAATCAGAATCAATCGACAGTGCTACTCCATGAAGTCTAACAACATCATTAATATATAGTCTTTCCAATCGTTGAAGTGGTAAATCTTATCTTATAGCAATAAAATGTGCTGACTTGGTAAGATGAACAAAAATGACCCATATTGCATCGTTCCTTCTAGGAGTCTTTGGTAGTCCCATGTCAAAGTCCATCGTAATATAATCACATTTCCACTTAGGTATGGGAAGAGGTTTCATGAATCCTCCAGGATGTTGCCTTCCAGCTTTCACTTGTTGAAAAACCATACATCTTGACACAAAATCAGCAATCTTCCTCTTCATGTTGTCCCACAAAAAATATTCCTTCAAATCTCTATACATTTTGGTGCTCCTAGAATATATAGAGAAATTAGAACTATGAGCACCATCCAACAATTCTCATTTTAGATCAGGTATATTGGGAACACAAAGACTCTTCCCATATTTCAAAATTTCATCTTCATATATGATGTCACTTAATCTCCCATCATTTACAGCTTTAATCTACTTTTGAAATTCTTCATCATCAGTCTGAGAACTCTTTAATCTTTCTAGTAAAGATTGTTTGAAAATAATTTGAAAAAGTATTTATCTTTCACCTTCCATGGTTATTCCCATATTCATCTTTACTAGATCCGTGTATATAGGGTCCTTTTCAACTCTCATCTTGTTCGAAACTCCATGATCATGTCTACTCAAAGCATCTGTCACCTTATTTTCCTTCCCCGGGTGGTAGTGTATCGTGTAGTCATAATCCTTGAGTAGTTCAAGCCATCGCCTCTGCCTCATGTTGAGTTATTTTTGTAAAAAAATATACTTAAAACGCTTGTGATTAGTATAAATCTCACATTTTCACCATAGAAATAATGTCTCCATATCTTCAAAGAAAAGATTACAGCTGCTAATTAAAGATCACGAGTAGGATAGTTTTTCTCATGAATATTTAGCTGTCATGATGCATATGCAATAACCCTATCATTCTGCATAAGGACAAAACTAAGTACTTTCTTTAAAGCATCACTATAAATAACAAACCCATCAAATAAATGATCAATCTTACTTCTTGGGTGAAATATATAATCTGCACCATGCCTCGCTAACCTTGTAAAGTTATCCTCATACTTTGCGGCATTCCCATCTTCCTTTTTCCTTGGACTCAGAAATTGTCTTTCCATATCTGCTCAATGTTCATTAGGAAATTATTTTTCTAAGAAAATATATTTAAACTCCCTCCATTCCATATTTGATACTTCACCATATTCCTTCAAGTTTTGAATCAATTACCACCATTGATCAGCATCTTCAGTGAGGATGTAAACTGCCATAACAACTTTTTCCGTTTTGCTACTCCCCAAGGCATGAATATTTTCTCTAAGGAATTTTTTCATTGCTCAGCTACTAGTGGATTTGTACCCCCATTAAATGTTGGTGGTCATTTCCTCATGAAGTGATCTAACATTGATCCTCCACACTACGGATCAGGTTTCTCCATACATGTAAGGTTATTATTCATAACCTGAGTGAGTTGTTCGAGTATAATGATAAACTGATCAGCATTAGTTGTATCACCCGCTCCACTATAATTATCTTGATCAAGAGGGAAATCCCTACATGGAGTGAGTTCATTGATACAATTTTCATTCCTTCCACTAGACGAAATTTCTAAACAATATAATAAAATAGATTAGTTTATGAATCACAATACATAGATCCAAACTTGTAAAACACTTAACATAAATTTAACAGTTTATGGATATAATCCAATATCATAAAAAATGTTTTATTTGATGAAGTATATACTTGTAAACCCTTCATAAAGGTTTATAATGAAAATTATAATTATCCTGAGTATATCCCCTAGGAGTGTTGTAACCAAGAGTGCATCAAGGCCTGTTATCGTGCACCCATTCTCGTTTGAGTCTAGCTCAAAGCGGTGTTTTCGGGTTTTACCCCAAGGTACAACTGTGCCAGAGCCGCCTCTACCTTTTGAATCCAGATAGGGATGTATTGCTTGGAAAACTCAAAAAATCTATACAATACCAAAATTATGGTAACTTCTTCTATATTAATTCTCAAATTACATCTTAAGTCTATGTGCTCTAATCAGAGTTTATATAAATCTAGATTCTCAGGTTTGTACTAAACTCTCTCGGATACCAACTGTAACGCCCCGTCCCCAGTTACCCAAAGTCGGTGAATTATTACATAACATTGGCATGATCACAAAAGATCAACTCTCGAAAGACTGATTATTTTAGTAGCCTTAGAAACACTAGATACATTCATAAGTCTTCCATTACATGGTAAAATGGAAAACTAAAACAACATAGTCTCCATAGTCCACACTCATATCACCTCAGACTATCCCTGTAGGTCAGTCATAAGATACTTTTTCACCTCCTAGGAAAAATAAAACATAGAATGGGTGAGCTGAAATGCTCAGTAATGATAACAATTTAGCGATAACTTTCATAAATATGCATAAACATTTAAGGCAATGTATAACTAAAACAAAAGCCTTTTAAACTTGAAATTCAGCATAATGTGCAAAAATTAAATGAAATAATGTCATTTACTTATTCAAATAGATATTATACTAGTCAAATAATCACATGTAAAATCAATAACCACTTTCATAATGATTGAATGCATAATGCCAGATTATCAAAACCACATAGTCAAGTCCTTGTGCAAAGACTATAAATAAAATTATGTCAAGGCCTTGTTCCAAGACACTAGTTTGTCACATGAGACCTACCAATGCATCGAGGAGCTATAGCGGGCTCCACCTGTCACTTACTAAGTCCAATGCATTCCTCATATGAACAGGTTTAAACATTACATAAACATTTGTATTCAAACTAGCATACAAAATTTAAATACTTTATCCATAAACCAGGAGTGGTATAAAATAACACATCCACAGTCAAACATATCACAGAAACATTAATACAATATGGAATTTTTGTATCATAATAAATCAACTTCAAATAAGCTTAAAATCCATCACAGGATGTTCACATAGATGAAATCAGAACTATTTGAGGGAAGTATCTCTTTTTTGAAATCATTTAAAAGTCACATAATTATAGAATAAAACATTATTTTTAAAATATTCTTATAACCTTGTAAGAGAAGATTAAATGATTTTATAATTGCGGAAAATAGCTTCACCCACCGTATAAGTTAAAAAATAAATTCTTACCTTAATTTTGTCGAAAAGGTTAAAAAGGACCTTGTTTGGAAAACAACGGAAAGATTCCTTTATAAACATCTTATAAAAAGTCAAACAAGGGTATAAATGACATTAACCCATAGTCTATAAAATATTAAGAATGTTTTGAAATACATTTTTATGAAACATGGATGTGGATGATAAAGAAGTCCTAGTAGATAATTACATATAAACAACCTCGAATAATAAAGAGATTGTAAAATAAACCATTACATTGTACTTTTCCTTGGTTGAGTTTAGGTTAACCTCCTATATAATGGTGAAATAATTGTTTTTAAATTATACAATAATCATATACATTAATATGATATCATAAATGATCTTTTAATATTACTTTGTTAATAATATTTTAGTATTATCGTTGTTTCGGGTGTTCACTTACTTGTTTTATTTTATATGTTTTGTTACATAAGCCATGTTCATTATGGATAGGTTGTATATTATTCATATACATAATTACATAAAGTCTTTAAACATTTTTTTTATTCTTCAAATGAAAATTAGTCTTGAATGGATACTATGGGGAATGAATCTCATCGCGTTCGTGGAGACGGTAATCTGTATGTACGCACGAGCAGAAATATCATTCTTTTGATATTAAACTAATATATAATTGGATGGTATATCATATATACAGAATAATTATTATGTTATATTTATTATTTACATTAATTACACATCATTATTATACCCATCCAAATAATAATGTATTGAATAACAATTACACCATGACATGGGGACGGTAATCTGTACGTACGCACGTATAGTGACATGTCATTCAAAGGATGGATAGAATAATGAATATGGATGTACCATATTTATAATAACATCACAGTATATAGAAGATACTGGAGTTATTATTTTAGAATGTAAATAACAAAGAATGAAGAAGTTGAAGAAGAAAAAAACATGAAAGAGGGTGGTGAAATTATTACCTCTTCTTTGGGTTATTCCTTTTGATTTGATCAAAATAGATCTTTAAGATAGCTTTCTAACTAAAGGATGGCCTATAATATGAAGTGATGGAATTTGAGAGGATATTTGGGCAGGGTTTGGATGAGCCAAAATTTTTTGAAGGTGTGAATTAGATAGAAGGGGAAGTGCCCTTTTATAAGAGGGGTCAGGGGCACCTTAGGAAATTCTAGAAATATTATTTTATAATAAAATGATTTTCGGTTTCTAATTTCTCCAAAGTGGATTATGTAGATTCTAAGGTGGATATGGGTCTAAAAGCACAATACCAATAGGTTTTAGATAGGTCTGGGTCACTATTTTTCCCTTATCTTTTAGATTTAACTCATAGTTAAATAGTTTGACATTTACCATGTCTCTTTGTATTTTTATATTATAAGGTTAGTAGACATACTATATACCTCCAAGAGAACCCCAAGTGGTTCATTAATGATACACCTATCATTATATAAGTTCCTTGGCTGAACCGTCGATTTTTAGGAATATAATATCAATTAATAATATAATATGTGTTTTAAAAACTCGTTTATGTCAATTTTGACACTATTTAATAATTGATTTTTTTAAAGTCCTAAAAACATTATTAATTTGAAATAAATTCATTTAGGAAATCCTAAAATGTAATTTTATCCTATAATATTCGTGGATTTCATCAAAACATTCAAATTATATTTATTTTATCATTTATAATACCAATTATTTGATTCTTTCATTAATAAGGAAAATACTGCATCATTATTGTGTCATAAAGAAATATCTTTATTCAATGTCTAAAAATTATAAATAAAATACCATTATGTGGGAAATATTTTTATTTTTCTAATTAATATTTATAATCGAATTTATCATATGTATAACCCTATATTAAAAATGTTTTAGTTATTAAACATTGATTTTAACTCTTTTAACTATTCTTTGAATTAAATTATAATAAATTTCCTAATCTAATCCATGTGGACCAAAAAGGTCCCTATTTAATTCCTAAGGTTGTTTTCAGTCGAATTATACTTATCCAATAGAATTAGGACATGTGTTAGGGTAATAATAATATCATTTTTACCCTTAATTATCCTATTTACTTTTAACCGTGGTAAATAAAAGTAAAAAGTTACTATTCACCAAAAATTATTTTTATCTTATTGAACCACATTTTACTCCTTCATATTAACCAATTCTCTTGGATTTTAGAAATTCCACTCACAGATGTGGTAAAATTATGTTTTGTGTGAAATTAGCAAATTCTCCTAAGAGATTGGTAAAAGACGGTGAAAAGTTCAATAAACTTTTTATATATCTAAAATTATTATAAACTGACTGCATTGAATTACATTGAACTTATATAGGTATTATGTATCTATTTTGACCTAAAATAATTTTAAATAAATTAAATAATTATTTATAAAAAAATTCGGTTTTAAATTATAACTTAGTGTTTTTCACTATTCATAAAAAATTGAAAGTTTTCAAAAAAATACCAAAATTTCACCCGAAGCTAATTTTGATATTCCGAATCCAAAAAATGAAGTCCATTTTAATAAATAAAATTTATAAAATTCCAAAAAAGTGGGTATTACTATTCATAACATCTAGTTTGATTGGTTATGGTGTGTGTTAGAACTCGAAGTTTCCTACAACACACGCTACTCTATTTTTCAAAGAGAAGCGTACCATGGAACCTTGGGGTGTTATATAAGAAGTTAATATATGATATTATAAACATTAGTATGGTTATATTATAATATAGTAATATGTTTTAAACCACTATAAAAGATTATAAATACCACATAACAAATATAGTTTATGGTAAATGATTTTATCTCAATTTACATTCAATTGAGACTTATTTGTAGTTCGACAACAATTCACTTTAATATTGTTTTCATTCAAACATTTGACCTGTTATATCATCAAAAAACATATTATCATGATTTTATATATTTCATTTAATTTCATACCATAATGAGTATTATGATTTAAATGTTTCAAAGTGGTATGTAAAAATTTGGAATGTTTAATGATTATTCTACTCAATAATGTAAATAATGACTATATTTTCAATATCACTTAATTTTGCGATTGATAACTTTAATATGATAAAATAACATGATTTTATTCATAATTCATTAGATATCCACATTCATTGTAGATGTACCTTATTATTTCTAGAACGGTATAGCATTTTCACATGTGGTGTTTACTTGACCAGTTATTTGTTTATCTGGTTAATTATTGATAAATATATATTATTTAGTAAATAATGATATTAGATAAGGAATATTAATTATTTAGGCTATATAAAATTTGTAATTACTTATAAGTAAAATGATATGGAGTGCTCCTACTTCATATAGCCCCTTGATGAATCAACATGTTATCAAGAGACAAATAAGTTAGTGAAATTATATGGGATTCTAACCATAGTTTTAATCAATATTATGAAAGGTATTGATAGTATATGATTTCTATTCCTTATACATGACTTCCAATGATTATGAATTTTAATCATAGTTACTTTTGTTATTATTCATCCAAGATCTTATTCTTTGACATTTCTATGGACATAGTTCATCATCATTTTATTAACTTGATGGAATGTGTTTTAATTTCTCACCATGCCATATTTATTTTTCCATATATAGTTACTTGAATGGAATGTGATATAAATTATTCAAATTTCCATATTTATTATTCAATTTTATTTATTATCGATGCAGGTTTACTTTATGTTAATGAAAATTTTATCTCACCATTATTAGGGTTTCTTTATTTAGATTAGGATGAATTAATCATTGAATAGTCATTCAAGGATGTAGTATATTTTACATTGTTATGTATTGTGTTTTTAATTTCTATTTCACAATGTATTATGGGAATCATGAAAGAAATCTATAATTACAATACTTATAAAAAAAATTCATTCAATATTTTATTCCTTATAATCATTCTTATGTAATAAAATAATTCATTAGATCTATCATTCTGGGGTTAAGGCATTAAATTTGGAATCAGTGGAATTTTATCAGCTACCATGGATACTATATTAAGAAAATATTGATTAAGGAACATTTCTCTAAGATATAAATTGAGGATAATTGTAGAATAACATCCAAGAAGTTTTTTAATGTAGATATTATATGGGTATTCCTTGAAATACCATCATGTTTGGATACTACAAGTGGATGTGGTTCGGGAACACATGTACCTCGGATTAACTACTCTGACAAGGTGGGGTGGGCCATTCTTAGTGTAACATGTCGCATTACAACATACATTATTCAAATCCTTGTTCTATACTCCTGAGGTATACACATATAATAATTTCCATTTTATTTACAAACAGTATTGATGAATTTATGTATAATAAGAGTATGAGTAATCTAGGATAAACCCAATATGTAATTTATTAAATAATTAGGATCCATGATTTGAAATCCCAAAAAACTTTTTCCTAATAATATTATTTTCCATTTTGATAAGTTTTTCTCAAAATATGATTTCTAGTTTATTAAATTTATATAACTAGAATAAATTATGTTAACATTTAATGTGATGGAAAATTGTATGATGAACATAAATGGAATGATTACAAGGGTGAATTATTTTTCCATCATGCCTAATCTGTTTTCAACGAACTTGATAAAAAATATGTACTGTAACAAACTATAAAACTCATAATGTAAGAGAAGGAAGGAGACAACTGAGTGTTTGGGTAATAGAGACTGTAAAAGGATAAATATTTAGTTCCCACTGTATTATGAATTTGAAAGGAATCACCCATGAAATTGTCTTAGAGGAATATGACAATGGTATGACTGTGAAAAATAAGTACCCAATGAGTGTAACTTCATTGTAAAAATGAATACTTCGATTACTGAAATTTATGGGAATATCGTCCTCCCAAACATTGAATCAATAGTAAAATAATTTATTTATGGAATGAAACATCAATATAAAAATAAATGTCCCAAGTGAAAATTTCATGAAGAGAATCAGCAAGGTGATACATGTAATGGTTTTATTGCTAAAAATGATGATAATAATAATGAAATTTTAATGGAAAAGGTATTGAATAATTAAATTAGGTAACCTTGTTATTGGATTAATAATGATGTGGAGTAATTTATGAGTTTTTGTATTTATAATCATGAATTAAAAATATTTTATTAGTGATTTACTAGTTATAATAATTATGGAATATATAAATATTCTACTAAAATACATTTTTTACTTATTTAAGATCATATGATGAATACTACCAAGTAAAAATATGAAATAGAAAGTTAAAATTTTCATAAAACACATCATTGTTAGAAAAAACATCTCAATATGATCTGAATGTTAATATAATGATGATTAAATGAATGATTTGTAAATGTGATGACTACCTTGGAATTGATTGATGGATTGTAAAAAAGTAGTCTATGATATCATTTATGAAATGGTTTATGTTTAATATTGTATCTATTTTTTTGATTGATATATTAAATCATAATATGATGAATTATTTTCTAAGAGATTAAGTAGAAATAATTAAAGGCATAATCGTAGGAAAATATTATGTTTATATAAACATATATTTAATTATATTTTTATTTTGCGATTCAATTCCACTAAAGGGGTTTGAAAAAAAAATGTTTTCCTATTATTATAATTCTTGTTTAACTGATGGTCTTTTAAATCGTTACAGATATTTTTCATTGAGGCCTTAAAAATTCAATTTTTCATTCAATTTTTTATGATTAATGACCTCAACCATACCGGATAAATATTATTGTTTTTCCTCTAAGTATGTATCTCAACAATCCATTACTTTTCTTCTACTTAGAGATATAGTTATATGTTAGTCTATGTGAGCATTGCACATCCCATTGTCTCTTTTCTAGAGGATGTTTTATAATCCCTCATCATAGAGTGTTAATTCAACATTTTAAATATCAAACCATCTATTAACAATATCTTGTTTAAATTGCGAGGATGTAAATTAATTAATATGGGGAGAATTTAACAACCAGAAACTCTAAAGTAAAATAATTTATTTGATATTGTGTATGACATGCATTAACTAGAACGTAAGGGGATACAATATCCAAATATTTTATTATATTTGTAAAATTCTAAATAGATTAAACATATTTTATATAAATTAATTGAGTAAATAATGAGTTAGTATGCATTACCCGCAATATCATCTTCCTTGGATAGCTTTCACTACCCACCAGACCGGGTTTTATAGAATAATGATATATTATTAAAATATTATTTAATATAACATAGATGTTAAATTAGTTGTAAATAAAATTTCAAACTAACTCATGAATATATCATGTTTATACAAATATAAAATGAATTCATTATTTTATAATTAATTAAAAATGAATACGAAAACCAATTGAATATAAAATAAAATATTATTATGCTCGTATAGCTATTTTACACTACTAAATCAAAATAATTATAATTTTTGAGTGATATTAATTTTATTTATATTCAGTATATTTAGTAGTTTTTTTCCAGTGTATTTTATATTCTAAATATAAAAATAAACACAATTTTATGAATTAAATACTATATTTTCATTATGCCTTTCTTACCGCGTTTTAATGGAGAAGATAATTTGAATAAAATTCTAAATATTTTATTTATTATATATGAAATAAAATCTTAAAATATTAAATAAATTAGTAAGAATTATTTTTGGGTAGATTTTTGGTATTATTCTATAAAGTTTCATTTTGTAATGAATAGTGAAAATACTGAATTTCATTTCAAAACTTCTTTTTCATAAAATTTATTTATAAGGTTAATATACATTTATAATTGATTTTAATGTTTAATTAGATATTAAATTTATTAATTAACCCTATTTATGTCATTTTAATAAATTTCACAATTATATTTGGAACAATAACTGATCAATATTTTTCATGATATTTACTTTAAAAATTAGTGTGGTCTTCCCCTATGTGGGATTAAATTTAAATTAATTTCTACAACATATGTGATTCTAATTTGGAAAATGTATTTCATATTATGAATCATAATAATATTTAATATCTAATAAGGTAAACATATTATTTGAAAAAAATAATCAGTGAAAGTAATTAAAATTAATTATAATGATTAAGGTATAATTAAGCTTAATAAGGGAGAAAACGTTAATCTTAAGTGGAAAATGACCTATAAAATTGTCCAAGATCATATTTATGGCCATATATTGACCCTATTACCAATTTTAGATTCAATGGTAAATTATTGCATCCATTTGAAAAGGTAAAAACAATGGTTGAATTCCCTTCCCCAAAATATTACAAGAGTGCCACTCCTACACCAATATAAAAGGGCCTCCTCACATCCCACTTCCTCAAACCACTCAAGACATGTTTGATCAAAAAAAACCTAAAAATATATCAAAAAAATACTTACCCCTGCCTTTATTCCTCCCCTTGGTGAGGAAGTATTCCATGCACGACTTTTGGTATAAACAAAATGGAGTTTATAGAATAAGATGTAAAAAACCTCATGTTTTTCTGTTTTATTCCCATGATCACCTCCCTAAACTATTACTATTATGTGATTGTATAACAAAATAATTATCCAAAATATAATATTGTGTTTTTAATCTAAGGTTTATGACTAAATACACACACACCCCCATCTAGTATAAAAGGAACACATTGTTTTGTGAATAGAAAACTACCGCTTCACAAAATGATGATTTCTTGTTCTTCTGTTACCACCTCTCATGGTGGACATTATGGTCGAAAATATATTTATATACGATATATAACATATTTATAATTACTTTATTACTTATTAGTTATTTTATAACACATACCATTATACATTCCAATTTGGGTAAATATGATAGCATCGTTTGTGGAAGTGTTGGCGAACATCTCTTTAAAGTGTTGTGCTTGGTTTATAATATACATGGAATGTATTAAGTGTGAATTTAGTAAACATATGTAATAAAAATAATAAATATATTATATTGGAATTATAATATACATATTTTTCATTTAATTTTAATTTATTTTATATGACAAAATTAATAAATGTATCTTTCATCCGTACGTTGGGCCGACCGTCTCAATAAACTATTAATTTCAGACACATTATTAATTATTATAAATATAAATGTAAATGATATATATTATAATTACTTCTATGTTTTAATTCATTATATTATGAAATCATGATCTAATTAATAGGAACAAAAAATTACATTTCAAAACATACTTGAGAAAACTAGGAAATTAAAACCTGAAAGAGTAAAATTAAAGATTCAGTATTAACAAACAGGTAATAAAAAATTGTAATACGTTAATATATTATATTATAAACATAATTATGGTTCTAATATAAGTTATAGACACATTATTTTCCACTGTACAATATTTTTAAGACCATATTACAATAGGAAGGTTAAGGTAAGGATTGCATCTCAGTTTACATTCCATTAAGACTTATTTATTTTTGTGCTCCAGTTCACTTTTATATAGTGTATTCACAACCAATTGGAAATTAAGAAAATGATTATAATTATTATAAATATATTATATTATCATTTAACGACATACCTTTTGTGTAATTATGATTTAAATGTTTCAATGTTTTATGGGACACATTAGAATGTTAAATGGTTGTTCCTCAATAATGTTCTTAATGATTATCTTTACAATCTCATTTCATTTTTTTGAATTATGGATTTATCATCTTAAAATCACATTATTTTATTAATATTCTATTTAATATTCACATTCATGGGTGATATATATTATTATTTCCAAAACCCTATACCATTTTTACATACTCTATTTACTTGACCCAAAATTTGATTATTTGGGGAATTATTGATAAATATGTATTTGTTATTCAATATAAATATTTGGTAATTAATATTATTTATTTTGAATATTACATATGAGGAATGAATTGGATAGTAAATTAAGGGTGGGTACTGGGAATTATATATCCCCTTGATGCATCAATATGTTCTTATGAGACAAATAAGATTCCTAAATTAAATGAGTTTCCATTTGCAGTATTAAATCATCTTATGAATAGTCTCGAAGGTATATGTTTTTGTGTTCCATATACATGAAATCCAATTATTATGAACTTAATTTTTAGATATTTTTGTTAATATTCATCCATGAATTTTTTTTCAACATTTGTATGGATATATTTCATTCTCAGTTTGTTAACTTGGTTTCATGTGTTTAAGTTTTTTTACCTTTAAATATTTATTTTCCCTTATCTAGTTATTTGAATGGAATGTGATATCAGTTATTTACCACATCAAATTTTTTTACATTTACTCATTATTTATTCCTCTTTAATTACCCATACTAACAAGTTATATCACCCTTATAATATTTTCATTCCCTATGTTATGAAGAATGAATTTATAAATGAGTGTTAAATGAAACATTTTATATCATTTTATTATGTATCATGTTTGTATTTTTTATTCCCCAATGTATTGTCATTATTATGAATTTAATATGGATTTCCATGAATTATAGAATGATTGGTTATTTAGGTTTTTATTCTTTTTAATCATAACAATGTAATAAAATAATGCACCAGCACTAGGCATATATGGATGAGTCATTACAATCATGTTTGGAGACATATAGGCTTTTTTTATGAAAATGGACAAAATTTTGACAATGTATGATTTTATTGTGTTAATGGAGTCAAGATATAAATGTTACAAAGTATTAATATGGGCATTGGGTGTGTTTACAATATTTAATGGGGGTTTGGGTTGTTTGAAAGGATTATGGGATGAAAAATAAACTATTGAATATTTAAAAATTGTGTAAAGGGATTACATATCATATAATTGATCAAGGGTTTTAATAAATTAAATTGGAGTTTAAGGGTTTTTCATTCAATTACATTAAAATTTTCAACACAACATGTAACCCCATCATACGACATGTAAATTCATGACCTTATTTTTTAAATATTCAATTTTGCTAAAATTCATTTGATTTCACTGCACCTCCATTCCTCTATACCTAGGGATTTCTACAAGTGATTTTGGAGTACCATTATCACTTTTAAACGTTATATTTTCATTTTAAATCCATGTTTATATTATTTTTTTGGGTTTATTCTTTCTTCCTTTTAGTTCCCCAACCATTAAAGTAAAATCATTTAGATGATTTCATTGTTTGTTTTGATCATGACCAGTTTAGTTCTAGGAACCTATTTGCAGTAATCCACACCTTCTTCCTAATGGTTGTTGGTCATTGGAAGCATTTTTTGGATCATTATTTAAAAGTAGGGGTACAAATCATTACCAAATGGTTTGATAATTTCCATTTTTAAGAAATATTTTGATTGTTGCATCATTATGTTTGATTGAATCAATTATGCACCTGAATGAGATTATACTTTGAATTTATTTAATTTTAAATGGTTTTGTAATGTGCTTTTATTTTAATGTATGTCTACTGTGACATGTGACCTAGGGTGATTTTTTGATGCAGAATCCCTAAATTGTGACTTTTTTTAATTTATATAATAGTTAGTCAATTATGAATTGAATTTAAAGTTTCATATGAATGAAGAACGATAACTACCATAAATAATAATTTTGAATTATGATGTAGTATTGTTATATCCTTGATATATGATAGGAATTGTGTTCCATGTTTTAATTATTATATATAGGTCCCAACCCTATAATTCTAAAGAATATATGATCTAATGATGATATTGAGTGGGCTCAGCCCAGTCCATTATGTAATTACTATAGAGATAGGGTTATACCCAATCCTGTGATGTAATGATTATAGGGAATTGACCTATATAATGATGTAAAATTTATTGGGATTTGACCTGGATTGTTGCAACTATACCTTGGTTATACGGTGGGGTTGGAATGGTCATAAACCATGCTTTGATAAATTCATGCATGGTGCATATGCAGGTTATCTTAAATTTTGTGTATGATTGTGGTTGGCATGGTCATAATACATGCTCAAACGTAATTTTCCGTAGTGCTAAAGAAGGTTATATTACCATGGTTATATGATTGTGGTTTTCATGTTTTTAATGAATTCTTGTAGATATTTTGGAATGGATCTAAATCATATTGTTTATTTATCTAATTGATGAATTAAATAAACACCAATTTATCTTTTTATTTTAGAAACATCATATTAGACTAGTTTTGTTTAGAGATATTGGTGTGGACAAGATGGGTAATAGTCATACCCAATTCAGGCCCCCATTTGGTAGTTGACAAAATTATGTGGATGCAGGCTTCGAGAAGGTAAAGGACTATGTTTTTTTTTTCTTGATTACGGTTTAGATAGAGATTGGAGATTAGACAAACATGCGGTATGAGACCTGGTACATTGAGTATTTTATTTTATTATTCAATTATTTTAATTTTTTGTTATAAAATTTCACATAGTTAAAATCTATATCTTCATTAAATTATTTCTTTTTTATTTATTTGATGATTCATTTATATTTTATGGTTATATTATACTATGGGCATTCATTGATTATTTTTACGCTTGTTATGATATTTTTATACATCTATTACACTTATTATGATTGGTTATAATCTCCCTAATATTCACTTTAGGGACCCAATTCTAGTCGGCAACCTCTGGTGTGTGGGTAGGTTCTCTTGAGGTATTATAACCAAACCATTTTGGAAATGTAAGATAGTTTCATATTGGGGGATGTTACAATGTTGTATCAATGGAGAAGACTTTATTTTCCTATGATCTACTTTTGAGAAATGATAGAAATTATACTAGGATGTGTTATGAAATGGTTATTATCTTTTGTATGGGAGTATCTAAACCATGTATGAGGGAAAATCTGAGTGCCAAGAGATGGGATTTCTTTTTGTGATTTGTCATTGTTACGGTTGATTGTTTTTCACCTTGGGTGATTCACATACTGTGAAAAGATATTTTTTAGGATTTTATTTTTCCTTGAGATTGTAGTCATGGTCTTGTATAGTGTGAGTTGAGAAAAAATTCATTATAATAGGCTCATGGGGATGTATTAACTAGCATTTCTTATAATGGTGTCATATCCATTTTTTTATCTGATATATAATTAAAAGATAAAATTTAATATGAGATATCTTTTTAAGTGGATAAATGAAATGAGTTGATGTGTCATGATAAAATATTTATATTCCATGTATATACAGACCAAGATTTAGGTGTTATCCATTATAGTCAGTTGTTGGGGTGGCCATGTTACTAGCTAGTTCTCTAAGGTGTGTATTTGTCTTGTTGAAACTATTACTCATCCACATCATCGATTCAAGTTTTAGGATAGTGGAAATAAAAGTTCTCCAAACACATATTATAATGAGATTCCTACAATTCCATATGAAAAAATGGATGCTAGGAATCTTGATAGCTTCTTGTGGGCCACATGATCCATAGAAAAAGATATCGTTTGTACCATTCCGTCGATGTATTAGATGAAAATACATCTTCAATATTACCATGTTCATTTTTTCATTAGGTAATGGGACCCCAGGAATCTGAAATATAGATCGAGTCATTCCCTAAAATCATGATGCTTCTCAAGACATCCATGGATACAAGGGCAATTATTGTTATGTATATTCTTCTTATACCTACCAGGAATTGGTGGGATATTTTGGGAGAAGGATGGATTTATCATGAAATTCATTTTATGTACTTTGGGATGATGGAACTTATCCATTTATATCTCAACTTTGGGATGATGGACCTTATCCATTTATATCTCGAATCCCTGGGTGATGAACAATATTTTTATTTCATGCAGCTAATGCAGGTGTGTTTGTCTGTGTTGTACTATGTATGATGTTTTGGTGACCTAGTATGCTTTGCCCCATCATTGGAAGCTGATTAGATCTCCATAATTAGATGTTTATATAATAGTCTTCCTTTTGAGATTAGGATAAAGGTAAAAAAAATTCCATTGTAGCTGATTTAATGATGTGATGATTTAGGAAATCATCATTGTAGAAAATTTGTAAGAGGCCCTGAGATGTAGTCAGGCTTTTTTAGAAGGGTGATATGGAAGTTCTTCAAAGATTTTTAAGAAGTTTTGTTATGATATTTTCTACAAATATAATATTAGTTAGAGCCTTCAGGGTAGTTTACTACCATCTCAAAATCATGTTCCATTCCTATGATATTAGTGTGGCATGTTTAGCCACAGGTGCCAAAAATTCATTACCCCCTAGACGACTGTTGTATCTATGTAAGGCTTGGTCATCATTATTCGTCATGTGTGAACTTTCCAAAAAATTCTAGTTGTAGGGGATTAGTAGAGGCACTAGATACCTGATGGGGCACATATACCCAACAGAAAACACGTAGCGAGAGTTCTACAGGCGTTTTAGGCCATGGTAGGGGATGTGGTAACCTCATGCATTAATAAAAATTCCAAGAATGGTTTTTAGCTTAGCATAGCCAGACAAGATCTCAAGGAAGATGGAAATGTAATTTACACATTATTCATACAATTATGGCTAATGTGGATGCATGAATATCAACTATCAGAGGTAGAATTGTATTTATCATCAGTCTTAGATTTTGTTTTTCCCTATACAGGTGCATCACATTCATTTCTATCTTATAATTTTGAAATGGATTTGGTCATCGATGTGGAAATATTGGACGGTGTTATAACTATTGACTAACCATTAGTATTGTAGTCAGAGAATATCAAATGTTGCATGGTGTGTTCCCTAGTGTATGTTAGATACCAATTATTTTGGGAACCATTCATGCTAGAAATGATATGAATTGACTTGATTCTTAGTATTGATTATTTAGTTCTATAACATTCTCATATGAAATCATAAAAGTGTAAAATTCCCCTCTCTCTCCAAAATGAAGAATTTTTTCACACTAGGGTCAGTGGGATTTACCTGCTAGTTAAGCATGACCAAATTAGTAAAAATTGGGTTTTCTTATGGCTCAATTCAATAGAATTTTTCTAGATAATGGTATGTGAGGATAAATTTTCCTTGGAGAATGAAAATTTTACCTTTTAAGATAATTCTTAAGGAAATTTTAATTTTCATTAATATAGAGTGTTTTTTATTTTCAAAACATAATAAAATAGAAATGTCATAAGGAAACCTTATTGACTCAACATATTATTTTTATCCTTTCATTTTTTTAATAATAGGGAAGGTGTGTTCAGATATTACATGTCCATATTTTCTAATACTATTGATTCATTATTTCCTCCTATATACATGACATTACAAAGAATTTGAACTCACAATTATTTTGTTTCCTTTACCAATGATTCCCTCAAGTGGGATATGAATGTTATGAAAGCACACACAAGGATGACGTTGAAGATATGTACAGAATAACATATGATAATTTTTGTATGGTATTGATTATGTGGGACTTCCAAGAAAAAAATCCTTCTTGGATATTAATAGTATATGCTGTTTTGGAATAGATATACCTAGGGGTAGAAGCTCTAACAAGGTTTATTTTTCTATACTTGATCATAACCTAGAACATGAAAAAAATCCTTATTATGGACCTGATTTGACACTCCAATAGAATATTCTGAGAATAATTCAGATTTTCATTAAACACATGTATAAATTGTTTTAGTAGATAATTGCAATGAATGACCTTGGTTTAAACTAATTGTGTTTTGGGTTAAGATAATATGTAACTATCGTGACCCCCTCCCACCAAAGATGCCCCTCATGAGCTGGAAATGGTGAAAAAGATATTATGACCCCCGAGTCCTGCTTCCAGTAGGCCCCGGAGTGGTGACTATCACCAAGGTTATGAGTTTTCACAAATATGGGAGGCATTACCCTTTTATTATTTAATATCAAGAAATAGGATGAATCAAACACCCAAAGAAAAAGGAACAAGTAAATGAAAATACACCCAAAACCAAACCCATATGCATGTGTTTATATAATACTGAACCAAAAGTACAAGTACAAGAAAAGATCCAAAGTACGATACCATAATAAAAGAAAGCAAAAACTGCAACTAGCAAAACTTTAACGCCCAACTAGCAAGGTCTCGCACAGTCCTTGAAGTACTCCTGAAAACCTGAAAGTAAAAGTAGGGTGAGCATACAAGTATACTCAGTAGGAAAACCTAAATCTCTCATGCACAGGTGGGGAGAGATCCTAATCCCCCATGATAATTCAAATGGAACCAAATCCTAGAAAGGAATCTATCCGCCGAACCTTACAAGACACACTCACCAAATATCAGAAGTCAATAGAGTAGTATAGGAATATTATCATTGTATGGGTACCCCACGCCACATTCCCACTAAATACTACTCAAGACGCCATGCCTAATGCTCTATTGCTTCCCCCTCTTCCCGAGCTAATGTCGTAACCTTTCCATATGTAGCTCGAGCTAGTGCCGCAACCAGGCCATACGAAGCTCATATTATCCCGCCAGCACTCAATCCTCTACCATAACCACATCTCATCCCGAAGACACCTAGGAACCACATCACATCTCATCCCGAAGACACCTGGGAACATTTCATATCCTCATCCCAAAGACTCTGGGGAATCATCTGTAGTAACCTGCCTAAAGGATCATGGGCTATAGAACCTGGAAGAGGGATCACAGGTAAGAATAGTAGCCAGCCATCCTTTAGATGTTTGAGAATCTCACCCCTATCCCACGGGTGTTTGGAATGTAGTTCTCAACATGGGTGGGGTGTGTAAGGAAACATAAAATGTACAGATTTATTTATTTATATCAACCACTCAACCTATCCTAAGTCTTCTACACAAAAGATCTGAGCACATGCCTCGACACTGGTACCTCAAAAGTATGCACACAATAAATAGACCCAAACCCCATTAAGCTTTTCATGTTTCAACAGTTTTAGTTTATTAGTTCCTTAACTACCGAGTAATGAACAACAACCAAACAAGATCAATCGTTCATAAAATATATCCCTTCCAACCACTAATAAATTTAGGGAAAACACATGCAACACATTACCATTTTCTTTTATCATCCAATCTATTCCATTGATTTTCCGTATTTAATCAACTAACATGCCCCACAATTCAATAGTTAACTCTTCAAATTTTATTCATATGCACAACCCATCCCTACAGCCCTGCTGCCAACCACCATAACCAAAAACACATTGGAAACAATAATAATACCACATCATCATCCCTTTGATACTATTTATAGAAGCTTCACTGCCCATCACAACCATATCATACACGCCAACCCACAACCAAGACAACCGCAACCCCACTACTCACTTGTTCCACAACAACCCATAAAACACCCCTTCACATAATTAAACCGCAACCATGACCCACAAAATTCATTATTTCATTTAGTTTAACCATTTTGATCATACAAGGGTTTCGTGTATTCAATTAATCATCCAACTTTACATGATTAACCAATCTCCACATTCTATGAAATTCCATCCACAAAACAATCTAGAAAAATAGGGTGAAATTTAATTGTGCAAGCAAAGGCCCCCAACAACCATGATTTTTAGTTGGCATAAGCCTATTCAATTCACAACATAATCCAAGGATAAGCATTGATGGAAATAAAACAACAATATCAACAAAATTTCCCCAAACCCATTCTTTAACTTGTTATTATCATTATTTATTGGTTCAACTGTATCTCACGAAAGCAAGAGGATACCCACCCTTCATGATGCACAAAAGAGAGAGATATGAAGTTAAGATCCCTACCTGAATAGGTTTTGATGTCCTTCTGCGAGAACAACCACCACGAAAATTTTGATCACTCCTCTCGACGAATACATGCTCCCGTGGAAACTGCGACACAACTGCACTAATAACCAAGTGATAATACATTAATTTTTAAGGTGCCACTTTTCATAGCATGTCAAGGAGGAACAGAAAGAGGAGGTTGAGGAAGGAATAAGAACAAGGCAGAACATACCATTAAGATAACATTTGTTCAAGAGAGTCGTTCATGTAAAATATCAACAATTTCTTCGGTAGGAAACTGCGAAGAGGAAGGAAAATAAGAGGGAAAGGAACGAGGTGTACGATGTTTGCCTTGTCGACATGATCCCATAGCCACCGACATATCGAAGATCGAAGTCCGGATGAAGAAGATAGGAGGAAGGCTTCTGGGTCATCCGAGAGCATCACTGTGCGGAGAAGAAGAGGGGTCTGTAAATAACACATGACCCTCTCTTATATAGGAAATTAAAAGTTAAAATGGTATGCATCGTGTATTAATGAATACACGATGTGACCGTACAACTATTAATTTGTTTGATGGTTCAACACATGACACGTCATACGGTTTCCATGCATTTAATGATAAAAATAACTTGAATTAATAATAGGTGTTTTATTGACCCAAGACATGAGTCCTAAAAAGTTATTCATCGTTGTTCTTGAAATGACCGTCATAATTTCTGGGCTGCAACGTCACAGACAGTTCTCCATTCCAACACCGTATGAGGGAGATATGGTGGATACAAGATCCCGTAATAAAAAAATTATTATTATTATTGGGTGTTTCGTGGACCAGAGCCATGAACCATACTTAAATATCCAACCATAGAATTTAAATGATCATACTAATGATAGGATCACATCGCCACTGATGAGAATTCAATCGGACGTCACACACAGGAGTTATGACGGGTCAAAGATTTGATAATAATATTAAATCTATTAATTCATGAGCGTTTCAAGTACCCGATCTGAAAACCCAATATAGACAGCCAATATTGGACTCCTAATTTTTTTCTCAAAGTCACGGTCGCACTGCCGCTGATGGTTCGTAAAACCGAGGTCGCATGAAGGAGTTATGGACTAAACATGGTTTTCCCAACGAAATTAGTAATTACATTATTATATTATTTAATTTAATTTAACATTTATTTTCTTTCCACCTCAAATAAAAAGTCATGATCATCCTCTTTAAAAGTGAATCACATAATCCCCTCCCCCACGATTTATTCCTCCCTTATCATTTATTTCCCCTTTTCTTTTATAATCATCATTATATTTTAAATTTTCTCTCTCCAATCTTCAATCTTCTACCCCCAATATTCACGCCCTCTATTCGCCCTTTATTTATTAAATTTTTAATTCCTCTTATCTTCTTATTCTCTCTCCAATCTTACTCTTCCATTGAAGATTTCTTCTCCCACTCCACCAAAAGTGGCGCCTCCCCTTGCATTTACTATATTATCACTTTAATGTTATTATTAATAAAATTAATATTAATAGCACACATCATTAATGTTCTAATTTAATCCCATTAAATTAGTTTATCATGGTTATTCTCATATTAAATTAATACTATTCCATTTAATTAATCACACACTAAAATCCACCATTACCATTATTATTTAATAGTAATAAATCCTCTATCAATTTCATCAACGGCTCACCATCATTATCATTAATAATTATTATTATTATTTTTTCCCATTATTATTTTATAATTACTCCCTCTCTCCCATCACATGATATTCACGCATGGGTTGGGAACCCCTTCCATTCTTCATTATCATTTTATTATTTTTTTATAATCTATTAAATTAATATTATTATAATTATTTTAATATTCCAAAATACATGTTTGATTCACCCATAAGGGGTTAAGCCCCATTCATTTAATTATTTTATAATTTATTACATGTTCCTCATTATAATTTATTCCTTTATAATTTATTCCTTGTCCCTCCTATTATTATATTAAATACATTCAATTTTATTTATTTTATTTAACAATAATTAAATTAAAACCATTTAATATAATTAACATCAAATATTTTCATTCCACCCTTATCAATTATTATTATCAAAAATTATTATTATAACACGCATCGTGTTTGTCCACATCAAAATTTTAAAATTTAATGGACCAGAGAGGTCCGGGCCATTACATCAGATACCTCTCAAAACATTATTGTCCTCAAGAATTAAAAACCAATCCATAAAATGGGGAAAGGTCCGAACAACTACCCCGCATGATACTTCTCAGGGATCTCGTCATAACATGAATCCAACCACTATCCTAATTATATGAGTCAGGGAATTCCTTCCCCCATGTCGAGATATTATCCGCTTTAGGCGGAACTAGCTCGCCCACACGGGTTTAATCCCATCCACATTAATGCATATCGATTAGGGATTAGGTCCTCCCACCCCCATAATTTAGGATTTCTAATACACACACTGCCCCCAACACCACCCAAAACAACCAACACGCTGCCCCAACACATGGATTAGAGAATTACTTCTCCCATGTCTATATACTATCTACTCTGGGAGGAACTGACTCACCCGCACGGGTTTAATTGCATCCACATTAATGCATCTTGATTAGGGATCAGGTCCTCCTCTCCCCAAATGTTAGGACTCTTCGCACACATTTAAAGGAAAGAGAGAAACAACATAGCATTATAGAGTCATGTAAAAAATAAGGCTCATGCCCAAAGAATGGGTGAGAATGAGTTTCAACAAAAAAGTATGATTCTTCTGAATTTAAACAAAACAAAAATGAGAGCATTTAAGTAAAACTGAAAACATCTCTCTTGATCTCTGGCCTTACTAGGGTTGCCACTTATGTTGCGTGCAACTGTCCGCATCCCACTCCTCTGCCTTTATGTTGATGTCCAGGTGCCACAGTTGTTCGGTATACAAGGAATACCTAAGCCCAAGTAGAAAGGAAATTTCTTAATGTTCCATTTTATTTCGATTTCTTTCCCTGAACACCCAAATCAAGTAAAACACAAATCACGATGATGCGTGTAACTTCCCTAGGGTCTCTACCCTGCAATCAATGTAGTCTTACTTGGTCATTTGGTAAGATTAGAGTCCCTGCATCGGATCACGAGGGGCCCTAAAATCCCGTCTCCTAGCCGGTCTTCCCTTGCGTATGTCACGCACAAAGATCAAACAACATTGTTGCCCTACCATCCCATGCAATCCCCACTGTGCTGAACTCCAGACTCCATCCTATCTCTCAACCATCAGCCTCTGATACCATTCTGTCACGACCCCCTCCCACCAATGATTCACCTCCTGAGCTGGCAATGGTGAAAGGGAGAAAATGACCCCCGAGTCCCGCCTTCAGTAGGCCCCGGAGTGGCGACTAGAACCAAGGATATGAGTTTTCACATATATGGGAGGCATTACCCTTTTATTATTTAAGATCGGGAAATAGGATGAATCAAACACCAAAAGAAAAAGGAACAAGTAAATGAAAATAAACCAAAAATCAAAATCATATTCTTGTGTTTATACAATACTGAAAAAAAGTAAAAGTACAAGAAAAGCTCCAAAGTATGATACCAAAAGAAAATAAAGAAAAAACTGCAACCAACAAAACTCCAACAACCAACTAGCAAGGTCTCGCACGGTCCCTAAAGTCCTCCAGAAAACCTGAAAGTAAACGTAGGGTGAGAATACATGTATACTCAGTAGGAAAACCTAAATCTCTCATGCATGGGTGGGGAGACATCCTAATTCCCCATGAGAAAACAGAAGGAACCAAAGCCTATAAAGGAATCTATCTGCCCAACCTTACAAGCCACACTCACCAAATATCAAAAGTCAATAGAATAGTATAGTAATATTATCAATGTAAGGGTACCCCGCACCACCTTCCCACTATATACTACTCAATCCCTCATGTCTAACACTCTAATGCTTCCCCCTCTTCCTAATCTAGTGCCGCAACCTGTCCATACAATGCTCGAGCTAGTACCGCAACCTGGCCATATGAAGCTCATAGTATACCGCCGGCACTCAAGCCTCATCCATAGCCATATCTCTTCCCAAACACACTTGGGAACCACATCACATCTCATCCCGAAGAAACCTGGGAACATATCACATCCTCATCCCGAAGACTCTTGGGAAACATCTGTCGTAACCTGCCAGAAGGATCTTGGTCTACAGAACCTTGAAGAGGGATCACAGGGAAGAACAGTAGCCATCCATCCATTATATATTTGATAATCTCACCCCCCGAACCACGGGTGTTTGGCATGTAGTGCTCGATATGGGTGGGGTGTGTAAAAAAACATAAAACGTACAGATTTGTATAAATATATCAACCACTCAGCCCATCCTAAGGCTTCTACACAAAAGATCTGAGCACATGCCTCGACACTACTACCTCAAAAGTATGCACTCAATAAACAGCCCCAAACCCCATTAAGCTTTTCATGTTTCAATAGTTTTAGTTTATCAGTTCCTTAACTAATGAGCAACTAACAACAACCAAACCAGATCAAACATTCGAAAAACATATCCCTGCAAACCATAAATAATGTTAAGAAAAATACACGCAATACAATACCATTTTCATTTATCATCCAATCAATTCCATTGATTTTTTGTATTTAATCAACTGCCATGCCCCACAATTCATTAGTTAACTCTTCCACATTTATTCATATGCACAACCCATCCCTGCAGCCCTGCTGCCAATCACTATAACCACAAACACATCAGAAACAATACTCGTACCACATCATCATCCCTTTGATAATATTTACCACAACTATGATGCCCATCGCAACCATATCATACATGCCAACCCATAGCCAAGCCAACCGCAACTCCGCTGCTCACCCATTCCACAATAAGCCACAAAACACCCCTTTACATAATTTATCCCCAACCAGCTCCGACGAAATTCATTCTTTCATTTAGTTTAACCAGGGTGATCATAAAAGTGTTCCAGGTATTCATTTAATCAGCCAACTTTACATGATTAACCAATTTCCACGTACTATGAAATTCCATCCACAAAACAATCCAAAAAAATAGGGCAACATTTAATTGCGCAAGAAAAGGCCCCCAATGACTGTGATTTTCAGTAGGCATAAGCCTATTCAATTCACAACATAATCAACAGATAAGCATTGATGGAAATAAAACAACAATATCAAAAACAATTCCCAAACATGTTCTTTAACCTGTTATTATCATTATTTATTGGTTCAACTGTATCTCATGAAAACAAGAGGATACCCCCTTTTCATGATGCACAAAACAGAGAGAGATGAAGGTAAAATCCCTACCTGAACAAGTTTTGATGTCCTTCTGCAAGAACTACCACCATGAGGATTTCGATCACTCCTCCCGAGGACTAGGTCCTCCCATGGATGCTGCAGAACAACCGCAGTAACAACCAAGAGAGACTCCATCAAATTTTAAGGTGCCACTTGTCATATCATGGAAAGGAGGAACAGAAAGAGGATATTGAGGAAGGAATAAGAACGGTGTAGAAAGTACCATTAAGATGACATTCGTCGAAGAGCATTGGTCCCGTCAAATATCAGCAATCTCCTCAGTAGGAAACTGTGAAGAGGAAGTCGAAGAAGAGGGAAAGGAAAGAGGTGCACGATGTTCGCCTCATCGACACAATCCCGCAGCCACTGACAGATCGATGATGAGAGTCTGGATGAAGAAGATATGAGGAAGGCTTTTGGGTCATCCGGGAGTGTCGTTGTGCAGAGAAGAAGAGGGGTCCGTAAATAACATGTGACCCACTCTTATATAGGAAACGAAAAGGTAAAACGGTGTGCAGTGTATATTAATGAATACACAATGTGACCGTACATCTATTACGTTGTTTCACTGGTCAACACACGATACGCCATGCAGTTTCCATGCATTTAATGATAATAATAACTTCAATTAATAATAGGTGTTTTATTGACCCGAGACATGAGTCATAAAAAGGAATTCATCATTAGTATTGAAATTCCCATCATAATTTCAGGGTTTCCACGTCATAGATAGTTCGCCATTCCAACACCGTATGAGGGAGATATGTTGGATACAAGATCCTGTAATAATAAAAATATTATTATTATTGGGTGTTTCGTGGACCCGAGACATGAAACATAATTTAATATCCAATCTTATACTTGAAATGATCGTATTAATGAAAAAATCACATCACCACTAACGAGAAGCCAATCGGAAGTTGCACGCGAGAGTTATGACGGGTCGAAGATTTAATAATAATATTAAATCTATTAATTCACGAGCATTTCATGTACCAAATCCTAAATCATGAAAAAGATATCCAATATTGGCTCATAAATTCTTGTCTTGATGTCAGGGTCGCACTACCGCTGACGGTTTGTAAAACAGAGGTCACATGAATGAGTTATGGACTTAACATGGTTTTCCCATCAAAATTAATAATTACATTATTATATTATTTAATTTAATTCAACATTTTTTTTCTTTCCACCTCAAATAAAAAGTCACACTCAACCTCTTTAAGAGTGAAGCTCATAAGCCCCTCCCCCATGATTTATTCCTCCCTTATCATTTATTTCCCCTTTTCTTTTATAATCATCATTACATTTTAAATTTTCTCTCTCCAATCTTCAATCTTCTACCCCCAATATTCACGCCCTCTATTCTCCCTTTATTAATTTAATTTTTAATTCCACTTATCTTCTTATTCTCTCGCCAATATTACTCTTTCATTCACTATTTCTTCTCCCACTCCACCAAAAGTGGCGCCTCCCCTTGCATTTACTCCATTATCACTTCAATGTTATTATTAATAAAATTAATATTAATGACATACATAATTAATGTTATAATTTAATCCCATTAAATTATTTTATCATGGTTATTCTAATATTAATTTTAGACTATTCCATTTAATTAATCTCACACCAAAATGCACCATTAATATTAATTTTTAATAGTAATAAATCCTCTTTCAATTTCATCAACGGGTCGCCATCATTATAATTAATTATTATTATTATTTTTATTGATGCCCGTTATTATCTTATAATTTCTCCCTCTCTCCCATCACATGATATTCCTGCACGGGTTGGGAACCCCTTCCATTCTTCATTATCATTTTATGATTTTTTATAATCTATTAAATGAATATTATTATAATTATTTAAATATTCCAAAATACAAGTTTGATTCACCCATAAGGGGTTGTTCCCCATGCATTTCATTATTTTATAATTTATTACATGCACCTCATTATAATTTATTACTTTATAATTTATTCCATGCACCTCCCATTATTGAATTAAATACATTCAATTTTTTTTCTTTTATTTCATAATGATTAACTTAAAACCATTTAATCTAATTAACATCAAATATTTTCATGCCACCCTTCTCAATTATTATTATCAAAAATTATTATTATAACACCCATCGTTTTTGGCCACATCAAATTTTTACAAAGTAATGGATGAGATAGGTTCGGGAAATTACAGTCATGATTTAGAAATACTAAAAATGATATTACAGATAAAATATTGAGCAAGGAAGGTTGTGTGAGAAAATAAATGGATAAAGTAATTATGTGTTTGGGTTGCATTGAAAACCTTAGTTAAATGTAGATTTAGTTATGAACCTTATTTAAAGGATTTATATCATATTTATATTATTAATTATATTAACATAGTTGTATAAATGGAAAAAATGTATTATCGGTGAAAAAAAATCAAATCTGGAAAGTCTATCAGACATGAACCCATGACCATTGGATAATAATGTTTTAATGAAACTACTGACCAACACATTGTCCTGGTTAATTTTTCAATATTTTTAGTTAAACGATTTTATTAATAAATATTAATAACAAATCAGTAGTTTTACATTTAAGGTTTATAGATCAATTTGTTAACCATATTGGATTTGGAGATTATTTAAAGACAAGGATATAGACTATTCACTCATTTATGGACCTTCATATTCATTAAAAGTGCATTTTCATTCATTACAAATCAACTTTAATTTATAGATATCATTTCTATTAGAAATTTTTTTTAAAAGGTAAAAGTACAATATATAAAATAAAAAGGTTACAAGAGATCAAAAGATGAGATTTTTTTACATTCTCTGTCGAAAAGATAAGATAAATCAGCTGGCAGAGTGTCAAACCAAGTCATGCTTTGATGGACTCTGTTGTTAGCAAGAGCATCAGAAACAGCATTTGCTTCACGGTAGGCATGAGTAGTAATGTAATCAATCCCATGGAGAGTCTTCAAGCAATTCATCCAGCGTGTAGTAAGAGGCCAGGCCAGATGAATGATGACATTCCAGATGGCATGAATGATGGTGGTAGAATCACTTTCAATCCAAAGCTTTCTCAATCCTTTTTGAATCGCAAACTCAACAACGTGAATGACTCCAAGAATTTTCGCCTCCAGAGATGAAGAGTGACCACATCCAACATAAATGCAACCCTGACATTGTCCAACTGAGTTTCTGAAGATAGAACCACAACTAGAAGGTCCTGGATTGCCTTTAGAAGCACCATCAACGTTCACTTTGATCCATCCCGGTGTCGGCGATTTCCAGAAAACATCAAAGGAGAGTTTGGGTGCAGGGTAGATTCCAGGAACACAGAGATGACGAAGTATCTCAAAGTCACCAACCGAGTTGTTGCAACAGTATTTTTAAATTGAGGCGGCTTCATGGATAGCAATAAGAATCCAAGATTTTCCAGCATTGAGACTAAATGAGCGATTATTATGAATGAGATCATTTCTAGCGTACCAGATCTCATGCAGGAGTTCTGCCACAGCCGCAAGAAAAATATTTTTAACCTGTGAAGAAGCTTCATGTCTAATGCAATTTTTGAAAAACGAAGAAATAGAGTTAGTTAAGATCCATCTGCAATTGAATAATTCAAAAACATAATTCCATAAAGCAGAGGCCATGGCACAAGAAAGAAAAAGATGATCGGCGTCCTCCCTGTGTTGATTACACAAGCGACATTTAGAACAAATCTGAATGCCAAACTTTTGCAGAATAGTTTCTGTGGGCAATCAATTATAAGAAATACGCCAAATAAGGGTGAGCCTAGAAGGTTTAATCCAATGTTTATTGAAATGACTCACCCAAAGATAATTATATTCCTCATTAGGGAAGTTATGATTATAAAAGTTTTTTGAGTCAAGCATACCATTTGGAGCAGGTTCCCAAACAAGGAAGTCTCCATCAGAGGAAAAGGGATAATTATCAATAGTCTGCACAATATGTTCTGGGAGATCATGTCTATGTGAATGTAAGACATCTTTTATGGACTGACTAGTATCAGCAGGAATGACATTGGGTGGTAACAGTGAGATCAGGGGGTTACCACACCATTTTCCACACCAAAGATTAATTAAAGAATCAGCACTGACCATCCATCTAGCATTTTCCAAGATCTTACAGTAAGAGTCTCTGATAGAAGGCCAGATTGAAGAGTTGATGAAAGTCGAATTACCCACTAAAATTTTATGAAGAAATCTATGATTTAAAAAATCATAAACATTAGAAGTAGAATTGATAATACGCCATGTTAGACGGGCTTGCAGAGCTCTATTGAACAACTTTAGATTTTTAATGCCAATTCCACCTTTATCAATCGGTTTACAACAAGAATTTCAAGGGATAGTGACAAGCTTCTTTTCAAAAATACTTCTAGTCCAAATAACGTTTTTAATGTAAGTATTAATTTTTTTGATGATGCTTATAGGCCATTTAAAAATCATGAGGGCGTAGACCATTTTAGAAACAATGGTGGATTTGACCAAACATATTCTCCCAGCCATGGAAAGGGATTTACCCTTCCAATTAGAGAGTTGGTTAATGATTTGATCTATGATATTAGCAAAGTGGCTAACTTTGGGTCTACCCCAAAAGATAGGAACACCTAAATAAGATAAATGTAAGAGACCTTCTTTGATACCCAGATAAGTGGTAGTGGTAGATTTTCTTCTAACCGGAAAGTTCTTACCAAAATAAATATGAGATTTATTCCAAGAGATAGCTTGACCAGAAACTTCCTCATAGTGGGTTATGGCTTTCTTGAAAACTTGAATGATTTTTTGATCCCATTTAAGAAACAGAATAATATCATCGGCATATAAAATATGATTAGGGGCCATTAAGTTTCTAGAAACTTGAATAGGCTTAAGTTTACTTTGATCCACCAGACTGCTGAGAATCCTACTCAGGTAATCCTCAGCAATAACAAAAAGGATGGCAGAAAGGGGGTTGCCCTGTCTAACACCTTTAGAGCATTTAAAAAAACCTCTAAGAGTGCCATTAATGAGAATAGAGATGAAAGCTGATTGAAAAAGAGTCTTAATTCTTCCAATAAAGGTATCATTAAACACAAAGTTTTTTCAGACTATGAAGATAAAATTCCAGTCTATGGTGTCAAAAGCCTTTCTGATATCTAATTTAATAGCCACACATCCTCCTCTAGTGTTTTTATTTAGACTGTTGGTACATTCGGAGGCAAGACAAATGCAGTCTTGAATGGAACTACCTTTAATGAAGCCAAATTGATTCCAAGAAACAATTTTATTACAAATAATAGCAAGTCTATTCGCAATAATTTTGGTAATAATCTTATAAAGAGTGTTAATCAGGGAAATCGGTCTGAATTGATGGATCTGAGAGGAATTTGAAACCTTGGGAATTAAGGTTAGAAATTGAGCATTGATCCCATGTGGTAAAGATCCATGAATAAAGAAGGTCCTGACAAGTTTACAAACATCATTGTGGATAATATCCCAATGCTTTCGAAAGAAACCATTATTGAACACATATGGGATAGGTGCACAGTCTGGATTAAGTCCAAAGACAATGTCTTTAATTTCATGGTCGAGAGGAATGCTTAAAAGCATTACATTGTCCCTTTCATCCACCATTAAGGGAATGATGTCAGGTTTAAGCTCAGTATTAATATTCGAGCTGTTAAAGATGTTATATAAGTAAGAGGTAACATGGTCCGTAATGGCCTCTTCTGAATCTATGATTAAATCATTATGGATAAGCTTTGAAAGAGGACGATTGACCTTTCTGATTCTTTGAAGGCAATTGTAAAATTTGGTATTACGATCGCCATCTGTAAGCCATTTAGTCCTAAACATTTGCTTATGAATATCAACCTTAAAAGTGAGCAAGGAGTTAATTTGAGGGAAATTCTAGCTTCCAATTGGGGATCCATATTGAAATCTGAATTGGTATTTTGAATTTGAACCTTGTTAAGCTCACTTTCAAGATAGGAGATATCAAGATCTATTTGCGAGTTTGTAGTTTTACACCAATCTTTACTGGCCTGTTTAAGAATTTTCAATTTGTGTAAACAGGCAAAGGAATCAATATGGTGATTCATAGAGTTCCATGTTTTATAGATTAAAGCGACACAGTCCGGGTTTGAGGACCATGTATTATTAAATTTGAAGGGGAGAATAGGCTTATGATCATACATAAGGCAGCTAACAAGGATGGGATGATGATCGGAGTTGAGTCTAGGGAGAGTAATGATGGATATTTTATCCCAGTTATCAAGAGCCTTCATGTTAACGAATGCTCTGTCAAGCTTACTGGAAACATTTTTGTTGTAGGGTTTCCTATACCAAGTATATTTAGCACCAACAGGAGAGATTTCAAAAAGGCTACAATTGTCAATTTTAGACTGATAGTCTTTTGAATTATTGAGAATTTATGGACTTAAGGCCCTAAATTTCCAATAATCATTCACTTCTTTATTGATGACATCAATAAGTCTCCTACGAATATTTACATTTTTCATCCTAGACCATATTTTTACTCTCTAATAATGTTCTCCTACTTAGATTCCTATTAATATTTTTTCTACTTGACCTTTATAATTCTCATTCAATCTTTTCTCGTGGATTTTTAAAAAAAATTAAAATGTGGTATTTTATCATTAGTAATGTCAAATAATCTATTACTTTTATCTAGTTTAAATTTTGATGACATAATTTATATATGGTGGAGATAATGTAATGCAATGAAATTATAAAGTAAAAAAACATTGAATTCGATAGCGTGTATGA